>MU006091.1:838984-865557 GCA_010093705.1 Patellaria atrata CBS 101060
AACTTTACTAGTCGCTATTACACCCATCTGAAAGCCTGTCTCATCAAAATTGTAGATGTCTGCTTTAGTGATGCCGTGCTTCTCAATTGTACGCGCTACAAGCTGGAACCAGCTACTAATAGTCTCAGGATCTTCACATTGAGCTCTCTTATAGTCGTACTTACGATTTAGGCGCGTTTTTAGCTCTGGTGTTCGGCGTATAAAGTTCTCTGGCCACTTGACTCCAACTACTCCAGCGCCGCGCGTAGTAAGCAGTTGATCCGCCATATCTCGTACAGCGCGAAGCTGAGGTGGAAATCCACGTGAGTTAAGCTCAAGAATGTAGTTTACAATAGCCTCCTCTTCTAACTTAGTGAGCCTCTTTGAGTTGGGCTCGCAATCGCGTCGTGTAGAGATTCCAGCGCGTCGTGACCTTAGTGTTGATTCAGGGACGTCAAACGCCATAGCAGCTTGGCGCATGCTTTTAAATTGATTGGAATTAAGAGCTGATAGAGCTAGGTTGAGTCTGCCTTCTTTTTGAGCTAATTGAGTACTGCGTTGTTGATTCATGGTGGGTTGATTGTAGGAGAACTAGTTTTGGTGAGAACTGCGCAGCTCGCTTGTCGTTTACGTTACCGTAGTAGCAGTACTGTACTATTCATCCTATCCGATACTATATAGTACTGTACAACGCAAAGACGAAGTGAAGATCAGTTTAGTACTCGTCGGAAATGTGTTTTTTTGATGATAGACTCCAGTCAAGTCATAGACCTGTTTGAGGTTCGAAAAATACCTTCGATACATTATGCGACGTTCAAATAGTGCTATCCACGTTTCCACATTGGGCCTAGCGGAACGACTGATGACGGGATGCACACCGAATTGCTTCCGCAGGTGTCGCAAGACAAGATTTGGTTCCCGGACTACCGTACTTTCCTTTACGTTTGAAGATGTCTGTCGAAAAGTACCACCTGTATACAGGACTGACTATGAGGAGTCAAGGTTCCAAACTTCTAGGTGCAACAATTTCCATCTGTTTGATTTCCGAAACTCCATATCTGTCGCTGTGCGCAAAGTAGACCTACGATGATGCCAGACGCGTCTTCCTTGCCAGAACTTGATGGCGACAGCCGTCCATTGAGACACGAAAGTCCATTTATACCAAGGAAGATCCAGAGAGCATCTACTACAGTTGAAGGAGCGTCTGTTAATCGCCCTTTGAATAGAAGACGGAGTTCTTTATTTTCTGATCTCTCCTTGGAAGATGCCCGCCAGACCCTCAGGTCATCAACGGACAATATATTCGTGCCCAAGGCGACAGGAACGGGACACGAACTACAAGGAGAAACATCTCACTGGCATTCAGTACCCTTAGCATTTGCAATTCTCCCAGCTGTAGGGGGCTTACTTTTCAAAAATGGAAGCCACATAATCACCGATATCCTGTTGCTTGGTTTAGCGTCAATCTTCCTCAACTGGTCTGTCCGTTTACCATGGTGAGTGAGGATCTGCTGAATTCTTCTGTTTCAGGACTAACGTATGGCTGATAGGGACTGGTACCATTCTACTCAGTCGGTTCAGACACGTAACTTTGAACAGGATCAGGATGCGACATCAACTATATTTGAGGAAAGTACCGAAGGGGACGAAGGGTCTCCGGATCCAGAAAGCCGGGATTCTTCATCTCCGAAACGAGTGGAGATTCCCGATCCCCTCCTTACGAGTAAAAGAGATGCTAGAGGGGGGGATGTGGCAGAGGAAGAACTAAGGAAACATGAAGTACTAGCACTACTTTTGTGCTTCCTCGGTCCAATCTTAGGAGCATACCTTCTCCATGGGATACGCTCCCAACTGTCGAGACCTTCAGAAGGCCTCGTTTCGAACTACAACCTTACTATATTTCTACTTGCTGCTGAGCTACGTCCATGTGCTCATTTGATCAAGCTCATGCAAGCTAGAACACTCCATCTACAACGGCTTGTCCGCGCCGAGTCTCCAGACCCTCAACATAATGTCTCTGTTTTTGACGATTTAAGAGCCCGCTTGGAAGAGATGGAAAGTCGTCTAACCAACATCAACCTTTCCCCGCAAAAGGACGGGGCTGAAGTCAGTGCAGACATCATAAAGAATATGAAGCAGAGCTTTCAGCCCCAGTTGGATGCGTTAAATCGTGCCGTTCGACGGTACGAGAAACGAGCAATAGTCCAGACCATGCAGAACGAGGCACGTTTACAGGACTTGGAAGCACGATTGAAAGACGCGTTATCACTTGCTGCGGTTGCAGCAAACTCTAGCCAGAAGCCAGGAGTTGTTATGCTAGTGCTTGACTGTGTCGGCTCTGTGTTCATGCTACCTCTCCAAGCTACATATACGTTGTTCGTATACCCTATCCAACTGGCTTCAAGTGGCATTGGTTCCATCAAAACGACTATCTTTGGTAAAAAGCCCGAAAAGAAGAAGAGAAGCTCCAAACATGCAGATTCAAGTAATTGGAATGCCCAACGCCTTCAGTCGAAGAATATCCGACGTTGAAGGTTATTCCGGCACGTAAAAAACTGATTGCAGACCTTATACCTAAGAAGCTTTACGTTATACAAGATGCTCATCAAGTGGATAGGATACTGTCCGGAATGCGCAACTGTAAGGAGCTGACCTCGAGACTCAATCCTTGGGGTACCTTTATATCGAAGTATATATTTCGAGGTTAAGGCTAGTGTATCGACGGAATCTGGCAGAGCTCAACCTCTAGCTAGAGTCTCGCTTCCTCGAATCGAACTGTGTTCATGCCGAAGCATATGTTATGATTTGATTTCTCCGCGACCAGACTCTTCTTAATCTGTGCTCGGGTATACTGGATTTGTCAGTGCCGAAGCTACCCCTCCATCCTGCGGCACGCTCTAAAGGGTCTTACATAGAATGAGCACAAAGTTGAAGCAACCTTCACTTGACGAGACTAATCTTCCAAGATGCCTCTTTCTAGTGATATTGGGATAGATTACTCTAAGTTTGATCCGAACTCCATCAGTGAGAAGACCGCAAAGCTCAACGATCAGCTAGTAAGAACTGCAAACGATGGACCGAAATGGTACGAGGTATGGAGGCCAAACAGTAACAAGCTTATTCATTATCTTGGTTGACGCTCTTCAAGGTGGGAGCCGCCAAATACCGTCAAATGCGGTGGAACGGGGAGACGCCTCTTCCAAAGCCTACTGTCTTAGAAGAAGGAGTAAATTTTGATATTCCATCGCGTGAGGCTGAACGTCACATACCTTGTCGGATGTTCAAGCCGTCAGATGGGCGAGTGAAAGGGTTGTTCTTGCATATCCACGGCGGGGGCTGGGTACTCCAATCCGAAAACTAGTACGCAACATGTAAAGCATTTCCTTTATTGTTTAATCAATGTCCTACGACGCTGAATAAAATGAATCAGTCAAGATACCCTCCTGAAATTTCTTGCCGATGCCGCGAACTTGACCGTCATCTCCGTCGGCTACAGACTCGCTCCCGAGGACCCTTGGCCGGCCGGTCCTGACGACTGCAACGATGCGGCGGAATACTTCGTCGACAATGGTCCGTCTCAGTTCGGTGCTGAGCTCATGTTTGCTGGTGGGGAGGTGAGATTATACTCCTCCCGTCTCCATTCACATCGTAGTTAGTGACATAAACCGCTCTACACAGTCAGCCGGTGCCCACCTCACAGCCCTCATAGCTATCCATCTCCTCAATTCTCGACCATCTTTCAGATTCCATGGTCTTGTTCTTAATTGCGGTGCTTATGACCTTTCAAACTTCCTACCCGCGGTTTCCAACTTTCACCGTCTTCTCGTTCTAGACCATGATATCATGAAACATTACGTCGATGTTCTCTGCCCTAATACAACTGCTGAGCAGCGAAGGGACCCACGGATCTCTCCTTTCTTCACAGATTTCAAACGTCTACCGGGAAAACTCCCGCCGGCGTTATTCACAGTGGGTACAGAGGACTGCCTGCTTGATGACACGGTGATGATGGTACTGAAGTGGCAGATGAGTGGTGCAGAAGGTGTGTGCAAAGTTTATCCGGGGGCACCACATGGTTTTTTGCTGTTTACGGATGAGCAAACCGAGACAGCGGGGCAGTGTCGTGCACATATAAAGGAGTTCCTGCATGAGAAGATTGCGGAGAGGAAGATACAAGCTTTCGGAGGGCGGTTTTTGCAATGATTTCAAATGATCAGTTCATACTATTGAAGGGACGCAGAGATAGTGAACAAGTATTCATTTGTTCTTTTAGCACGAATACAGTCCACTGTATGAGTGGTTTAAACGTTTCCCAAAGGCAACACAAGGCCGGTGTTAGAGAAACAAGTCATTCCACTCCTAATTTAAGTAATCCTTCACGAGATTGTTCCTCGACGAGAAATTGCCTAACTTTCCCAACCTTTCCAGATACCCATCATTGCCATGATCATTCACATCATTACCATCAAGAACTCCCCAAGTCAATCGAGATCCCACCCAAACCGACCAACGTGTTGCTGTAGGCGGTGAGGTGAGGGGGTGCAAGAATTATTGGTTTTGCATGGATAAGATGAGGTAGAGTCGTTATTCATCAATTTTCGGTACCAAGTAGAGCGAGGTTTGGTAGTATGGATGTCGAGGTCGTAGTGAGGAGCTTACTTGCTGATCAACTTATCAGTGATGCTCTCGTGACTTGGATTTCGAAGCTATGTAAAAGCTTCTTGAGGAGGTGAACATACCTGCGGGCCCTAACCTTTCTCCTCTTACGTTTGAGACGTCGAACTCGCTTCTTTCTCCACTTAGCTCTCATCTTCGATAGCTGGTTGCTGGCGGCAGAAGTCAGTAAAAAGTGCTGACTCCAGAAGCTGTTATCATTCTAGTTCGGGTGTCTTGCAGACACAATGACGATCTTATGAACCATTGAACTAATTGCACCAAAACAATTGGGCTTATTTTACTTACTTTCAAAGATGAGTGTTTTGCTGAAGATGATGAAAGAAAGGTTGTGTTTGGAGCAGTTGAAGCTACATTTGTGTGAGCTCTCGCTTAATAAATGAGTCTAACCATATATGGAAAGGAATAGGTCTGACTAAGAGGAACGGGAAACCTCGACGTAAAACAACTGTTTCTACATCGACAGGGTAACACTTCAACTTTTAATTAGAAGAAAGGTGAGGAGGTAGGTGAGAAGGGGCTGCGAAAATGGAGATGGACTTAGAAACTGGACCGCAAAACTCAGCCAACTGCACCTCTTATCTTGAAGTTAGGGAAGCTTTCAATAACCCATTCCCTAAAAGGAATGCTGAAATCATTCCCATATTACCTAATGATTGTTTCTATTTAGGAAGAAATGTATCTACTTGGTATGTGCTTTTATGCTATCACCGAGATCAACTATTAATGTTTTGGTAGTCGACGCGCATGGGAAGATCCGACAATTTCTAACAAGCACCTACAAATCCGTTGTGTTGTATTTGAGGAAGATGCTACATCCGGGATTGCTCCTCTAATCTACGCTGAGGACCTGTCGACGAATGGGACCCAATTTGGACGTTTATGTGACTTCACAGGTTCTGTTACCCACGACCTGCCTGCCCGTATTAGAAGAAAGTCCGGCGGTATCTTACTCAATGACGGCGACACGTTGAAATTAGGAGCGTCTGTCCTACTCACCTACCGTTCATCTGTACGTCTGGGCCGCACAGGTGCTCAAATCGATCTTGTTCAGCAGGAGGAGCGGAAGGTGATTAAGTTCTTCTACTCGATGGTATGCAATACTGATCTACCCAGTGGTTAAATGACCATTATAAGATCAGTATGCGGAAACTTGGGGTGGGAGGCTTTGGGTGCGTGTTTGCAGCACGTGAAGTTACGAGCAACCGTCAAGTCGCGTGCAAGTTCATAGATTTGCGTGGACTAAAGGATGAGTTGAAAAAAACGTTCGAAATGACGATGATTGGCTCAAAATACTTCACGGACTCGATGCGTGAATCACATCGCGGAACCGAAACCCCGAAAAAGGAAGATGCTCGCCGACAAAAGCTACTTGACGAAGAATATTTTCTTCTACTACAGAAGAAGTTTCGAGAGTTTCAGACCCTGAAAGATTTGGACCACGTGAGTCGTAAATGACCGTATTCGATATGAATTCTAACATTAACTAGCCTAATATTATAAGGTTAGAGAAAGTATTCTGGAGTGGCAATAGCATGTAAGGGTCCCTTGTTCTCTACTTCCCCTACTCATACATTTTAGATACATCTTCCAGGAACTTGTCACTGGTGGCGATCTGTTTTCCTTTCTTGAAGGTAAAGGTGGTCAACTTACTGACCCCGAAGCTGCTGTCATCATTCAACAGATTCTGAGGGCTGTTGATTACTTACATGACCGAGAAATAGTTCACCGGGACCTAAAACCTGATAATGTGCTAATGGCTTCGTCGAAGGACGGCATCCGCGTTGTTCTCACTGATTTTGGCAATGCTCGATATCTCCCAGGAGAAGGAACGGCGGGTCAAACACGCGAGATGCGGAAACAGAGGATGTTTTCAATCGTTGGCACTTGGGAATATGCTGCTCCGTAAGTAATCAGTTCTTTACCCGTTCTTGACTCCTAATAAGGTCTCCTAGTGAGATCCATATGAAGAACAAACAGATACCTGCAAATTTGGGTTATTCTAAAGCGGTAGACATGTGGTCTATTGGATGCATCACAGCCGCCCTCTTGACTGGAGATGTACTTTTTATAGACAGATCACACCCGCTATATAGCCAGGATCCCGCTCAGGTTATTCTAGACTTGGCAGCCAATTGTAACCTCGATGTTCTCCAAGAAGGCGAGCAATGGAAGGATGTTGGTCGACGGCCAAAAGACTTTATCAGGAAGCTTCTAGTATTAAACGAAACTCAAAGAATGAACGTCAAGGAAGCCTTGATTCACAAGTGGTTTACCAGTCCATGCTATGCTGCGGAGTTTCGAGCAGTATATGAGCGAGCATGCTCAGATTGGCGGCCCCGCCGTAAACCATTCAATCTAGTTGAGCCATTGAAGCATCCCGGTGGATCTTTCCAAGACCAAGAGGACGATTCAGTAAAGGAGCCTCTACGATCCAGACGACGTCTAGTGGAGGGACCTCCCTCCCCCTCGAAATCGTTTCGCCCACACCTATCTACTATTGTAGAAGACCTCGAAGATCTTGAATTTATGCAAGATCTTGTCATCCGTTCCGACTCAACTGAATCCTCTATCAACTTGACGGGCCGATTAGCGTACAATAGTGCTCCGGAGTTAAATGAATGTTATTCTGAGAATGCATCATTTCAATTCTCAAACCTTCCTCAACATTCGGGGATTGAACTTTCTAGCTACGGTAGGTATGGTCGCCCGGACCCGAATAGTGAAGAAGACAATTTGAATGAACCCCCCAGTTGCTTGACAGACACCAATTGTAACGCATCGGGCCACGGCGGGAGCGTGACCATGGGAGCTCATCCCGCAGAGTCTAACGTAACGAACGTGGTAAGAAAACGCTGCATTTCCATTTCCCAGGAGGGCGAACTAGTATCAGGTGTTAAAAGGCCCAGGTCGGACTGAGGTCTTCTGTCGCTCGCTTTGATCAGATTTGTGGAAGTAATAGCTGTCAATCTGCTTTGACCTTAAGTCATGTGGTGTGGATGAGGAGAATTCTAACCGAAACATATTTCTCATTTCAAAGAAGTACACCGTGCAAGTACAAAATCAGTGCATGCGCTAGGATTATAACGAGCATACTAACACCTGTTTTCAGACATGCCAGAGTTAGTAAGATCCATATTAGGGTTCTAAAATCCCAAAGCTATAGAACAAATTCGGAAGACCAACAAGCACAAAGTATCTTGATTTCATACTTTATTACTACCGTTATTCTAATCAGGTTCAATAAGTATCCAGTTTTTCTATATGATCTTGGATAAAAAGCTCAGTCAGTATAAGAACCTGGCCGAAGATCTCAAAATCCATGTCCGCAATAAAGATTGAGGCAGGGGAGGATTGATAAGCCAAGCATCACTTACTCACGATATCTTCGACCAATTTACACAATGCATATCGATTAACTACGTTTCGAGCAGAGAGCTGTTGAGGTCAGACATCGCTCCTGGTGGCGTAGAAGCGACATAGCACGGCGTTCTTAAGTAGGAAGCGCTTGAGTTCAGATTCCCAAGTACCGGTCAACAGGTGAACAAACTCACCATTTTAGGCTCACTAGCTACATTACTGGGCCCGGGTAGATAGTTGCTTGTCTTAAAAGATGTCTCTTCTCTGAAGGGGACATCAATGCCGAGTACAGTAGCACGATTGCCATCCTTATGGGTCCCTTTTTTTTTCTTTTTTTTTCGAATTCTGCCGCGATGCGCGCTCCACATCTCATCTGAATATTCCCGAATGGCAAAAAAGACGGATCCAGGTTAGGAGGCCACATACAACCTCGACATGTGCTGTGGTCTTCTGACTCAACTTGCTTATATAAGTTATAGTGCTGTACAAGTCCCGTCTTAGCTGGACATGCTCTACCCGGTAACGCACGCAATCTGAGCGATGGTGGTCAAATGTAGGGAAGTGGTAAGCATACCAGCATGCCTTGTCAATATGATCTGAAGTATTCACGAACCATCGGAGAAAAACGTGGGGGGGTGCGGGCAAAGAGAAGGGGGGTAAAGTTGATATGTGGTGGTGGGTAAGGTCTTCGAAGGTACGTAGTCTTGTGTGGGAGGGGCGGAAGCCGCGGAGGATACCCCTTAAGGCTAGAATGGGAGGGGTTGAAGGAGGCTTGAAAGCGGTGGGAGAAGAAAAAGTTATGGGTACAGTGGAGGTAGATCTGGAAGGCAAAAAATACAACCCTTTTGAAGGATAAAAACTGTATTCTAGTGGCTATCTGAAGTGGGTTATTCAAGAAAGTACTTTAGCCACCTCAATCATCTCTTCAATCTCTACCTTACTGTATGAGCATCAATTGGAGGATCCATGAGGGGGCCATGTAATTTAACCGCAACCATGACGGCACCGAAGATTGTTTACGGTAGAGTCTCGAGTAACATCCATATTGCCGAATTGACTCGAGCAGCTGCAGAGTTTTTAATCTATCAGAACTATCTTGATACCTGTTGCAGGGAGGATATATATCTTGCGCCTTGCTCAAACATCTCTCTTCATTTCTGCCTGTTAGCTTTGCAATTGACCTCTTACATACCCTCAACACTATTACACGAATAAGATACTTTTAGAACAAGGTTAACAAAAATGGTACCAACACTTAAACTAGCATCTGGCTATGAAATGCCTATCGTAGGCTTCGGGTTGTGGAAAGTTGGCGCAGAGACCTGTGCGGATACAGTCTACAATGTATATCCCGGCCCCCTACCCCCCTATTAAGAACATGGCAACTGAGCCCTGTAGGCGATCAAAGCAGGCTACCGTCTGTTCGATGGCGCATACGACTACGCCAACGAGAAGGAAGCCGGTGAGGGTATACGTCGCGCCATTGACGAGGGTCTCGTCAAGCGTGAAGATCTCTTCGTGACCTCCAAGATCTGGAACAACTACCACGCAGCAGAGCATGCGGAAAAGATGGCAAAGTCCCAGCTCGAGACCTGGAATATCGGCTACCTCGACCTGTTCCTAATCCACTTCCCAGTCTCACTCGAGTTCGTCGATCCTAAGGATTCGAAGTTCCCTGTACGTGTTCCTTCCTCAAGGCTCTCCAAATCACCAAGTCGTCATGGATTAAGTGCTAATATTCCTTTTCCTAGGGTTGGTGGTTACCCGACGGCTCTCTAGCAGCAACGGCCAAAGTCCCCATCTCCGAAACCTGGAAAGTCCTCGAATCCCTTGTGGACGCCAAGCTCGTCCGCTCCATCGGCGTCTCCAACTTCCAGTCCCAACTCCTCTTCAACACCATCAACGAGGCCCGCCACCCGGTCTCCGTCCTCCAGATCGAGCACCACCCCTACCTCACCCAACCGGGTCTCGTGCTCGGCGCGCAGGAGAACGGCGTGCAGGTGACCGCCTACTCGAGCTTCGGCGCACAGAGTTTCCTAGAGTTGCCCGAGGCGTTCAGGGGCCGAGCGAAGGGCCTGCAGATGCTGTTGGAGCACGAAACCACCAAGGGAATTGCGGGTAAGTTGGGCAAGACCCCGGCGCAGGTGTTGCTGAGGTGGTCGACGCAGAGGTATGTCATCCCGTAACTCCCTTTTCCCTATTTCCCGGGAAAGTAAATGAGGGCTGATGTGTGTAAATAGGGGTATCGCCGTTATCCCCAAATCCAACAATCCCGAGCGCCTCGCGCAGAACCTTGCCGTCACCGACTTCGACCTCGCCGAGGACGATATCAAGGCCCTCTCTTCGCTCGATAAGGGTCTGAGATTCAACGACCCGGGTTACTATCTCGACAAGCCATTGAGAATCTTCGGTTAAGCTCAGAATGACGAAGTGGCTGTTCGAATGATGTGATTGGGGCGGTTTTCAGTTCCAGAGTATTATTTTTGCCGTTTCTGTGGTTGAAATCGTGGACTGCATGCATGGTAGTAATATCTCTAGAATTTGGACCATGTTGTTCGTCGTTCCCGGAGCTGTTTAGAAGAAGTGCGATGGAGTCATAGTTGCGCGTCATGATAAGTATTGCGATTTCCCAGTCGATTGGGATGAGAGGAAATATTGTGCTGAATTCAGGAGGTTCTAAGGGAATGGGAATTATCGACAAATTACAATACCTGACAAAGACAAAAATTATTACACCCTAACGAAAAATGCTATCCCTTTAGTGTCCTTCTACTGCGGCAACACCTAAATCACCATCCGCAATTGCCCCCATTACTTCCTCAACTTCCTCTCCGCGTTGTTCCAGTACCCATTCAAGCGTTTGAACCCACGTCTCCCCATTATTGTCGAACCAATCGCCTAGCCCCTTAACATAGCTTTCCACTTGACCCTTTAACGGTGCATTTTCCTTCAACCAAAGAATCTGCTCAGGATCTAGCTTCAGCATATCTTCCACAACATAGTAGTGTCCAATATCGTCACCCCAGCCCTCACACCCAGGTTCATGGTACGGCGTCGCCATATACTTGGATGAAAAGTAGCGTGTTGTCATAGCCGCGGTATTATGATACTGACTGGACAGTGGAAATGGTGTGAACGGTGGTGTAGAATAGTTGAGGTGGATGTTGAAGAGCAGTTGCCCTGCATCGTGCTCTGGGAAGCGTTTCTTGAACTTCCCGGCTATTGTACCGTTCGAGGGACACACATCATGATGAACCACCTCACGTAGAACTCCATGCACATCCGCAATCTCCGCGAGTTCTACAGTACTCCAGTTATGGAGAAGCTCAGCGCGCTCGGATCGCACGGTAGGAACCATGCGTCTCTCACGGGTATGTGTAGGGGTATGAAACGCGCGGGTATAAAGCCAGAGCCGATACAGAGCGCGACGAAAGTAGTAACATTCCTTAGATGTGAGAAGACGGCGGTCTACGAAATTGTACTTCCATTTTTTGAAGGGATAGATGTCACACCACTTCTCTGCGATGCGGCCTGTGCGAATAACTTGCTTGAGTAGGGTAAGAGAAAAAGGAACGGAACGGATGATATGAGCTGGTTGGCTGGCGTTGTGCGTGAGAAGCTGGACAACGTCTTCGAGAGGACCATATTGGAAGTCAGCAGCGTGCTGTAGGATAGTAAGCTTTTGGGAGGACGAGTAGATCCCACGAAAGCGTCGGCATGTGGAGGAGAGGGCCAGGACATCGGAAATGGTGTTACAGGAAAGGAAAACTTGGGTGATAAGCTCGGTTGCAACGTTTTCGAAAAGCATCTTGATGGATATTCTTTTTCTATATTTCGTTTATTTTCCAATTTTTTTAATAGCAATAACTGCAAATTTCAATTTGGGTTGTTGATGACACCTTCAGACGATATAAGGATTCTAATTCTGATATTTACTGCTTCGACAACGTGAGTTGCCGAAGGGGAGACGAAGGGTTTAAATAATATAGACCCCTCCTTTGGGGCTATAGAAGAGAGGGGTGACATTCTGTAGAGAATGAAGATCAGAATGAGAATGAGAATGAGTCGCATTCAGGCCAAAAAGGCCGATGATGGTTGAGGTCGTCATATTTGCTTGTGGAGAGAAAAGGAGAAGGTGAGGTCGGAGCTGGGAAACGCGATAAGTAATAAATATACTGCCAAACTGGATCTCACCGCCCTGGCGATTTGCATTATTTATATTTTTATCTGTTGAACCCCCTTTCTTCTCACCCAGTAATGACCTATGGGGTAGCCTGATTTGCTGTAAGACTGCATTGTCACACTCCAAGGGCTCCTACCTGCATGTGGCCAATTTCCTACCTTGTACTGTATGTACCTCCTGCTTGAACGACGTATATCTGTTTGGCCGCCACCAACGCATCGCCACATATCTCCACTACATTAGAAGTATTTAATACCTAAGTATCTCCGCGAGGAACCTGGAGACTGGCCTTCCACAGTTAAGCATTTGTCGAGTTGCAACCTCCAGCATCGGAATCATGAGAGAGCCCCAAATTCAGGAATCCTCAAAGACCTCCTATTTCCTCAAATTACCTCTCGAAATCCGTCAAGAAATCTTTAGTTACATACTTCCTACCACCTTCAAGGACAAGAATCACGGCATTGCATGGCGTCGTGGTCATATCGCGCTGCTCGCCGTAAATAGGCAACTCAATGAAGAATGTCTGGATCTTATGTATGGCCACAGCACGTTCACAATAGACGTAACATACGATTCAATCAGATTCCGCTACCAGTGGGTTCTGCCATCATTACTTTGTCCAAATAAGAGATATCCGTTCTTAACTTGTTTTCCGCCACACCTTCTACGGCTCATCAAGTATTATGAGATCAGTGTTGAGCATGTAGATGGCTATACTGGAATGATCAAGTATAACTGCCAAGGTCCGGGGCTGACGGATGGGTTGAGGGCCCAAGTACAGAAATTAGTGGAAGTTATGGTAACTGCGGGAGAGTTACATAGAGTCAAAATCTACTTGTCCCATGGCAACAAAGTTCTGAAGCAAATCCGCACCGTGGCTGTCTTTGCGGTCGAAAGAGGGAAGAATGCAGCCGTGATACAGACGGTGCTTGATCCTTTCAGAAGCTTGAAAGGAGTCCGCCAGGCAAGAGTCATGGGGACTGATATGCAAGATGACTTTGCTCGAGCTCTGGAGAAGCAGATGATGGCTCATTATTCGTGAATGCCCAACTTATGGACCGGTTCCGCTGGGGTATATGTACAAAGCAAGGACATCTCAATAACATTGGAGAGCTTGCTCCGATAACTCTACTACCGGAATTTGGGCAACCCGATCATGCGAATAGAACCCTATTATCTAGAGCATCGCGCTCCTTTTTGCGACCACCCTCTGTGTTAAGTCCAAGATCACCTCTCTTGATCTTTCTTTCCATACCTTGTTCACTTCTACGGTTGAATTTTCCAGCTCTCGCGAGCCTCAATTCGGCCCTTATTTGATTCGGTGATACGAACTCCTTGTTTTCGTATATAACAGGTCCTCCAAAGCTCGATTCTAGTATCACGATAGGAGTTAGGACGAATCTCGGCCCTATTTCTACCAAACCGAGATTGGTCTCTAAACCTTTACTCTCTTTGGAATTTAGCTTATATTCAGATTCTCCATTTTCTGTAGGTTTCTGCTTTCCCGGGTCTGTTTCGTTGATCTGGTAACACCGTATCCATATCTTTCCATCTGCTACCGTGAATCCCATGACATGATCTATGAAGGGTTTTACCTTCCTCGATGTTTTTGGAACGCCGAATGTGTGTGTGAAAAGCTCTTTAATGACCCGCAGATGCGCTTGCTTTTCGAACGCAGCATCAAAGGAGAGTATAGGGCGAGACCCTTTCAAGCAGTTACCTGTGAAATGTAACTCCTCCATGGTGTGTACTATAAAACTATGAGTATGGACAACGTTACGTTACACCCGGCTTGAAATCCATATCACACTCACAGTTTTGTAAATGCATCTTGACCGTAGGTCCATTCGGTGGTTTACTCATCCAAACATAGAGATCTTTGCCCTTTCTCGCCTCAAAAAATAGTACATTATTACAATTGTAGAGGTCCGCAAGTTCGTTCAGTTGATACAGTTTGGTCTTCGTATCGAGCTTTGCATCTTTGCGGCTGTGAGGAAGTAATGAGTGGATATCGTTCAAAAGGTGTCGATGTCTATTATTCACCATTAGCTAATCCTTTTAATGATAGAGATCTACGAAGTCAGTGCGCCAGAATTATCCTCTGGCGCAAACTGTTCTCATACCGGAAGGTAACGCCTCTCGAGCTTAGAATGAGAACCCTTTGCCGATTCCTCTTGGAACCGCTAGCCTTGTCGCCGTCCTTGCTCCTGTCTGTTTTCGAAAGAGACTTATAGACTGTGGCCATGGTGTAAATGTTGCTACAGTCTTTCTTGAGCGCGACCTTGAATTTTTCTGAGAAAATATTAAGCTCTATCGCAGCAGAGCGGGACAAAGGTTGTACCGCGCGTTCGACGCGGGTAAAGTCTTGGCATATTTGACCGCTTTGATCAAACCTTTAACGTTCCATGACGAAGCCCGAGGGTTCCGGCTAAGGATACAAGTATCAAGTCAAGCAGCATCAGCTTCATGCTTGCGAGGTTGTATATGCCAATCTAAGCACTTCCATACGCCGCATATCTAGGGCGCTCCCCAAGGATAACAGTCACGAAATATTTCCTTTGTTATCCTAAGCGCGTTACGTGTCGAGGTAAAGATATCGGGTCTTAACTTCTCTCTACAGCTATAATGGCTTCATACGTCTTCTACTCTGTCGTTTTCTCCACATTCATTATCTCAACTGGTACGTATTCGTCCTTCTATCCCTCATCAGCGATCTAACGCGCAGCTAGTCCTATACTTCACCCGGTACCACTGGCTCCCCTTCATTCCAACATCTCGATTCCCTTCAATACCCTACCTCTATCACCGACTCCCCACAACCTTCAGCGGGGATATTGAAGCCGGCTTCTCCTCTTCCGCCTTCGACTTGAGCACGAACATAGACAGCGGCGACACGCGCGCGGGGCTAGATGAACGCGGAAAGAGGGAAATCCAGAAGATTATGAAGGCGCGGAAGGTGGGCTTTGATGAGGGGAGAAGGCTGTATATGGAACAGAGATTTAGGGATAATGATATTGGGGCTGATGGGAGACCGAGGGATCCAAAGTTCGTGAGCTTTTCCTAACGGGGGAAGATAAGATGCGGGAGATTCGTTTCATTTGTGGGTTGGGTGCGATAGCGTGATCTGATTTTGATATCCTCGAGGAAACTGTATTCCCTGTATGAAGCGGCGTTATGGATTAACATGAAGTTTAATAGCGCCTTTTGCGGTCCCCTTCCAGATTGGGGAAACAACAGCATTCTAATTTTATCAGTCTTCTATATCATCTCCTTTTCTCTTTGTATTTTTTTTGGGTATATTTCTTGTCGTTTGAGGATCATGTTTGACATCATTGTATCCCAGTCAGTGTTTCGGAGTATCAGTATTATTTTGCTTCAAACTCCTTTCCAGAATTTGCTCTTCCGGCGTTGCTTAGCTAGACACATATATGTCCTTTCTCCTCAGTTGACACTCGGCACCTGTTCCATCGTTAACATACTCTTGGCGAGTTACTGCTCTCGAGCTATCCAAACAATTTTCATTGTCAGTACGAGCACGTCTTATGTACGAGTGGGATCCCTCTATAGCTTTTTGAATCTCTTGTACAGTAGAGTCAGGGACAGCTTGAAGACAGGAGATGCAACACTTGAAGCAACATTGACAGGTCACTTATACAAGTAAAGATCCGCCATACATCTCCTTTCCCTGTACAGTGAGGTTAAAGGTAAACCTGATAAAGTAGCCTTCACTAGATGAGGAATGCTCTATTTGGGGAAGCTCTAAAAATCTGTAGGGATTGCAACACAACATGACTTCAAAGAGCCTTAGTCATACTGCTACCTTCCTGAGGGGATAGTATTATCCCTGTTTACGTACAATAATTCGAGAGCCCTGTTCATCAAGTGACATGCACCAATTTAAGCAGTAGAAGGTTTCAAGGGGTTCCTGACTATAAAGATCGCACTTGACGATGTTCCATTGAAGACTGAGCCAGTGACCAGTGTCATACCGCGTCGCACTGGTTTATCAGTTTTAGTTAAGATTTGTGCGCTATGTGGACTTATTAACAGCTAGATCCGTAAGATAATCAACGCCATGCAAATGCAGACCGAAGAGCTCTGTCAACCATGAGACCGTCCCATCCAAGCACCTGAAACCATCTAGATAGATCCGAACGCCACGCTGAAGAAAGATATGCAGTATCAAAGGGGAGAAAATGGGTCGAGAGAGTACCCCCTATCCCATCAACATCGAGAGAGGTTGGGTACAAATGAAGCAGTGGCCAGAAGCAGCAAAGATCTCGATGTTCGTCGGTGCGACGGACATCATGATTTGTTTTCAACCTTGGTATCCCCCTCATCATCATCGTCATCTGCTTCCTCTTCGTCACCACTGGCATCCCAGTCATGGTCCATATCCTCATCCGAGTCACTCCCTCCGAAGTCAGGCTCATCGTCCGAGTCAGCCCAGTCATCCATGTTGAAGTCGTCATTCTTCACCGTTTTGAACGCATCATGGTGAGTTGGCATAACGTAGTCGGGTGGGATATCCTCCTTGCTGGCTTCTAGATCCTTCTTGACCATCTTCTTGTACCCCTCGATGTCGTTTCGCAGCATAACACCGGCATCCACGTTAGCGGGTGAGGATACTTCGGCGTCGTCCAGTAAAGACAGAATAGAGAGGAGAACGGATTCCACGCGTTGGGCTGGTGACCAGCGCTCAGCGGCTAGTTCTCCCGATTGCTCGTCCTCCCCAGGTGCATGTAGAATGGATATGCAGAGGCGACCATCCGGGTAGATATTCGGGTGATACAGCGGTCGAAGAAACTTGAAATCTAGATTTGCCGTTAGCTCGGAAACATGTTATGACGCTAGATCGTTATTTGACTTACCGGGTGGCACATAGGGATATTCCTTCTTGAATGTCATCTTGGCCTTGAAATAGCCACCGTAATAAAGAGAGTCCGGATTCAGGACGATGAGTGCCACACTCCATTCGTAAATGTTCTCGTTGATCAAATCAATATTGGTCCATGGTTCCTTAGAAAGAGTGCGGTACTCGTTCATGAGAATGCGTTCGGCCATAGCGGGTGTCGTTCTTCTGTGAACGACGGCACCAGTATGGAGAGTTCGGGGGGTTGCCTACAATTAAAAATAGAAAGGTGTAGGACCGCAATATGAGGTTCGAAGGTTGAGACTTGTAGGTTATGAAAAGGTGGACTCAGCAGAAAGGTCCAGTGGTTCTAGCCAGCAGGGTAAGGCTGGGACGTGATGAGGGCCGCCGTGATCGCTGGGGTTCGCCAGCCGCTTTATGTTGTGCCGAGCTGCTGCTACTGTAAGTAACGATTTGAAGGACTTTTTTTTTTTTTTGAACAAACGAATGGCTTCAGCAACTGGTAGATAAAGTTACCGTACCGGTAGTCAAACAGTGTATTTGATTTTGGCTCGAACGTATGATACAACCTGGCTTCACCTAACTGGTTCTACAAAGGGAGAGTGATACATCTCGGCGCAGCTGAACACGCCCTTTCTTCTTCCTTTTGTAACTCTCCATCTCGTGGTCTGTCATACTTTGTCATCGTACAGTACTGAGACAATTTGGTCTGCTGCGACAAATATCTCTGACTCCTCCCTCTCGACCGGACTGAACACGCGGTGTCCTTCGCTGTCCTGGTCCGAACGCAACAGTGCAGCCCCTATTTGCAAAAGATAGACGTAGTGCAGAAAGATCAGCATAAGTAAGGTACGAATGTACAGCCGTATTTGATTGCTCTCTCCAGATCTTATTATCGTCTAAACCTTCAAGTTCTATTTCCTTGAGGTGGGTACCTTTTGTAGTGGAAGATCATCCTCACTCCTGGAATTGAGATGGGATAACATTTCATCTCGAGCGCATTCTCAACTTCTCATCAGGATAACAGCTTCTCGCCTCATACAGTTACGCTATTGCTACCCTGATCATGGATAGCAAAGAGAACAGCTATATGGACTACGAATTATACTTGGTGCAATCATCCTCAACTCGTACTTGATGTGCTGAATCTGTCGTGCTTTGATATTGTCCAGCCAAAAGGTATAAACATGTCTCTCGGCTTCCTGTACCAGTTGTGAAGCGCCTAAATCCTTCGGTCTGTACCCCAAGGTCGGGCAGTCAAGCACCCATATCTGTCCGCTTTTCCGCCGATGTTAAGGGTTGCTCGGGTGGGTAAGATACGGTATTTCCTCCCTTCCATCGGTCTTGGCAAACGCTTAATTGCACCTTTTCCATCCATACATCTACCATTTTGCATGCCCAAGCACGATCCAACATACCAGCATTAACCACCTTTGCAAACTGCAAACAACGTTGATAACACAGACTAATCAAGAGCAGAAGAACAACCAGACGTCCGAAGACAAAATTGCTCAATCCTACAAATACTGCGCGCAACCCCCCCAAGGAGCACGGCGCGCCAGCTCCCCTCACACGACGATCTCCTCTCATAACATCACACAGCGATGCCGCCAGCAGTAAGCCGGTTCGCGCCTCAGAACCTCTCGAATCCATTCAATCATCTCAACAACCATCATTCGTTACAGCAGAACTCCCATCTACAGCACTCGAATCACAACATACAGTCTCAGAACCTGAGCGGACATCCTGGCTTCGGGGGCGGCAATCCAGGTCTCTTTACACCTTCGACAGGCAATGGAGCCATTCCCGGAGCGTTCGGGGGTGGCGGAGGATTAGGAGGTGGAGGAACGGGACTGGCGAGCCATGCGGCGCAGATGGGTTTCGCTCATGGAGCACAGTTACAACAGGAACAGGCGAGAGAAGCTGCAGGTTTAGCACAGACTAAGGGACTCGGTGGCAGGATAAGAGAAGTATGGCGGGGAAATTTAGAAGCGGAGATGAGAAATCTACGGCAGCTGGTGGATAAATATCCATACGTCAGTATGGTATGTTGACCTGAAGAACCCAAACGCGTTATCACAAAATTCATGTGCTAACGATTGGGATTCTAGGATACTGAATTCCCAGGCATAGTCGCGCGACCGATGGGTGAATTCCAAACTAAAGCCAGTTACCACTATCAAACCGTCCGCTGCAACGTCGACCTCCTGAAGCTCATCCAACTCGGCATCACCCTCTTCGACGTCGAAGGCGAACTTCCCCCCGCCCAGCCTGACTCCAAAACTCTCACCCGCGCTTCATATCACAACAACCTCATAATGTGTCCCTGCACCTGGACCTTCAACTTCCAGTTCTCCCTCGAAAAAGACATGTACAACAGCGACTACATCTCCGTCCTGACAAAAACGGGCGCCGACTTCGAAAAGCACGCAAGCCAAGGCATCGACCCCCTTGAATTCGGCTCCCTGCTCATAACCTCCGGCCTCACCCTCTCCGAAAACGTGCACTGGATCTCCTTCCACAGCGGCTACGACTTCGCGCACCTCGTCAAGCTGATGTGGGCCCAGCAGCTCCCCGCCGACGAGGAGGAGTACCGACGCCTCGTCCAGATCTTCTTCCCGCGCATCATAGACGTCAAGTTCCTACTCCGGCACGCGCAGAAGCTCGCCACCCGCTCCGCCCTCTCGGCCCCCGCCACCGCCATCATCAACGCCCTCGGCACCCAGAAGTCCGGCCTCCAGGACCTCGCCGACGAACTGGCTTGCGCGAGGCAGGGCACCCAGCACCACTCCGGCTCCGACGCCTGGCTCACCGGCCTCGTCTTCTTCGCCATGCGCGACAAGATCTTCGACGGCGACATCCCCGACGAACTTACCGGCCAGATGTGGGGTCTCACCGGCGTCGGCGCACCGGCTTCCGCGGCTATCCAGCAGGCGGTCCTCGCGGCCCAGGGCCAGGTTAATGGGCAAGCGGCGCAGGGTCAGCAGGCTCAGGGCTTCCACGGTGCGGGCGCACAGTTCAGGGACGGCCCTAGCACGCCGACGACGGGACATGCGGGACTGGAGCGCACGACGCCGGGTCCGGGGATGGCGGGGCTGGGACCTAGTGTTGGTAGCATGACGCCCGGTGGTGGCGGCGGCGTGTTCGGGAATTTCCAGTATGCGAAGTAAAAGGCTGGGAGGAGAAAGCGGCTTTGACATCCTGGCTGGGCGAGTTCTTTGAAATCGTTGACGAGGTTTTCTGCGCAAGGTTTGTGCTAAGATGTCTCTGGGTGGCCTTTTTGCCTGAGTTCGGACTTTTTCGGTCCCGGAGACGGCGGGTTGTGTATGTAACCCCTTTTACTGCACGAAACGTGGTCCGGCGCTGGATGGATGGGCTTGCGGTACTTTGTATCGACTTGAGTTGGTGCGGTGCTGGGCTAGCTAGGTAGGTCTCATAACCCGGACTACGGGAGTTGAGTTCAGCGAATGCTCTTTCTGCTTGACCTTCTCGAGTCGTGGGACTTCAGTGTTTGCTTGTACTGTACACATAGCGTTGAGCCGACGAGCGAGAAAGAAGAATAAAGGAAGTTAGGAAGAAACGTCTCTCTCTGGCCAGTATCACAGGTTAACAGGATGGATAAATAATGTATATGTATTACAGCAGTGCTATCCACCCATAAACCTCGGGAGATTTTCTTTGCCAAAATACTACCTCAACTAATAGTGATACAATAACAGGGATCTATATATATCCCATTCACCCATCTACAGGCTCATACCCAGCATCCTTCCTCTCCTCCGCGACCTTCGTGGTCAAATACGCCGCAACCAGCGCACTCAAGCCCCCAAACCGCAACACCCACGCGACGCTATTATCTCCCGGTGCGCCTCTCGGGAGCTGCGTAAACTTGAAGATGACACTGGCGACCAGAGTCGCAACCGCCTGAGGTGCGGCCACGGCCACGTTGTGTATACCGAGCACGACACCAGCCTGGTCCTCAGCCTCGGTGACGCCATCGGCCAAGAGCTGTCCGTCGCGCGTGGGTGGGGCGCGTAGGAGACCCCTGCGTATGGCGTCGCGTTTGGAAATCTCGGAGGAGATGAGGGCGAAGGGAGCCCAGCCGGTGAGCGCCCACGGTAGACCGATGAGGGCGATCAGGGCCGTAGCGGCGGGAACGGAAGAGACGAAGAATGTCATGAACATGAGGAAGGCGAAGAAGATGTGGGAGAGGAGCCAGGCGCGACGGAGGGTGAGTGAGCTGATGCGGAATGAGGGGAAGAGGGAGAGGAGGCGTGATGTCCGTTGTGAGGAGGATAGCTTGGATGACTTGGAAGGTAATAGTCCGGATGAAGTAGGTGTGAGAGGAGTCGGAGTAACCTCTTGAGGCGCTTCGTACGTCGGTTGGATGACGAAGGGAAGGACTATACTTGCAGTGAAGGTGGTGATGGCAAAGATAAGGAGGGCGCGGGTGGCTATACGGGTAGCTTTTTCGAAGACGGCGTCAATTTCGGACTCGGACATATTGGGGTTCTCTTCGAACAACGGATCTGCGTAGATTTCACCACAGTAAGTGGTGATGTAAAAAAGGAAGGGAAACCAGCCCATCCAAGCAAAGAACTGCACTTGACACACTTTTTTGATCTGTGGAGGTAGTCGCCGCATGGAGCGGAAGAGACCTGTGAAGAAGGAAATCAAGCCGGTACCAGTGTTTTCTGGTGGTGGCTCGAATCGAGCATCTCGCTCTCCAATTGATCCACAGCTGACCGAAACGGTAAGGACCAGTGCAAGAGATGCTATAGCACATAATCCTTTGAATTGGCTGTCACCGAGAAATGGGAGCATCTTCGGGAGATTAACAGAGCCAAACATGTACGCTACAATGTTGCCAGCACCACCGGAACGCAGAATCCATGCGTTGGCCGCTTCTTGTTGATGAGTAGGTGCACAATCGACGACAAAAGCTCTGATAGCCGCTTGGACTAGATATCGATTAGTTCCCGGGTTCGGCCAACATCAGGAGCCTAATCGATGAATGACTTACTAACGTTGATGGCAAAATCCAAGATGTAAACGAAGGCGGAGGCGAAGACGATGATGGAGACACGCGTCCCGTTCGACTGAGGATCAACCCCAAACATAGACAAAAAGCCACCTACAATCTCTCTTGCCCATGCCAACATCATCAAGGAAACAATAGTCGCGGCTGCACCTCCTATTATGAAGGGTCTCCGCTTTCCAAATCTCGATCTACTATTATCACTTCTTAAGCCAACATACGGTTGGACCAAGACACCTGATAGGGGACCAGCGATCCAAACGAGGGCAAGGAGAGATTTACTCAACCCGAGGGAGAGCAGGTATGGCTAGAACATGGGTTAATATTTGGTTTCACTAGTTGCAATAAGAAAGAACATACTGAGAAGTTCGATGTTTCTACCGACCATGATATCTGTAGACTATCAACCGATCAATCTCCATCGTTCACTCTGATATTGCTGGATAGGTAGACGAGACGGAACGCACCCTCCTCCAGTTATGGTCAACAAAATCAGGTACCAGACACTTTTTGTTTCCTCTTTGGTGTCCACGTTCCAATCTTCCTCATCTAAAGTGCCAGGACTTGCGATATCCGATACTTCGGTCTGTTCAGAAGCGCGAGGTTCCAACAGAGGGGAGTTCTCGTTGATGGGTTCTTCGGCTTCATGACGTATGACGTTGTCTCTCGGGTTAGGTACGTGCGAGCGAGATATCGAAGGCCGTCGCGTTGAGCTAGAACGTCGCGAAGAGGAGTCGGAGCGATTTGGAGATTTGCTTGAGGCCATAGTTTGGGGTGATGGGTACCTTAGTATATGGGGGAATCAGGTCAGTTTGCGGTTTGTTTATGGCATGAAGTCCGCGGTGAAGCCAGTGGCTTTTCGTCTCATCAACGGTGATGTCAAGCAGTTCGACGAGATAAAAGACGATGGGTAATATAGTATGGGATGTTGTTGATGATAAACATTTCCGTTGAAGTGTAGTTAGTCTGGATGAGTGGGAAAGAAGGGTCAGGCGTTGCGGAAATTCAAGGTCGCGAGACCATCGGAGGGTGATTGGGGGCAAGGCAGGCGGCCACGTAGCTGACGGCATAGTGAATCGGTTTTAGAGACATGCAATGCACTGGCAAGGTAAGATACTTATGGGAAACAGTAAGGTACGAAGTAACTCTGGTATATAGAAGACGGTAAATATTCTACCTATGAAGTGTGAATTTGAACAGGCAGAAGTAGTTCTTGAGTATGGGCAAGGTTGAGCTGTTCCTGCATAGTTTTGGAGAGTTTATGTACGCGGCGAAAGTTAATTGATGGGAATCTTATCGCCCTTATCAGTCGTACAGTCGGGTACCTGGTGGAGTACTGATGCCTACCTTACCTTATTGTGATGGGTGTGCTGTGTGCTGCAACTTGAGTTCCAGGCAGTGTTGCTTGCCCTGATGTGCGTACCCAAATCGAACCCAAGGACGATCTCGGCGAGACCAAACACCTGCGGAGGGGTACAAGGGGGGATGGTGGTAGGGGTACAATGGGGGGGTGGTGGTGGTTGTGGTGGTTGTGGTGGTAGTGGTGGTGGTGGTCAAGAAAGCGCACCTCAGGCATTCTTCAGGCAGGTACTCTTCGATGAGAGGCAGCTGCCCTTTTGGGGGGAGGGAAGGTGAGACTGGCAGTCATGGCCGTCCCATCCGCTTCTCTTTACTGTACCTTCACTCAACGAACAGTTCCCCGAAAATACTACTCTCCTATTGGTTGATACCGCCTCCCCCTGGCTTCTCACCGTGAGCTCAATCGGAACGTCTGATAAGTGCGCAAGCTGGACAGTAGAACATCTGTACTTTTTGTATCAAAACTTATTCACTTACCCTGTTACTCTCAAAGGTTCCGCACACTCCATTTATTGTATCCCAAAATACGCGCAGCGGAAGGTCTACACCTGTTAGCAATACTGCGAGAGTCGGGAATTTGCCGTTCGACCCCCGTCACCGCGCCGTTACCTATTGCAACATCCTACGTACAGCCATCCGTAGTCCACGAGTTCGCTATAGTCTCGCACACCAGCAGTTCACGAAAAATAAGAAGCGCGCTCGGAGACGGTCAACAAATACTGTCAGATGTGCTAGCACTTTCTTCAGAAAAATGGCCTCGACAGTGTGGTGGGCAGCGGCAGAGCTATTGAGTACGACTATCCCTTCCGAATTGCCTCTTCATTTGCGCTTTAACTAACAAACTACGATAGAACGCGAGGCCACAGATCCCGACCCAGAAGACGGTAGGTCGTCTACGTGAATAGCCATCCTCGATGACTGGGAAGTGTACTAACCGGACAGTAGAACCTGAAGCGGGACAGAAGGAAATCTTCTCATCATGGGCACTCTTCATCCTCATCGTCCTGCTCATAATAGCTCTCTTCACCGCCTACATGTTACAGACAAGAAAAATACAAGCCGTCCATGAAACAGTCATATCTATCTTTGCTGGTACATGCGAATTATAACGTCCAAATTCTGGAGCCTATAACTGATATCTTCTAGGAATGGTTGTGGGCCTCGTCCTTCGATTGACAGCAAATACCTCGGTATTAGGAGCTGTTAGTTTCGATTATCAGTTTTTCTTCAATCTTCTCCTTCCCCCTATTATCCTCGCATCAGGGTACGAGTTGCATCAGGTTCGTGAAGTCGCTCGCGTGCCATTGATATACCCTCGAAGCTGATCTCTTTCAGGCAAACTTCTTCAGGAACATCGGTACTATTCTTACCTTTGCCTTCGCTGGTACTTTCATATCAGCTGTCGTTCTTGGGATAATACTCTATCTCTGGACAAGAATTCCGCTAGACGGCCTTTCAATTAGTTTCGTTGAGGCTATGTCCGTCGGGGCAACTCTCTCCGCCACAGATCCTGTTACCATCTTAGCAATATTCAATACATACAAAGTCGATCCCAAACTCTACACCGTCATATTTGGCGAGTCAATCTTAAATGATGCGATCGCCATCGTTCTTTTTGAAACCGCGCAGAAATACGCCTCTGACCACGCAGGCGACAGCTCAGATGGCTCTTCGGAGAAGAGTCTTACTGTTTTCAGTCTGTTTGAAAGTATCGGCATATTCCTGCTAGTCTTCTTTGGCAGTTTGATCATCGGCCTTGTTGTCGGCATTGGGACGTCCCTGCTCTTGAAGTTTACCTACGTTCGCCGGTTCCCTAAAACCGAGAGCTGTATTGTCATTCTCATCGCATACGCGTGCTACTTCTTTGCAAACGCGATTCATATGTCTGGTATGGTCCCTCCCGTCGAGGTAAGCTCTCTTGCATGTGCTGATTTAAACGCTAGGTATCGTGTCACTGCTGTTCTGTGGAATATGCCTCAAGCATTACGCCTATCACAACATGTCCCGCAGAACGCAACTTACCACGAAATTCATATTTCAGATTACAGCCCAGCTATCCGAAAATTTCATCTTCATCTATCTAGGGCTTTCACTATTTACGGATTCAACATTAGAATTCAAACCCCTCTTCATCCTAGTAACTGTCGTAGGTATATGTGTTGCCCGCTGGTGTGCCGTCTTTCCTTTATCCCGGGCTATCAACTGGTTTATCCGGTATCGCGCTGGAAGACGCGGCCGCGAAGCTGCAGAGGAACTTCCCTACTCCTATCAAGTCATGCTGTTCTGGGCTGGGCTTCGCGGCGCTGTTGGTGTTGCCCTCGCTGCCGGCTTAACGAAAGGCAACGGCTCTACTCTCCGCGCGACAGTTCTAGTCGTCGTCGTACTCACAGTCATCATCTTTGGCGGCACCACAGCGCGCATGCTCGAAATCATGGGCATCCGAACCGGCGTCGTCGAAGAAATCGACTCCGACGACGAGTTCGACATCGAAATCGTCACAGACGGCACATACGCCCGCAAATCCGGCCAAGGCTTCGGCCACAACCTTCGTCCCAGCGTCAACGGTATATCCCTCCCCTCCATAAACAACAACAAAAAGAACACAAGCACCTACAGCAGCGGCACCGTCAACGGCGCCCGTGCGCCCAGCCGTCCCAACGGCGTCGCCAGCAGACGCAGTTCCAGCCGCGGCCTCAGAAACCAAGATACCGCCGAGCAAGGCCTCCTCTCCCCCGTCGACAGCGGCGAGAACAGCGGCGACGACGCGGATTTGGACCTTCCCCCGTCAGTGCGACGGTCGCCGGCCAGAATACCGTCTCCCCTGAGAGACTCGGAGTCCCCCCTGAACGCGAATTACCCCACCTCGGGGAGCCGTCCAGAACCGACCCCGGGGAGAGTCGCGTCGGCCGCGGCAGCAGCACGACAGCTCGTGGTTGGGCTTACGGAGGATCCAGCGGGCGCGTTCAGGCAGATCGATGAGGGATTCATCAAGCCTCATCTTCTCCTGGATCCGAAGGCTGGTAATGCAGGGGCTCATGGCTCAGGCGGCACATAAATTCTACTTTGCAACTGCTCAGTGGTTTTTTTTTTTTTTTTTTTTTTTTTTT
>MU006091.1:865657-883737 GCA_010093705.1 Patellaria atrata CBS 101060
AGGGGGGGGGGGTAAGGGGTTATGGATCAGGGATCGTGCATCGGGCTGGCGTTAGGAAATTTCAGGTACACTTTTGGCTTTTTTTGTACGATTGGAACAATAAGGAGGGGTCTGTTTTGAAAAAGATGAGACGCTTCGCTGTGTTGGTAGATTTATATATCTCGTAATTGAGAACAGATATTTTACAACCCGAGTTTCCCATTTCCGTTCCGTGACTGCTCGTGTAATTCGAATATCCGCTCCCTCTATATGTGGATGTATTGGTATATCAACGTGCTAAACGGTACGAAGGACGTAGCGTGGAAACATGTACAGGACGATGTTCCAGAAATCTTACAAAATAAGGTTCTCCCGACTCCGAACGGACTGTTTGTCACGTCCCAATAGAACAACGCTGTAAATGATATCTCACAACCTCTAGACTTCCACTCAGCTAAAGTTTTCCTATATCCCCCACCCCTACCTCTATCCACACTCTAAATCCTCATCTCCTCCGCAATAATCTTATACTCCTTCCTCTTCTTCGCGACCCCCGGTCTCGCCCTCTGCCTCACCTTCCCGATCCACCTCGCGAGCAGCGAAAACAGGTACCTCTCGGCCGCATACGCGCACACGAACCCCCCAACGCCCAACGCGACGAGGAAGACCTTGAAGTTCCACGACATGTCTGTGAGTTCCATGGCTCTGACGATCCAGGGGGCGGGATCGAAGAGCATGTAGGTGCAGACGGCAAGGGCGACGACCATGGTGATGACGAAGGGCACTGTTGAAAGGGGTTAATAGGGTGAGCTGGGGTTTAAAAGGGGAGATGATTGTTTGTATTTTTTTTAAAATTTTTTTTTGGTAGCTGGATGGGGGTTCGCTTACTGTTATGACGCATCGATTGTCTAAAGGGGGGACCGATGCTGAGGACGATGGCGGAGAGGATGTATTGGTAGCATGATACGAGGAACAGGGCGGTATTTTCCGAGTTGCGGGAGTTTGAGTGCTCCTTGTCGAGTACGGGAGGTACGAACCTAGCATGTCGTATTAATGGGTTAATCTTACAATTGGGAGCGAGAGGACAATTTACCAAGACTGCTGTTGAACTGTTTCAAACGCGATAAGCTGTATAATAATACAGAGAATTATTTGACCTAGAAGTGGCGTGAGGACCTTCCTCGATACAAGACTTGCGGTCGGTCTCTTCTTAGATAGTTTTGAATAAGCTCCTGTCCATCCCATGAAGATAGCAATGGGTAAGATCAACGCTAGATCGATGAATAAAAACTGGAAATCTCCTAGATTGGACCCCGAAGCGTAAAGGAAGCTGACCGTCGTGAACTGAATAGCTGAGTACAGACTCATGTACTTGAAGCAGCTGAAACTAGTCACAAGAGCTGCTCTGCCTTCACGGATGACTTCTGGTACGCAGGAAATATCGAAGACCCTACTGGTGAAGGGAGCAGCAACTGACGCCTCTGCTTCCGAAAGTGATATTCCTACATCCGCTGCTTTGAGAGCTCCACAATCGTTTGCACCATCTCCACAAAATCCGCAGGTGTAGTCGATACTTTGGAGCTTCTCCACTAGTTCGTGCTTTTCATCTGGAGACATACGCGCGTAAATCTGCCCGCATACTAGCATTTCACGGAGGACTTTGTCTGATGCGAAATCTATAATCCAGCGGAAGACATCACCACTAACAGCGACGGAATAATTACGGATGTTAGAGACGTCGTAAGGTAGTGATGCATCGTGGTCGGCTGGCGGAGGCAATGGTTTGAGTGTATGTTCGTTAAGTTGATACAGCGGGTTATCAACACTTTCCCAAACAAGGCGGGATAATGGGGTTCGTGAGTCACCCTCGAGGAAGTGAGGTACGAAGCAATGAGCCGTTTTGTCAATTAGGTTGCACTCCCTTGCGACACTAATGGCTGTTAAGATGTTATCCCCAGTACACATAATTTTGCGAATATTTGCTCTGCTAAGTTCATCAATAACCTGAGCAGTGGTCTCTTTAAGCTTGTTTTCGAAGACAATGAATCCAACGAAACTCAAATCTGATTCTGCGTCTTGTCGCTTCATCTTTTGCACTTTGACCCAGTTAAGTTTAGCAATGGTTTTAGTCGCACAGCCGATGACACGATATCCACGGTGGGTGTAGTAGCTTAGCAGATCTTCGTAATCTGGAGGAAAAGATTCCGGTCTGCATATATCTTTCATGACCTCGGGGGCACCCTTAACATATATGTCTCCACTGGGAGAACCATAATGACGAACGACAACACTCGCTCTACGAAGTTGAGATATAAATTCAAAAGACTTAAGTACTCCAAGCTCGATAGGTTTCCGGTTATCATTCCCCTCATCGATATCATACTCCATTCCTGGTGGTGGACGGGCTACTGAAGGAGAGAGTTTATGTTCGTCCTCATCGTTACCTCCACGTTGATCACCCTCTTCATAACTCCAACCCGTGAAATCAAACATCTTAACATCCAACGGGTCGCCGACAAGTTCACCATCTATCAGACGTAAAGAATGGCATGTGGCCATAGTATACAGGATCGTCTTGTTCGTCCGATAGTCAATCGTAGGATCACGCTCGTACTGGGCTGCAGGCAAAAGAGAGTCCGAGTCTGGTAGAAGTTCGCTGAACCTGTTTGACTGATGTTGCGCTACACGCACACCCAGAACATCAAGCCCATCCTCAGTCAAAGTACCCGTTTTGTCGAAGCAGATGACGTCGAGCTTGCCACCTACATTTACCCTTTGAGGGCTAATGCAGAATATAGATTTGTTTTTCAGGCGCGACAAAGCAAAACTGGTGCCGATTGTGAGTGTTGCTGGTAGTGCAGGTGGTACGACTATCGTGATGAGATCCAATGCTCTGACCACGATAAGGTGCCATGCCAGCCCAAGGTGAATGAAATTGACGAATGAAACGATGAACCCTACCATTGCGACCATGCCCATGACGGAAATATAGCGGAAGGAATCGCGGTAAAACTTGAAGCCTGAAGGTTTTGGGAACAGCATAGAACGTACTAATGCGCCCTTGGTGGTGTTAAAGCCGGTCCTCACAACCATCGCGAGGGCAACAGCTGTATCAACTTTGTCGTCCTGTGGACGCCTGGCTCTGATGATCTTAGTTCCTGAAAAAAGCATATGACGAGCAACATCAGGGTGAATGGTGGAAGCACTTAGGTTCAGGTCATCAAGTGTCTCGTTCGTGGCAGGTATTTTGGATACAGGTACAGACTCGCCAGTGAGCATGCTCTCATTGACAATGCAGTCCCCAGAGAGTAGAAGACTATCGCACGGAAAAAGAGTGAGGTTTGGATCCGTCACCTCATAGACATCCCCAGGGACAAGCTCGCTTGATTCCACGCTTCGCCAGAAGCCATTTCTGAGTACTCTCACATCACATTCGAACCGGGACACTTCGCGAAGGCGCTTCATTGTGGCCTTAGTCTCAATTAAGGTGGTCGTGATGCTGATCACAGAGATAAGGAAAATGCAGGCGGCGTAATAGTAATATTCATCCACGGACCAAAGGATCAAGCTTGCGATCTGGAAAACATAGAATGGGTGAAACGCTTCATCGACTAGTAGCTGACTCACTGACTTTTCCTCGAGATCAATGATATTCTTTCCAAATACACGCTCACGGTAGTCCTTGGCTTCGCTGTCTAGTCCAGCTCGTATGGAAATGACGTCTGTCCAGGAAGGGTCTTTCCATGTATTTCCAAGCACAAATCTATCCTTAGTATCGTGGAATAGGAACCGAATGTAACGATAATCCAAAGAACGCAGAGTGTCTATAACAGGATCGTAATCGTCTGAATAATGCCGGAAGCTACTCTTCTCGTCTTCTCCAAAGACAGTCGACATAGAGCGTCCATACTCTTGCGTTTTGACATTTTGCACAGATATTTCCCCCCACTGATTTTCAATAACAACCCAATCACATGACGAGAGAGCAGTCGGGTTTCCAATTATATGGACTTTCCAGCATGGTAACCAACGCATCAATAGCCAGCCAAGTCCAAACGTGGAGACGCACAGGAAAAGGTAAATGGCATATCCGATTGGATGAGTCCTAAACCCTGCTATTACAATGGTCAAATCCTCAGTGACGATGTAAACCTTTTGACTTATTCGCCGTCCACCTCTTTCCACATTCCCAGCATCGGTACTACTCGTAGAATATCGGCGTAGTAAAGGAGTCTCGGAGGATCGTCGCCTAGAGAGAGACGAGGACTTTCGTCTAAGTGATGGAGGGATACCAAAATCCAGGCTTCGAAGGGATTCTTGGTCATCATAATCCCGAATGCTTGCATCCTCGTCATCAACCAAGGCTTCTTCGTCCTCTTCCGCTACATCTTCCTCTTCATCGTAATATGAGAAGCTCCCCACTGAGCCAGCACGTCGTTGACGATGGGCGAAGGAGCTGATACTAGTAGGTACGCTTTCCGAAACCGGGCCAGAGAACATCTGCAAAGCATGTCAATCCTGAAACTTTTGCCTGGATGCCAATAGAAAATGACCTCATCTTGTGCCATCTCGACGTCTGTGAAAAAGCTCGCCCTAGGAACCTCGTCAGCTCCAGATTCAGTATTCATGATCACCGGACTCACTGGCTCAGGTTCGATTCACGCCGATATAGCGTCCTCTGCCTAGCCCTAGACCGTCCATTGCTCTGGAAGCTGCTGCGCCGGCTTCTAGCATCATCTTGGTCGTCATAGTCGTCCATGACTGTAGGAGCTCAACACTCACACCTCACGCACGAAATATGGTATAGGGCGCATACGTTATGGGCCGCACGGATTTCGGAAGTATTAGAGAACAGTGAGAGGGCGGTCAGACATAGATACTGTATGAAAATGCCTATCGCTAGTTTAGGCCATCATCGAAACTCGGATATCGGAGGCCTTGGCAACAGGTCAACGATAAGTTCTCTATACAGTATATTAGATGCCAGCTGGATGGGGGAAACCAATTATTTTTCCGGGACAAAGCGAGCGTTTAACGAGAGATAAGCTTGAAGGAGAATACGGTAACAGAAGTAAACGTGAGGAAATGATTCCATCCATTCATCTTGTACCACGCTCGGACCATATAGGAAACTCTATCCTGTACCTTTAGACCCACCAGAACCATCCTTTTACGTTGCCCTCCCACACCTTCACAGTGAAAAGCTTTTTATCTATTGTGGTGTTCTAAGTGCGATACGCACCTCAATCATAATCACAGTAATCAGTTGTCGCTTCTATCTCATTCGGTCAATGTTGAAGAGCATCAGATCAAACAATCCTCACCCCTAGTTTCAAGACATCATAACATAACATGTGTATTCAAATTGCTATTCTCTACCAACGCCTAGTATGCAAATTTGATTCCACAAAACTAATGGTCAACATCTTCCCAGGCCCGCCCCTGAACCTGTTGTAACTCCTCTTCAGTTAGTTTCTTACCTGTCGTAAAGTAACCTGCATGTATCTTGGCATCAATCTCAACTCTACTGTCGTCCGGAATCATCTCGTCAGGAATCGGGACGCGTTCTTTAATTGGAATTCCCTGGGAAACAATTGCATCGTGTTTCATATTGCTCATACTCAACATGCGATCGATTTTGGTGATTCCCAACCAGTGCAGGATATCTGGCATGAGAGCTTGGAAACGCATGTCTTTTACGCCGGCAATATTCTCGGTGCGCTTGAAATATTCGCTGGCGCGATCGATACCCCGTTTCCGTGCGTTGTATACGAGGTATTTAGTCACTTCTCCTAGCGCGCGACCTTCTTTCCGGAAATATATGACAACCCCTGAGCCCCCATTCTGCGCCTCCTTAACAGCTTCTTCAACGCCGAAAATTAGGTATGGACGGCAGGTGCAGATATCTGAACCGAAAACATCACTCCCGTTGCACTCGTCGTGGACCCGGAGTGCCAGCCGAACGTTAGGGTCGGCCATTTTTGCTGGGTCACCAAAGCAGTACACAGTCAAGCCACCAATAGGAGGAAGGAAGACCTTGATATCCCCTCGTGTGATCAGTTCTGGATAAGAACCACCAGTTTCTTCGAACAGAGTACGGCGAAGGGTTCCTTCATCGATACCAAAGCGTTCGGCCACACCAGGAAGATACCAAACGGGTTCGACGGCGAACTTGGTTACGGCGAGCTCACCTTCTTCGTTGATACATATTTTACCATCCGGTACAAGACGGCCGGCTTTAACGCTTTCAACTAGCTCAGGAAGAATCATGTGAGCTTTGGTAACGGCTATGGTAGGACGTATTTCGACATTATCGTTGTCAATGTAAGACTTGAAGAGCCACGGCGCAAGGTGACCCAGCGGATCCATAGAGACGATCTTCTTGGGATCGCTCCATTGGGGAAATGGCCCGATGTCTGCCGCTGGTTCTGTGTTTGTGAAGTCAGGCTTATGCTCAATATTCAATGTTTTGCTTGCAACTGCCAGGGCATGATAAATGGAGTAAGATCCACCGTGCGCACCGATAGCTGGGGATTATGTTAGTGACATTGTCTTAAATAAATGGTAAAAGGAGTTGTTTTGCCATACCATTCCTTCTCCGGATAGAAGTTGTATGTCTGGACACTACAACGGGACCTCTTTGCGCAGGATCTTTATGACCCCAATTCATGATAATAGGATCAACGCCCGCTTGACCAGGGTACGATGTTAAGATAATCTTTGAATTGACACTAGAACGACGGGGACTTGCAGTAACAGGTGCAATTTCATATTGCTCTTGGACATCCGCTACACCATCTGCTGTTTTCTTCGTCATTTCTTCTTCGTTTTCTTTCAGCTTCCCTTCAGTGATAGCAGTACCATCTGTGGCAACTTCTTGCACTTGCTTTATACCCGCCAACATATTAACCCTTCCATTGATTGCATCAATCGCGGATGACAAAGAAGAATTGTCCCGCTGTAATGCTTTGATGTTTGACAGTATCTCACTTAGCACGCTCGAGACATCATGTCCCGGAGTTACCGAAGAAGCCATATCTGCGAGGAGCTACGAATACGCTCTATCAGATTCACGATAGCAGAAAATGGGCACGGCAATAGTAACTTGATAGGTATAAATGTGACTGAGATATGGCGGAGACTGGGGAGAGTCCGTAGATAGTTAGATAGAGATTGCCCTTGTTGGACAACTAACAAAGGATGAATCTATGGTGGATTAGGTTTGCAATGTCAGACCGCTGTATGACAAATGAAGTAAAGATCACCGGAGGCGCAGGAAGTTTGTGAGAATGAGATTGAGGAGAGAAAAGAAGATATGTAGAACGTCAGGTTTCTGCTAGAAACACAATACTTATGTAGTTGAAGGTATCGGATCCAAGGCTCCGTAAGTAGGTAAGGTATTTCGTTGACACCTCCGCGAACACCTGCCCTTATCGAATTATTGATACACACGCGGCTACGGTAGAACTACTACTTGGCGGGGAAGCGGTTATCAGAGGTCCACGCCTCGATCCGATTGACGCATGCAGTGGAGCTGGCATCTCCAAACTGGGACACCAGACAGGCACGTGAGATATGACAGGAAGAGAAATAACGAGAATCGATTGCTGATGGCTTAACACGGCTGAAACAAAAGCAGTCAAAGAAATTGTTCTATTTCGGAAACTGAGGGCGGTGTACGTTTCCAAGCTAAAGAGCTAGGGCAGATTGCTATTGTGGAGCCGCATGCCTATTGTTCTTCGTACCTTGCATGACTTCATCGTCAATAGCAACAATAGTAAGCTCTCAAAAGTACAATAACCGTCAAATTCGCACAATAGCATCAGAAAGCACAATAGTCGCTCGCTAAAGCACAGCAACATTTATAAGTAGTGAATGTAGAACAGACCTCTGCTGTTCTTCAAAAATCCACACATTCAATCTACTTTCAAAATGGTGGGTTCAAAGTCTACTAAATTCTACAAATTCCTGTCAAAAAAGCCACTTTACCAATCACACTTCCAGGGCAAGCGCAAGAAAGCTGCCAAAAAGCCTACAGGCCCAAGAAAGGTTCGTAACCGCTATATTCCTATACTCCGAAGTCATCCAGCTGAATCATCTCTTCAGAAAGAAGCGCTCTCAACCACATTCCAATGCCTCTTTTGCAACCACGAAGACTCCGTGACCGTCAAGATGGAGAAGAAACTCGGCGTCGGACATCTTCAGTGCAAGGTGTGCGGACAAACCTTCCAGACAGGTATTAACTGTACGTACTGAGCCCACACTCGCAAAACCTCATAACCCACCCTCAAGATGTCGTTTACTGATCATTCTGATTCTCAAGATCTCTCATCCGGTGTCGACGTTTACGCCGACTGGGTCGACGCATGCGATGCTGTCGCCAAGGAAGCTTCCAATGCCTCTTCTGCCACTGCCAAAGAGAGACAGCGCAACGCACGCGTTTCCTCAAGAGCCCCACGACAAACCGCCGCTGCTGGAGATGGAGAAATGGATGGCTTTATCGAAGACGATGAGGTTGATGCAGAAGGCGAATTTGCAGATGATGGTTAATCACAGTTTACCTTCAGACTCTGGTCAAGGCGTTTATGTTATCTATCAGTCCCGAAATGGTGGTCACTAGAACTATTACCTACTGGGTGGCTGGATCTGGTGTTTATGGCACATGCATTGCAATAGCGTAATGGGACATTTACCAAGAATGATCTTACTTGAATCGATGATCTTATGTGCGCTTAATCCACACTGATAGATATGCAATGCTTAACGCCTACATAGTATAAAATCGATCTCCAAAATCTCCTAAGCCTGGGACAATATAGCTGGAAGAATAGATTAGTATAGTCATATATCAGTTTCGGATTCGAAGCTTGCACTGACTTCTTCTCATCCAGTCCTTGATCGACGAATGCCGTAACAACTCGTAACTTGGGAAACCTCTCCGCGAACTTTGCAGCGCCCTCTGGGCTGGCGATAAGATTTAAGAAGAGAATATGCTCCTCCGGGACACCCCTTGATATCAAGACTTCGACCGCCATTAATGCAGATCCACCTGGTAGGTGTAATCTTAGTTGATACCCCCGAGACACCGTTGGATTCTTACTTACCAGTTGCCAACATTGGATCTAGCAGTAGAACCCACCTGTTTGCAATGTCCTCGGGTAGTTTATCATAATAGAGTTTCGGCTTACTGGTATCCTCATCCCTTTGTATTAAGATCTTGCCTATTCTTACTGACCGACAGCAATCCCGCAGTCCCTGCTCCATGCTCTCACCTGCGCGCATGATCGAGACGCCACAGATCTTACCCTCAAACTTGACCCCGGAATATGAACGACCTACAGGAGTAGTGATAGTGTGTTCTACAACAGGTAGGTGGTTGAGGCCTTCTTCAACAAGAAGCCGAATGATACGGTTCGAGTAGAATATAAAGTCGGCTCGTCCAGTATTACGGTCACGAATCATACTATATCGGCGTTAGATTCCAATGAATTACACTCGCACACAAAGGCAAGAGTGTCGATAGGTCAATTAGGTTCTCACGCACGTCAGAAGAGCGATTAGCTGGGGGGTTTGTGGGAGTATGTGCACATTTGGATGGGAAATTTCGGTCGAGATGGTGGCTGTCGGCTTCTGTGATGTCGAACGGTACTCGGGACCTACTGGTCTGGAAGGGGCTTGAGAATCCGACTTCGAGGTCATCGTTGGAAACGGCGAGCGTGGTACTGCTTTGTGTCGTGTGAGGGTGTGCGGTAAGATGCAGGAGCTCGAGGTCCAAGTGCAAGGATCAAGTTCAGGAACAGATGCGAAAGAGCAGCAATGTGTAGTAAGTGAGATGATCACCGTATATTTTATTACTTCTTCCGAACGCTTATTCGGTTGGTAGTAGGTAAGGGAAACGTTTACTGTATGTAAGATACTCAGCGTATCTCTTTAGAGGAAGGTTGATCAAGATGAGCCCTGAAGCTAGCAAGGCTAGCCCCTTGCCCCTTGTACCCCGCCGTTGCCTGTCCTTGAGTCGGTAGAACTAAATGAACTCCGAAGTTTTAGCGGTATATCATTTCACGTGATGTTTCTCAATCGTTCAGATTGTAATGCGTCACAACAACAACCCAATAACAACGCTCTTTCACTTCGAACTGACCTACTCCTTACTCCCATTAACGAATTACTTTTCTTAGAGTTCCCTTAAATACCGACTTCTTGTCTTGTAGCGTAAAGCTGTCAGAATACCCGCTCCACTCTCTCGAAATGGCCACGCCGCGTCCACGTTCATAGTGGTCTCCCGGTTTCAGTCGGTGGCCATATAAACGCTTTCTCATCCGGACTGTTTACTACACCGTAACAGTTTCATATGGTAACAATGGCAGCTCTGGCATCCTTGAACTCGCAACAGCGCCGGCGTAAACCTGTCACGTATGGCAAATCACGAGGCCACGAGTACACCTTTAAACATGACACAGCGCTCGCCAAACCAAGCTCGATAAACCGGAGCACAACTTCTGAGGAGATACCAAGACGTAATATACCTAAGGAACAATCTGAGAAACTCAGCCGCACATTCGCGATACCATCTGTCAAAGCGAACAATGTCTTTGATGTACCGTCTTCGGATTCGGATGATAACCATAAGGTCGTCACAAGACGGAAACCTCAAATTGCTTCAAAACCGCTATCCTCACGCCACCCATCCGTCCATGTTACGTCTTCCGAAAGTGAAGATGGACCTTCTAGACAATTACGACTTGAATCCTCCCGGGGGTTGACCCAACAAGAGAATGAAAGTTCTTTGAGGAGGCGTTATCCGGATAAAGATAATTATCAAGGGCTGTCCGATGCTTCACGTGAATCATATGTTCCCACCGCTCTCAAGAGGAAGAGACCAACTCCCACTCCACAAGCGCATAAAAGGGAAGAGCTAGGAAACAAAAAGCGCTCGGGGAACATGTTAGGATCAAAATCAGGCAAAGAAGTCACCATTGCAATGAGGATGCGGGAACAGACGGTTAAAACCACTGCTGTGGATGATGTATCAGTGTGGGATGTACCGATGAAGGACGAACCTACCATTAAAAAGCCTCGAAGGGCAGCGCCTAAGAAATCTGTGATTAGACCCAGCGTTAGTTCTGGTAGATCCGCCCCCGGAGCACTTCAAACCATGATTACTGGCACTACTTCAAAACGAAGTGGTACACCACCAATTTCTAGAAGACAGTCTTGCCTTCCACAGAGATCTACGACGCCGGTTGACGAGACGCTACCGTCGACACCACCACCGGCGCTTGTGGATCCCCCAACGACTCACTCATCAGCTACGCCAAGACAAACCCCGGGTCAACGAAGAGTCTGGAGTCAGTTACCGATATGGGATGATACCATAATCTCTGCCACTCCAAGCAGCCTCAAATTAGCAGAATTGCGTATCTCAGGATCCCGACCGAATCATAAGCACACAGTAACTGATCTTTCGAAGACTCGTCGTCCTCGCTTGATTGATACGCTCATCACTTCCGCGCCTCAAGATGTGGAAGATGAAGTCGAGGAAGAGAAGCAGCAAGAACCCCCTGTTGAGTCCGCAATGGATGAAGATGGTCACTGCTCAATGCAAGGGATAGCAGAAGCGGAATTACTACCATCTTCGCAGTCCTCTTCGAAAAGTCGAAATATCGAGAGTACTTCCGGAGCGGTCGCAAGCACTGTGAAGCACACAGCAAAGGTCACATATGCTAAAGAACGCTCTTACTTACAAGAAGACTCATTAGAAGCTGAACTGATGCTTGATCTTCCAATGGCTTCCTCAAACTTCTTTCAAAACAATAAGCACGGTAATTCACAGTCGAAGAAGGCAGATCTATTCCAACCACCGGGGTTGGAAGATAATATTGAAGAGCTAGGAGAGACCAAGGGAATGCGTAGTATTCACGAATTGCGCGCTGCGGGTATCAATAATCGCTTCTTGAGCGACATGGAAGAGCTGATGAATGATATCAAGGATTCAAGTCGAGCAGGGACCTCACGTAGACGAAGCGCGATGATGGAGCTTTGCACGAAGCTATTCGACAAGTCCTTCGTCGCAAAGTTTTTGGATTACGGCTTCGAACAGATTCTATATCCCCATCTTAAGAACGCGTCTGACGGTATCATCGGGTTCCTAATGGCTGCCTCGATTGCTCTCATCATCGAGAGCGGCGCCCCGGTCAATGCTTTGAAGCATGTCGCGGAATCCGGTTGCATGCTCGCCTTAAAGTCTCTCCTGGATCAAAGCACAGACATTAGTCGAGTAGCGAGGGATCGTCGTAGCAACATGTCCAAAGTCACACAGGCTAGCCTCAACGACCTACGCACCCTCCTCCTAGATTCGCCGATCTTCGGTGCCGCTGAAAAGCAACAGACCATCACCCCGCAAACCATGGCCTTAATGAGTATTGCACTCTTAACTCGCAAGTTGCAGGATGCTGGTTACCCATGTGACATGCTAGATGGCGAAATGGTCGGGAAACTGATCGCCGTTGCAGAAAAGGCTTGTAAACGTCAAATTGCAACAACTCCAATGGGGGCTTCCATGGGTGATTTAGAGTTGGTGTTTAACATTCTCGAAGCAAATTCACTATCTTCTCTTTCGGGCGGTGCCATGTGGTCGGTTACAAATTTGCAACAGCTTTCAGCTTTATACCCCTTAATTCTAGGGTTGAAGATGGAACGAGTCGAGCAAGAAGGACTCAACTCTTTCGCACTGAGACTTTGCCTTAACTTGACTGAGAGCAAACCTACCGTCTGCGAACTATTCTCCACTCCAGAGATCATAGAACCGTGGGCTCAAGTTGTTGATCACAGCTGTAGATCGCTCGCTTCGGATATGGACGAAATGGAACGGGAGACAATCCTTCAACAAGTTGTAGTACTATTAGGTACTATGATCAACCTTTCAGAGCATAGCGATCGTGCCAGACTTTCCATCCTAGCCAATGGAGACCAGCTGCTTTTCCGACTTCTCGACTCGTTCGTAGTGGGGCAGCAGCGAGTAAGCCAGGTAAGTTTGTTTTTAAAGAAAAACAATCAACTGGTTTTTGGATGCACTGACAATATCCTACCTAGGCTGATTCGGTGGAAGAATCGCGCTCAAACGTGGCATTTGGTTATTTGGCAGTACTGCTTGGTAATCTTTGCATTAACCTGCTCATACGAGCTAAGGTCCAATCTGCTCTCCCAGGTAAAAGTCTTGGTTTTCTGATCGAGAGTATTGAGGAGTTCGTCTCCGTCCATCGGTCAGCTGACGATTACTTCAAAGTAGAGAGCCAGAAAGAGGTTCATGAAGCCCTGACAAGGCGTCTGCAAGCGGTCGCGGACCGGTTGAAATAGGATCACGATTGTTTTTGGTAAACGACAACAGAACAGATGATACCATTCTCGAGAGAGCTATCCGGATTTCCTGATATGGTCACACGAAGCTTATGTTAGATATACTTTTGGACATTGCGGGCGCTACGGGCCCTTACATACCATCACGTGTGGTACGTTTGATATGTCGACTGACGGTTGGGTAACTTTATTATCGAGCGTGCATGTATGTATTGCCGCTTGGGTGGGTGAGTGGGTGGGTGGATAGACATAGATGATACCCCCAAGATGCTTATCTGCGACGAATAGACATTATAGGTTTCTGCAGGATGAATAGCATCAGCAACTGCAAGAACATATATGTAATTTCAACAATCTCTTGTATGTGCTTGGGCATGCGTGATAAGGTAGTTGACATAGAGCATGACGATCTCTCTAATTTTATACATAGCATCGCCCGACAAGAGGGCCAAGCTCCGGGCCAGTTCCTTCGCTAACTTCGCTCCGCCATGCTCCAGATGCTCCAGATGCTCCAGATGCTCGAAATGCTGATCGATGTTGATCAACGACTGATGTTGCAGTCAACACTCCCGTTTTCGTACCACACCACAGGCACACTTTTCACCACATTATTCTCGTCCCCGTTCCATCTTTTCGGGTTTGACATTCGAACGGTCTCAAGCCGAATATATTAGATCCAGTGCTTGAAAACTTTCGGGCTCTCCATCCTTTAGGGCAAGAGATCTGGAAATGCAATGTATTACAGCATCTCCATGCAATCCTCGATGCATTGCTTGATGCGTCAGGATGGCAATCTTACCTAGTACTGTACCGCACCGTACCTCAGTAGACGAATGCTATATATGCACCCACTTCACCTCAGCAGAATCAACTTCAAATCATTGTGCAGGGGAGTGTTGGCCACTTGAGGCTTCTGCCTAGGCTCAGTAAGTTGGTGGGAAGATGTGGAATACAGTACGGTACATATCTGGTGCATCGCTCCACCCAACAAGAATAACAAGACTGTACAAAGTGCATACACCAGCATTTCCCCCCTCATGGTGTCAATATTTTCTTCGTACCACTTTCGTCTAGACTATGCAGAATACCTGGTCCAAATACGCAAGTGTTGGGGGTCGTTTATGAAGATACTTAGCATAGTAGCAGCCGTGGCAGGCGCCCGAAAGATGTTTAACTGTTTGTCGTATCAACGTCCCCTTGTTTCCGGATGTGCCCGCTGAGAACTTCTGCACAAGCTTCCAAGGTTACTTTGAGTTACTCTCGTACTGGTCAGAATGAGGCACCAGCATGCTTACGACTGGAGAAATTTGGACGCTTCCCCGCCTGGAGGCTTCGAACTTACCAAGTTCCCTTGCTGGCCGACGCCGTGCTTCCGAGTCGCGTATAAACGACTGACAAGTTGACAACGCAGCTCTCTCATGTGCATGACTTCCTACCACCAATCTGTCACCGCCATAATTGGATCAAGCTGGAAAAACGAATGCGGAAATCAGACATCCTTGAGTACAGAGTACTCGCCGCACTACGCACTCTACGCTTATACTTAGACATCCCGCCCTTTTGATTGTTCCTTTAATCATACCGCGTTCTCTATCCCATTCCTAGGACTTGCAACCTGCTGGACTTGCCTCTTCCTACCATAGTCGACTACTCACTGGCTCACCTCACAATGGCAAACCAATTCTATATCCCTTTGCCGCCGCAAACACCACACGGGAAGCAGGCAGTCCGAAGGCCTCCCGTCACCCCGTCAACAATTACTCCGCCATCAATCAGCAGACACAATTCTTCTGTAGCGGTCAGACAAGTTACAGGCGTCAAGTCCCCTGACCAGGCAACCGCTCTTCTTGCAAAGGTAGCGTCTCATCCTACTACAAGACGAGGGACCCCCGTATCATCACCTCTCCCATCCCCGACAGAACAGCCAACTGAGAGCCACCGAACTTTGCAACAAGAGCCGTCGGCAAGTGACAGGCTCGATGTTTCGAGGTACTGGACAGCGCACGCGCAACAAGGTTTGTTACCAACCTGAGCAAACTGTACCAAACATATACCAACGTCTATACTACAGATGGTTACATAAGTTTCCCCGACTTCGAAAAATTCCATCAGAACTGTGGTCCTCAGGAAAGACGCGAGCGTAGCCGCGACCGTCGAACTGCGCGGACATGACCGCATCACGCATCGAGTGTTATTTGATTATTTCAGCCCTGCCGTGTTCTATGTTTTGAGTTTGAGATATATTTCTACCGCGTCGACGAATTAGCATCCACATGGCGTGGTAGTGAATAAATTGGGCATGTTTTAGCGAAGGATTTCATCATGCATCTGTGGTATCCAGAAGGGAGTACGGAGTACATACTTCGTACATCGCCATCGGCGATCACCACTTCAACAGCGAGGCGTTAGGGAGTTTCAGAGGCTCACGTGCAAGCGATCATATGGGCCGTGTGTAGGATGAAAAGTGAACCGTTCTACATACTTGCGGTATTTGCGGATTTGGTCTTTTAGGTAGTTGTATATCCACATCTATCGGTTGATATGGTATAGGTAATCATGCCTTCGAAGTAAATAGCTCACCACTGCTGCAAAGCAGATTGCACATGAATCAAGATTTTGTTCGTATCCTTCCCTTGCTGTATCACTTTACGCTTCTCTATCATGATCCGGTTTATTGCATGTTCCCCAAAGACAGTCAGCTGATGATATATGATTGCATTGAACGTCATCGATATCATGGTTGCAGACAAGAAGAGCGGTAAGAAGCCATAGGTGCCTACTGGATGTAAAGAAGAAGCTGCCGTGAGAGTGAGAGGAAGTGTGAGTCTATCGTGCAGCGTGGGGTGTGCAGGATTGTACCTTAAGGTAGGTCGTCATGTACAGAAAATGACTAAGCATGGGCTGGGGGTAGGTAGATGTATTTTTACGGCTAAACTTCGCACGTGATATGCCTTAGCGAGCCCTCCCACAACACTACTACCCAAGAATATTCTGACAGGCCACTGACCGACGACGACGACAATTTCTAACTTCAACTCCGCCTCGCATATCTTGTCGCAATTATGGCTGTCGGCAAGAACAAGCGTTTGTCCAAGGGCAAGAAAGGTCTCAAGAAGAAGACCGACCCATTCGCGAAGAAAGACTGGTATTCCATCAAGGCTCCCTCAACTTTCCAGATTAGAGAGTAAGTCCCCCAGACAATTTCATCGATTGGCGTTTCCCGAGATCAACGCCGCTCACGATGCATCTATTAGTGTTGGAAAGACACTTGTAAACAGAACTACGGGTCTTAAGAACGCGAACGATGCCTTGAAGGGCCGGATACTCGAGGTTTCGCTTGCAGACCTCCAAAAGGATGAGGACCACGCATTCCGCAAGATCAAGCTACGAGTCGACGAAGTCCAAGGCAAGAACTGCCTCACCAATTTCCATGGTCTCGACTTCACTTCCGACAAGCTACGCTCGCTCGTCCGCAAGTGGCAAACTTTGATCGAAGCCAACGTCGTTGTCAAGACCACCGACGACTACCTCCTCCGCCTCTTCTGCATCGCTTTCACCAAACGCCGACCCAACCAAATCAAGAAGACTACGTACGCGGCATCTTCCCAGATCCGCGCCATCAGGAAGAAGATGACGGAGATCATGCAGAGGGAGGCACAGAGCTGCACACTGTCACAGTTGACAACGAAGCTCATTCCTGAGGTTATTGGCCGTGAGATCGAGAAGTCTTGCCAGGGCATCTACCCACTCCAAAACGTATGTTAAGAACTTCACGGAGATTATAATACTTTGGATAGCTCGGTTAATGAGTATCATAGGTTCACGTCCGAAAGGTCAAGCTCCTCAAGCAACCGAAGTTCGATCTTGGTGCCCTCCTCACCCTTCACGGTGAGGCGACTGCTGACGAGTCGGGACAAAAGGTAAGATATACGAAGTGACTCCCTTCATGCACAATACTGACTTATGGAATCAGGTCGAGAGGGAGTTTAAGGAGCAGGTGCTAGAGAACGTGTAATTTGCGGGCGGAAAATCCTTCTGACGGCACTTGGGTTCTGCTCTTCAGTCTGCATCGATAGGGTGTTATGTTTCAATAAAAACAATAACAGAGAGCAATGAAAGTATGATTTCAATTACATGACGGTGCATTTTCAGTGTCCTCGAGCACACAACATTCGGAGAAGCACTCCCGGAGCTAGATATGATGAAGGACCTTAGATATTATTATTTATTAACAGTGTTAACACCTAGTGCCGTCCTTCTAGCAGAGTCCACATAAACCCTAAATACATCTTACAGGAGAAACCCCTTTCAATTGGTATACAGCTAGGGAGAAGTTCGCAGGCGAGACGTGTGGGAATATTTCCGTGCCTAACTGTTTAGCAGCCTGTTACGTCCCCGATGGAGTATCTGGCTGTATCTATGCCGTCATCTGGCTGGCTCTCACCTCCCTCCCTCAGCTAGGAGTGTGCTGTACTATACTGTACTCTTCCGTCTCGCCTGCTCCGTGCCAGCGTACCGAAAATGGCTGTAGGGGGAATGTGGCGCTTGTAGGTCCTAAGCTCTTGCGATAGTGTTGGGGTATCCGATGTCCTCTCCAGGTGGAGGTGAAAATCCGGCGCGTAAGGGGCCGGTCCCGACGACCATCCGTCGAGTCTAAGAAACAGGTTCTGGACATCAAGATAGTCTGAGCGAGGAAAAAAGTATATTGGAAAAAACGATAGTACAGCAAAGTCTGTGAGTTCTCC
>MU006091.1:883837-1147408 GCA_010093705.1 Patellaria atrata CBS 101060
AAAAAAAAAAAGTCCCTCTCCCCATATCCCATCCATCTAATGCAAAAACCCTTTACAATTTGCCGAAAAACGATGGACGCCACATACTTGAAAATCCAATGCAAGATTCTTTTCCGCCAAATATAAATATGACGTCCATGCGAAACAAAAGCCCAAATTAACCATCCCTTCACCCCAGTCTTGTAACGAAGAATTGACCCTAATTTACATAAGAGAACTTTGTCGAAAACACCACAGCTCTCTACTTCTCGCTAACCACCAAGTTTCGCCTCCTGATCCTAGCTCTGATGTTACCCTTCGGCGCCACGACCGCGGTCATCTTGGTCTGTTTCGGGAGCTTCCACTCCTGCGCTCCGACGGGCTCGAAGTCCCAAAGGACGAGCATGCCGGCGACGAAGGCGAGACACTCCTTCTCGGCGAAGAAGCGGCCTTTGCACATGCTTTTCCCTCCACCTGGGAAGATAGCATATTAGCATCAAGTTCCATAGTACCGGGGGGTGAGGAAGGGAGAAAGGGGAGACTCACCGTATACTCTTAACGTGCCCCACTCAGTGGTCCCGGGCCCTGTGCCCGCAGGCTGCCCGTCTGCGGGTTCCGAAACCTTGATGTGCCGCTCCGGGATCCACTTGCGCGGCTGGTCGAAGTACTGCGGATCCGTATTGTGCAGGTCGAACGCGACCTCGACATACTGCCCTTTGCTGATTCTGAAAGTTTCTGGCTTCGCGCCACCGGCTTCATCGGCGCTCTCTATGAGCTCGAAGTCCCGATGTACGGTTTTGACGCTCCAGGGACTGGAGTCCAGCCGGAGAGTTTCCATGTAGCAGCTCCTGAGCAGCGGACAGCGGGTCCACAGAGCGTTGATGTCGAGTTTGAGTCTCGGCGGCTCCGGTATGCCGAAGAGTTGGGCGGGCTGCGTCGCGCTTGCGAAGGGAGCCGTTTCGGCACGGAGGCGGTCGACGAGGCCGGGTTCGCGCAGGATGCGGAGGAGGATCCAGAAGACGAGGGAGTCGGAGTTCGCATTCATGGCCCAAGTGGTACCTAGAATCTGGGCTGCACGACCCTGAGGAGAGATGCCTGCAGAGCGCATGCAACTTTGTTCGTCTATTAGGGCCTGGCTGACATCGCTGAGGTCCAGCCATTGAGGGTCTGTATCCTTGCCTTCCGTGAGGGCGTCGAGGGCGGTCACGAAGGAAAGACAGGCGTCGTTGAGACGTCTGCGAGCGAGATGGCCGGGAATGAGTCCGGGGAAGGGGAACCATCTGGGCAGGCCACTGCCCATGAGGATGAAGTAGCGGTCGAGAGTCCAAAGGTTGTCAGTGAAATCGGGGTAGTTCTCAAGGAAAGCGGTTCCGGTGTAGGTGTTGATATTTAAGTGCGCCATCAAGTCGCGGACGAGTGGGCTATAATAGATTTAGTTCGACGTTAGAAATAAGCTACTTCCAGTATATAAGGACTGAAATGGTTTTAAAAATCAGAACTTACAGCAGGTCAACCTCCACCGCTCTCCCGTTGTCGACAACTTCTGCTTGACTCACACGTTCCCACGCCGTCTGGTCTACCAGACTAGAGTTAAAGGACACTAGATTAGGGAGTTCGGTCTCCATCCTCCGGCTCAGTACCCTTACGATGTTGCCAAGTTGAGGCTCCTGGAGAAAGTGGCGAGTGAAGACTTGGATCACACGATCAATGATTGCCTCAAATTGCGGTATCTCTTTCTTCGGAAACCCAAAACAGTTCTTCCGTATTCGCCACTGTAGCTCATCATGGTCGGCGACAGATTGCTTGAGAGAAAGGACCTGTTTTTGCAAGCTTGGGGAGTGGACTACATTGTGTGTAGTGCCAGCCATATACAGGGTGAATAGACCATGCGTACTACCATCCCTGAGGCCCTTCAAGAACTTTTCATTATTGGTGAAAAATTGGAAGGCGTTTCCAATTACAGGCATCCAATAAGGGACCAAGGGCGGTGACCTAGGCCCTCCTTTACTAGACGCACCTACATCCGCGCGCATCCCAGTCCAAACGCGTGTCGTCAAAAGTAGGATCATCAGTGTGAGGATTGCAATCGGGGTACTGCTCCGTGTAAGCCATGGAGAATTTTGGATCTCAAGATCTGACATCCTGTCCATCTTTGATAATTGAAGCTTAGGACCACCAGAAGCTCAGGGTTGTAGGAAATAAATATGTTTTTGAATATTGAGCGGGCGCAACGTCAGCTTGCGGTCTGACGCGAATTGATAGCAAACGAGGGCTGAAATGGTACTGTCCGATGGATACACAACGACAGGACTTTCTTCTTTGTTCGAACTTCTTATTACTAGGCGAAATTAAGATATAGCTTCAGTTAAAAGGGAAAAAAAAATCGAAAAAGATCTGATGAGAACAGTAGCACACAATGGTGAAAAGTAAGTCATGAAATTAGTGAAGGAATGCGGATTCGCGCCAACTGATGACCGGGAAGTTAGAGAAGAGAGAAGAGAGAAGATACCTAGACAAAAAGAGACGAAGGAAAGGTGTAGATGTACAAAAGCTCCATGATGGAGATACAGGATAGAGTAAGGAAAGTCGGCCGAAGTTTTGTTAAAAGTTAACGGCTATTTCATTCTCTTGCGCCGGCCACTCTGGCAGATGCCGAACTATCCCACACCAACTTCACACCATTGACACCAAGTGACCAAGGGCACGAACGAACATTCAACTCCGCGCCCCCTTCGTACGCACTGTACGCCAGCGTAATAATAATAATAATCAGCACTTGTTAGCCTGTCGTATCTCATCACACTTGACTCGCCTTGACCCTTCCACGCCTTCTCAGTTCTCACCCTTCTCAGCCGCTCGTTCGCCTGGTGCAAGGCGTGCGATGCCCTACAGGGTTCTCATCGTAGTCTCACACCTTATTAGTCTGCAATTTGCGCCGTTGAAACGGAATCTAGAAGTTCCGCGATCGTCTTCAGGTAGTTTTGTTTGATAAGGTTACGGAGAACAAGGTACAGACTATTTCGACTGTAACTATACATCTTTTCGCTAAATCTATTTGCACTTTCTCATTATTTGTCTAGAAACAACTTAGGATAATGGCTCCTCGCGAACTCAATTTCATTACCGGCAACAAGAACAAACTGGCCGAAGTGAAGGCAATTCTGGGTGAAACAGTCGAGCTAAAAACCCAGCCGCTGGATCTCGTAGAAATTCAGGGAACGGTTGAGGAGGTTACAGTTGATAAGTGCAAGCGCGCCGCAGACGCCGTACGCATGCTTCACCTGGCATAAAATTAACTTCTAACTTTTGCTTATGGTGTAGGTTGGTGGACCAGTACTTGTAGAAGATACATGTCTCTGTTTTAAGGCCATGAAAGATTTACCTGGTCCCTACATGTATGTGACATTACACGCGCGAATGAATCAATATTTCTCCAATTACTGTATCCTAACACTTAGATAGTAAATGGTTTATGCTAGCACTTGGGCCGCAGGATCTTCATAAGATGCTTGATGGCTTTGAAGACAAATCAGCTCAAGCCGTCTGCACGTTTGCCTATTCCGAAGGTCCCGGCCATGAACCCATAGTCTTCCAGGGCAGAACTGATGTAAGTCTACACGCTGGAGGTGCGTACCGTAGAACCATCTAATGAGGGAGTTTTCTATAGGGGAAGCTAGTACCATCAAGAGGTCCCACTGTCTTTGGTAAGCAACTGTGCCGCACTCTTGCCTAACTTCTGGCTTTTGTACTCACTCCGCTCGAGGTTGGGACTCGACGTTCGAATACGAAGGGAAGACATATGCCGAGATGGACAAGTCAGAGAAGAATAAGATCTCCCATCGTGGCAAAGCCTTAGAGAAGCTCAAGGAGTGGCTGAATGCGGAAGTCGCTTGAGGGAGTTCGGCCGGTGAATTCGATTCGCATGATAAGTCAAGCGTCCTCATCCTCCCGATTAGCATTATCCTGCTTCCAGTTCCTGATCCACACCTCAATCCGCTCAACATTACTATCGATATCCTCAAGGGTATCGCTTTGCAGTTTCACGACGATGTTCTCATCATAAGACTCCCTCGCCTCATTAAGAAGCACCTCCATAATCTCGACATCCATATTCTCATCCAGCTTCTTTTTGACATATCCGCGGGCACTAAGGCGATCATAGAGTAGAGTAGAGTCACAGCGAATAACCACGACGAGATCTATCCAGCTTTCTGGGAACATGTCGCAACCGTGCCAGTCGATGAGGTAACCACCACCTTTTACTTCGTCCTCAATAGCATCGAGCAGCTAGAAAATGAAAGTTAGCACGACCTACTATAGTCTTATTGGTGATATACACTGAATCATACCTTATCTTCGTCGACGATCCAGCACTTGGATTCCTCGTCCCAGCCGTCATGACAATGTCGGTCTTTGACAATCTGGTTGATCGAGAGGTGCTTGAGACCTGTATTTTGTGCAAGAATCTCGCAGTGAGTAGTCTTACCGGTGCCTGGAGTACCGGTGACTATGATGTTCGGGCTGGTTCTCATTTTTGGTGCCAATATGAGCGTGAGGGGCCTTTTTCGCAAAACTATGTCAAATCTTTTCTGCGCGAAATTGAAAGTTTGCCGAGGCGGTCCCTCATCCGGTCGGAGCGCGGAATTATTCACATTCCGCCGAGCTAGAATTAGGGATCCTCTTGGCCCAACAGGATAGGGGCAAGAGCCGGGAACAAAGATAATGATGGCAAATTGGGCATCTGGGCCTCAATCACTTGTACTTGATAATCATTTCAAAACTCTCTTTCGAAGAATGTAGTCAAGAGATGCGGCACAGCCAGAGCAAGAGGAGAGTTTTCGATTCATAGCTCATTCAACATACGCCAGTGTCTCAATCCATCCCTGGAACTAGATTTCGCTGAGGGTAATCACCACTGGGGACCTTCAGCGTACATGGTACTCTTCCGACGCCTCTTATTCTCTCCCACACTTGCGCTACTCCATCACAGTTATCAATGAAACCTTTGCTAGCTTAAGTCTCTAGTTGTGGGAGTTCAGCTCAGAGCTTCCCCCCCTGTTGATCCGACACTGGCCATTGATAACCTGCGGCATCGCTAAACTTGTAGCCGTACGATGAAGTAAAGTCGTCGAGCACGGCTGGTCCGCGGGAACCTGAAATTATCTGAGTATCATGCTATCACAAGGGAAGGGGAATAGATCTTACCATAAGGATACTCCATTGGGATGATCTCTTTGTTATCATCTAGGTAATGCAGCAGTGGAGTAAAGATCTTCCAACTTGCATCCAACTCGTCATCCCGGACAAAGTTGGAGTGATCTCCCTTCAGAGCATCAAGGATAAGCGACTCATAGGCTTCGGGAATCTTCAAGTCAGAGAAACGTCTCCGGTAAGTAAGATCCAATTCAGTGACGACCGTTTGCATGCTCAAACCCGGCAACTTAGAATTCATCTTGATGTAGACGCTCTCGTTGGGTTGGACACGAATGACGAGCTCGTTACGCGGAATATCTTTGAAGATACCTGATGTAACGTCCTTGAACTGGATTCGTACCTCGGTCTTTTGCTCGTTTAGCGCTACCTCTGAGTTAGCTAGCTGTTCCGAAAAATAGTCGTACAGGTAGCACACCTTTGCCGGCTTTCAAAATAAATGGAATACCGTCCCACCGTTCGTTCTTGATGTATACCACCATAGAAGCGAATGTAGGGCATCGAGAGTCTTTCGGTACAGTATCATCCTCCTTATATCCTGGTTTGCTCCCGTCCAAGGACTTCCCGTATTGACCAATGATAACATTCTTTGGCTCAATCGGTGGGATACCACGGAGCACACGTACCTATAAATTGTTAATTTGTCATTCAATTCCGTCGAGACACAATCATACCTTTTCGTCTCGGATGTCCTCAGCGGAGAAAGATATGGGTCTCTCCATGGTGAGTAGAGTAAGGACCTGAAGTAGATCTAGAGTACTATCAATCGGTGGCTCGTGTAACGAATCATATTTGCTTACGATTTTGCATGACGTCTCGAACAATTCCAAACTCATCAAAGTAGCCACCACGGCCCTCGGTTCCGAACGGCTCCTTGAAGGAGATCTCCTCGTGTCAGTTAAGATCTGACTGTTGGTGAAAAAGAACATACCTGGACGTTTGCGATATGGTTGCGATTCCAAGTAGCACCGAAGAACTCATTGCCAAATCTTAGTATAAGAATATTTTTAACCATTTCTTTGCCCAAGTAATGGTCAATACGGAATACTTCATCCTCCTTCCAGTCAGGTCCAAGGGCCCTCTGTAGCTCGCGTGAGCTCTCTAGGTCCTTTCCGAATGGCTTCTCTATCTATTTGGTATTTCTGTTAGATGCAACCATATAAGAACTATCAAAGACTAGACCTGACATACTATGATTCTAGCAATACCCGATGATGGGTAGCAGATTTTCTTGAGATGCTGGGATACAGGTATGAAGACGCTAGGAGGTAATGCCATGTAGAACACACGATTGGTTTCCTTCCTACCTTGTTCAAGTTCCTCTAGGTGCTTTCGGAGATTCACGAACGAGTCATCCTGGTCATATTGTCCAGAGATGTATGTGCACATCTTGCAGAACTCATTTAGCTGCTCTTCCAGATCTTTCGTCGGTGTCTTGATGTATGACTTGACCCTCTTAAGATATTCCTCGTGGTCCATCTTAGTCCGCGCATATCCAATGATTTTGACGTTCTTAGGTAGGAAATTGTTCCGGTGCTGGTTAATCAATTAGGGAAGTCTGTATCAAAGATTTTATGGATACGCACGAGACCGAAGAGCGCAGGAAACTGGTTTCAAGATGTCAGCACTCAGTCTATACTGCAGTCGTATCGAACCTACTGTTTTCTTCTTAGCGAGATCCCCAGATGCGCCGAGCACGACAATAACAGTATTGTCTTTGAGTTCAATGTCGCTATACGAAGAATTGTCAGCGTTCAGTAGGAGTGATCCTGGAGCTATAGTATTGTCACATCCCGGCCCAACGGGGCGCAAATCGGTTGTAAAGAACGCTTTCAGATGGACTCCAAGAAAAGAATTATGAAAATAGAATATAGAAGAGAGTCGATGGACGGCTGACACTTACTGAGCTTCCGCATGAGGTCGAATCATCGTGTCCGCCATCTTGCGCGTCTGCTAGATTCCCCCGCTGCAGAGCCGATAAGTATTTCGAGCGGGTTCGAGGGTCGATGAATAAGTTCAATTGAGTGATAAAGCTTCGCAAATTGTCAATTGGAATCTAGGAAGAGTAATTGTGAAATTTGAATTGATCGGAGGTTGGGGGAGATTTGCGGGCGTTTCTTTCGTGTTGATGTATGCGCGGGGTCGGAGTTGGATTCTTTTCCTCGAGCAGTTCACTGTGACGTTCTTGACAGAACTTACCTGAGGAAAATTATCCCTTTGGATGAAACTCAAGGCGAAGGACAGAAAAGAGTTTGTATCACGCCGGCCTTTTGCAAGAGGAAGAAGTCACCGACTACAGTCCAGACACAGGAGTAATTTTTCTTTGTGATCATTACACCCCCGCAGCACAGAGCTCACTAAGCCGATGTCTACGGTAGCTTTGCCTAATGCCTCGAGCTGTATACCGCATGGCCAGCGGTCATGATCGCCCCGCCATACACACGGCTTTCTTCAAATTGGGAGCTATCGCTGAGCAACTCTCAGCAATTTAAAAGACCTGCGCCAATGTTGTTCGGATCCAATGCTACTCAAGACGAGCTCCCCCTCCAGGTCACGCATTCATCCTCACATTTCACTTCCAACCACAGTTGTTGTATGGTGTGGGAGATAGGCTCCGCTCAAGGCGGAGGAAAGTAATATCTCCGAGGGTACCGGACGCAGCGGAAAAGGTTCCAGCAGTTACATTTCCAGTCGAAGAATACTGCTTCTAGCGGGAGCGCTCAAGAAATTTGCCGGTTCACGTTATCGAACCCGGTATCAGCATGGTTATCCTTTGATACAGGATCCAGTCTTGAACAGCGCACTATATGAATAGGAAGCCATGGAAGATGTATCAAATGGTGTTCCTAGCTGAGTCTAACCAGCATAACAACAGACGGAATAATTGCACAGATATATCCTGAGGAGAGATCAGATCCCAATTGATTCTCCACCGGCGGCAGGACTGTTTGGCGGTAGGTATGCCTATAAAGCCAACATTTCCGTTCTCTAGACTGGCCGAAATCGCAAAATGTGTTCGACGAGCGCCCTAGAAATCATCCATCAAATTGCACCAAGATTAGCTGATACCACGATAGCCTGCTTTCAGAAGTATCGCATCTTCGGAGGGAATTGGTCAATAGCGTCCCATAAAGTAGATAAAGTCATCTTTGTTCTACGCGTGCTCCGTATAGTGAGAGGTTGTCTTTACTGAGAATCATATCCCTACGGGATATAAGCATCACAACTGGCCCGTTCATGTCGAAATATGAGCTGAAAAGGTAGATGCTATTGCTCTCTGCGGAAATAACGAACACTAGTACTTTTATCATTCAATATAATCGTGATAAGTGAGTGTTGCAAAAGTTGCTTTTGACTTTCGTATCTAGAAGTTGAGAACCCCTTAGCCGCTAAGTTTAGCGAGTGCCAAGGAATTCACACAACTACAGTGTGCCCATTTTGCTACTCCACTAACTTCGAGGACAACGACAACAACATTTCCCGGATCCAAATTCCTCTCTTCGCAAGGCAACCCGTAAACTTGTGTAAAGTGAGGCGCTATTAAAAATGCCTTCGGAAGCAGGTCATAGACGTAAGTACATACAATTCTTAAATCGACCTCGATCACCATTGGAAGTCTCGATAACTAACGTCAATCTTTGTGTAGTATACGTGAAGTAAGTTCAAATTATCCCGTCTTTGTTCGACCTTACAACCATTACGCGCCATGCCCCTTCGAAATCATCAACGCCAGCTATCTGGGCCGGGCTTACTCTCATTCTAGGGGACGCCATCTGTCCTACCAGCGCGGCAAGCGCAACACCAACCCGGGAACTTCTCTTATTCAGATCGAGGGTGTTGATTCCAAGGAGGCATCAACGTGAGCAATATCCTATCTACGGACAAGATGCGATACTGACAATTGGAAGGTTCTATCTCGGGAAGAAGGTCGCTTTCGGTATGCATTATATTGAAAAGGTTGAAAATTAAAATAGTCGGAAATCTAACATATGTACAGTTTATCGTGCTCAGAGGGAGAGGCAAGGCTCGAAGATCAGAGTTATCTGGGGCAAAGTCACTCGACCAGTAAGAATGTCTATATCTCCCATTTCTCGCGCTTCTAACAGTTATTAGCACGGTAACTCTGGCGTCGTTCGCGCTCAGTTCAGACGCAACCTTCCTCCCAAGTCCTTCGGCGCATCCGTTCGTGTCATGCTTTACCCTTCTTCAATATAGACTATGGAACATGGTGAGGGGGAGCGAGTGGTTGAGAGTGGTAGAGACATGAACGAAAGGGGATGAATCATTTGTACAAGCGGGTCAATCACATAATCTCCGCGCTTTCTTAACGGCATATCATCGGCGTGGGTGCTGCTGTTACAAAGGAACTAGGTCCAATAAATCAAAAGTGACCAAATATGTCGCTGTTTCGAGTTCAGTGATATTCGCGCGTCCTGTACAAAATCTAATTGTTACTGCTCCCCTGATTCGTAGTGTAAAGAGCGAGTATTGCCCTGAGACTCGGGACGTTAGCGTAGACTTCCTGTAATACCCCCTCTTTCTGGGTATAAAACCTTTCTAAGTAATGAGCGTAATGATCGTAATGATACGTTGTAACTTACAATCTCGGTGGGACGGGAAAGATAACACCTTGCTTGGCAAAGCTCTTGGCATACTTGACCAGATGCTCCAACAACGACATCTCGTCCGTCGGTTGAGCAAGAAGCGATCCGTACTTCACCTCAGAGCCCCTCCACCATCAAATCTCTGTAAGTCTCAATTGAAGGAGGTATTCTTCACTATTCCTAACTCTACGACTGACTCATCCTAGCACAATGGCACCGCCACGGCAAGACCTCACCGGGTTTAACCCTCAGAAATTTGCAGCCTCTTCCCGCATGCATACCAATGATCCGTGGGCGCGAAAGTACGTTTGGTCTCTTCGATAGAGCTCTCGTCAGCATACCTTTCTGCTCGGGTGTTTCCGCACGAACACTTCCTCTGCCGCACTTCTGTAGGGGATAGTTGAGAAGACTACTGGCTAACAAAGATGTCAATTGCAGCGAAGCATGGCGATATACCGGCCCCTTTACGAGATGGAACCGATTAAAGAATGCATTTCCCGGTCTAGGCATAGCTACGGTCGCCTTTGGGGCCTATCTGGCCTACGAGGCTGTGACTCTGAAAGACGACCACGCGCATGGACAAAGTGAGGGACATGGAAGCACTGGACATTCAAGTATCAGCGGAAGTGGAGGGTCTAGCACTGCATCGTGAGGCACCGAACATAAGAGGACATCCAGGCTCTACCACGTTCCTCTGGATTCGTTGGAGAAGAGATGGTCGGACAACTGTAAAGAAAGCATGTATTAGGCGTTACGGGCGATGTTAATATTGCACCGGAAGAGAGAATTGTACATATTCAAGTGAAAGAGACGAAGGGAATTCAATGCGCATACGAGTACAAGGGAGATCTCGCAGCACTATGAAGACTTGGTTCTCGCAATACACCATCTCTGGTATACTGATCATGTCAATATAGGAAATGGAGCATAGCTTAGAGCTCATGTACTAAATTTGATCATCCTCTTCCGCAATACGGAATTCTTCGACCCCCACAAGTCTTGTTTCCAATCGAAATCGGCTATCGAACACCAGCTCACGGACTCCCATTGATGAAATCAAAAACACACGTCCTCGATAGGAGCAATGCATTATAATTAGTTCCAGCTAGATCTGACCACATTACTCCTCTTATACAAAGCCCCATCATCGTCCCCACGCCATCTCCTAAAAGCTTCCCTTTGAGACCTCGCCTTGCCCCCCATCTCCGCCGTCTTCCTCTTCCACTCTCCCTCTTCTCAATCCACCTCTCCAACCCCGGCGCGACCCTTTGAAAAAACCCCTGTACTCTACATCTCTTCACGACAACAGCCCCACCTTTCAGGAATATTGCGCTCAGTTTGCTCTTCTTGCTATCTTGTGGTGCAGAGCCCCCGGGAACTGACTCGATGTGTGTGATTTTTGCTGTTGGTAGTGGGCCTGAGGGTAGAGGAGGGGGTGGAGGAGGAGGTAGATTCTCGGTAGGATCTTGGAGCAGTGGGAAGGTGATGCTTATTTCGAAGGCGGAGTGGGGAAGGTATGGAATGTGGGATTGATTTTCGAGGTGGAGAGTGTAAGGTTGAGTTTAGATCTTTGGAATAGGGTGAGGGATTTCACTTTATACGAGGTTATATACGTTGTAGACTGAATTTCTTTCATTGGGAGTTGTTGGTACCGATTACGAACACAAGCAGACGATGGCTTCCGAAAATAGTTTACATTCCACATGCTGCGTGGTCGAATCTACTTCGGGAGAACAAAGACACCGAAACTGGTCTCAAGGTTGACTCCGTCTAGGCTGAACATTATCTATCAGAGGTATAATTACCTCCTTGATGTCATCATAATAAGTGTTGCTCTACTCAGTACCATAAGCAGTCATTATTCATCAACAATCAGCTCAATCTCAACATCGTCTCCATCATCCGGTTGAGCCCTCTTCTGCTTGTTTTTCTTGCCCTTCTTCCCCTTTTCTGTATTCCTGCCGTTCTCACCTGCGGCATCATCTTCCTCATCATCGTGCCCAGCAGCTCTCCTTTGCCTCTTGAGCTCTTCGTATTTCTTCCTCGCTACTTCTATCACCGCCTTATTAGCCTCTCTCTCAGCTTCGATTTCTCTCTCGATCTCCCTCGGATCTTTGAAATCGCTATCCTCTTTCCCAGCCTTCTCTTTGTACACCTCAAAATCCATGGGCACGGAATTTCCTACGAGGGCTTGCTTGACCCGTTCCGTAGCACATCTCTCCTCGCGCACGAATTTCGCTTTGATTTGCCGACGAGTCATGCCCGGGAACATCTTAGAGATGATCATGAAATCAGTACCGAACATCCGTAGAGCCTCGTAAAATGCCTCAGTCTTCTCTTCATCCCAACGCCGCCCCTTTCCACCAGCCCAGGGATGGCGCTCCGCTGGATCACGGCGATAATCTAGCATGCGGGTGCGTGTAGTCACACGGTTTGTCAAGTCATTTTCCTCGACTTCCTCAAGTACATCTTCCTCCTGCGCCGCATTGCGGTCGACCTGAAGAGAAGTCTGATCAGTGACGATTTGCCCGTTGATCATTATCAATCGAGGTCCAGAGCCCGAGGGCGCATTCTCATCATCTTGGTGTTGTATATCTTCTTGCTGTAACTCTTGCGACTCTTCAGTGGAGGCGCCTGTTATGACCCGCTGAATTTCCTCTTCTCGCCTCTTCTTCACTGCATCCCAGTCGATTTTCCGCATTGCCATCTCTCTTTCAGATTTCTTTCCTGTTTTAGTTTCCCGACATAAATCCTGCATACTCACCATCGTCGGTACTATCTCGACGAGTTCCGCTCCTTCGGGTGTCTCTGCACGCTTGCGATTAGACCGCTTTCGCCGTTTGCGTCTGGTCCCACGTTCATCTTCGGCCTCGGTAGCTTCGTCCTCTTCACTACCTTCCGTTATCTGTGGCCTGCTTCGCTTCTGTTTCCTCCTGGCAGGCGTCGCAGCATCATCCTGGTCCGTACTATCTTGCGCCGCGGTCTCTTCAGTAGTAGTTGTCGCTGCATCTTTAGGCTTCCTCCTTGTACCTTTGTCCTTACGTACTTTGCGAGGTTTCTTACCACTGATGATAGGAGCTCCAGCTACATTAGTATCAATAATGGTCTCTCCGGGTTCGATACGTGGTCTCTGCTTCGCTTGCTCCTTTCTTGCGGGTGCCGGTTTCTTTGTAGGTTGTGAAGCTTGACCATTTGTGGGAGGTTGTTTACGCTTATTCTTTGATGAGGTTGGAGGATTTGCCGTGATTTCTAATTCGGGGGCTGGTGTTGGAGGCACCGAACTACTGGCAACGGTCGGAACGTCGCTCAGAGCAGGCGTTGGTGATTGCACTGATGGTGTTTGGCGTGGTGGTAGGGAAGAAATATTTTGTGGAGCCTGGTGCTGAGTGGATGTGACGGATGCAGTTGCGTTGGTAGGCTCTTCATCGGACACTTGCTCTGAGGGAACTGTAGGGTCTACCGTTTCGACGTTCGACGAAGCTCTTTGCGTCGCACCTGCCTGAAACTCTGGGACAAGCTGATTTGGTCCAGAAGCATTCGGTTTCGGAACAGTTGTTATTTTAGGCTGCGCAGCGACCTGAGATTCAACAACCTGTGCCAAGGTATTCAAGGACGGTGAAGGCACACGAGCAGGTATTTGAGCAGGAGTCACTGATTTAGAGAGATTAAATGGAGCAGACGCCGGCTGAGATACTATGTTATCTGCGGGACTCGAAGTATCTGTTGGGTGTGTCTGCGGAGTCGGAACATTGAGGCCGCTGACGAGACCATCTTGAGCGGATGTAGTAACATGTTTTTCGGGTTCTGAAGCAGCAGGTGTACTCAAGGGGGGAACAGCTTCTGAAATAGTAGGTGTGTCTAACGAGGAAACGGGCTCATTTGACGTAGGCGGAGCTGTAGACGCTGGAGGGGGGGCGGCTTGGGGTTTTCGTCTTTGAGGAGCTTTGGGAGCAACCTTTTTAGTCGACTTGTCTGTAGGAGGATCAGTCAATCGTAATTACAAGAGCTCCCGAGAACTAAATAGACTTACTTATGAAGGACGACATCACAGAAGCTCTTGTAACTCATGCTTCAAGGGTGGGCTCGATTGCGGGGAGGATCTTGTGAAAGCGCTATACTCGATTTCTTTCCTCCGCGGGCAGTAAGCCTATACTTAACCAGATTAGAGAAGATGAATTAGGTTCACGCGCCCGGAAAGTAAGATACTTAATTGGTGAAGATCCAGAACTTTTGGAGGAGAATATAAGTCTCTCGGTTCGCTGAAGAAACTATCTGGTTGACTGTTGAAGATGAATGACTCGCGTTGTCGCGTCGGGAAGGGTATACCTTACTTGACGGCCACCCGGATAAGTAAGCTCAGTAAGATACAGTAACCTGTGGTAGCGTATTGAATCTTTTAAAGTCAGCTTTCAACTGTTATATTTACGCGTGCTCGTTGTGGAGAAAATGTATATTACTAAGCGCTATCCTCGAAATCGTGATCGTAAATTTGTCCTGAGGCGAAATGGGGCTTCTTGGCAAGGGGAGCGTGCCTTGACCTCTTCTTTCTTTCAACATCACCTTCCGAAGACATAACCAGCCCTTCTTCTATTATATACCTTCTCCGTCCGCTCTCATATACTGAGACATACGCTCCTTAACTTCTCTCGACTCTTTATATGAACTGACACCTCTATTTCCCTTCCGCTCTTTCTGATCTGCCAACCTTTACTTGCTATTTCTCTCTGTTCCTATGAAGACCACCTCAGTAGAACCGCTTGCCATTCGTTCCATCGGCGTCGTCAAGATGGAAGACCGCAAGAGACCTGCCATGATGGAGGTCGACGATTCCGCTCCACCCTCTAAGAGGCAAGCGACTACAGTTAATGGGGCCAAGCCTCATCCTGATGCTGACATGCCTTGGAAAGAAGAAATCGAGGTTCGTGCAATCCGAAAAGTAGCATGGTACCTATCGGATCCTCCTGCGCCGACACACCCGATGCATTATAGCTGACTTGTGTTTATGATTACAGTACTATCAGAAAGATGCAATCTGGAGGCAAATGCGGGAATACAAACGAGAAAAGGGAGAGTTAGAATCTCAGGTGGCCGAGCTGGAGAAGAAATCAAGATACCATGATGAACATTTACGTACAATAGATTCATGGTTTTCGCAGGTTAGTGGTAGCTTACGAAGTCGAGTACATTCTGAGTATGCGTATCCGGACTGATTCGTGATCTGTCTTATAGTTATTAGACGAAGTTAAAATTCTAGCTGGAGATACCATGGCCATAGATTCTTCATATCATTCTAGTATGAATCCATATATTCCTAAATTGCATGGCGGGCTAACATGATTTTAGGCGCAACGTCCTTGTCCAACACTGTACTTACACTCAACAGCGAGAGGTTCCAAGAACACCTTGGGAAACGTTCGGATGAGATAAGATCCGCCATAACACAGTTGTTTGGCAAACTCCCTGTTGCATCGCCAGATCTTCGACAATTACAAGAGCGACTAGCACAAGCACTGTCCGCTGAGAAGGAGAATATCGCAGAGCTACAGAGGGTAACAACGGAAAAGGAACAGCTGTCTGAGCGACTAGAAAACGCCTCTTACCGGTACATGGTCGCCGAAAAGAAGTTGGACCGGGCGAAAAGCGCAGCGGTCGCAAAGTTAGAGAAACAAGCAACGATGGGAGGAGCCACGGGCAGTGATGAGGCGTCGAGCGCTAAACAAGACAGTCCTTCCGAAGTCAACGGTATACCTACTGGAGCGGGTGGAGAGAATGCTGAAGTTGCGCGCAAGGAGGCCATTGCTGTTGTTGCGAAGGTTAAGGAGCAGTTAGAACAACTGGAGGCGGAGAACAAAAAGCTGACAGACTCGTTAACTGCTGCGAATGCTCGATTCGTGACTTTGTCCGATGATGACTATGCAAAGACAGATCTTTTCAAGCTTGCTAAGTCACAACAGGAGGAGCAGATCAAGAGGATCAATCATTTGGAGGCAACTAACAACCAGCTCAGGGAGGAGGCGCAGAAGTTGCAGGCAGAAAGAACGTCTTACCGTATGCAGATGGAAGAAGAGTCTCGTACAGTTATCAGTGAAGTGGAAAGCCAGATCGCCCGTGCTGAAACTGATCTATCAAGAATTCGGAATGCTCGTGACGAATTTATGTCTGAACTGACAATGAAAAAGATGGCTTTAGAGCAGCAGAGGACTGCCTCTGATCAGATCAAAGAGCTTGCAAGTGCTAGAGAAAATCGAATAGTTACTTTAGAGACCGAGATTGAGAGATTGAAGCGAAAGATAGGAGAAATCGAAGCCGAACAACCGTCAATAGATGTGGTGTCTATGACCATAGAAGAGTTACGGGTTAAAGTCGCCAGTCTTCAAAAGGACTACGACCTAATAAGCAATGAACTCCCATCCATGGAAGCCGCGTGGAAAAAAGCACAAGCTCTTGCCAGTAAGAAGGTCGGAGATCTCATGGCTTCGGAAGAGCAATTATCCAAACTCAGTGCTGAGAAGTCAAAGGCTGACCAGAAATATTTTGGGGCTATGAAAGCCAAGGAAGCCCGGGAACAGGAGAATCGGACGCTTCGCCTGCAGAACACAAAGAGCTCCGAGATCATTTCGCAGTTGAAGGAGGCAGAGAGCTCCACCCGTGCAGTGCTCGTTAACCTGGAAAAACATGTTGCTGAAGTGAAAGATGCGCACAATACCTTGATGCAGAAGAATGGTCTGCTAGAGCAGAAGATTACCGAATATACTATAACATCGGAAGGGCTCATCTCCCAAGTAGCCGAGTTAAAGAAGCAATTGACCTCCAAGGACGCAAGTCTCTTGTCGGCGGCACATTCGCAGAAGCGGGCAGAGATTGAGGCGGAGGAGTTAAAAGTTCGTCTTGCTGAGACTAAGAAGAGTCTCGAGGGCTGGAAGAAAAAGGGTCTAGGCAATCAGTCAGAGGAGTATGAGTCTTTACGGGTAAGTGTTAAAAATATTCCTGATTATGAGTACATATACTTACTTCATGTCATAGAGCATCGCTATATGTACCGTCTGTCGTAAGAACTTCAAAAATACGGCACTCAAGACTTGCGGACATGTCTTTTGCCAGTCCTGTGTCGAGGAACGCATCGTTTCGCGTTCCCGGAAATGCCCTAATTGCGGGAAATCGTTCGGCGCGAGCGATCATATGCGTGTCACGCTTTGAGCACACGCTTCTCTTTACTCGATGTTAGCTTCTCATACTGTATATTATCCCAACTGTTTCGGAATGCTTACTGCAATGAGTACTCCTGCGCCTTCTGTCAAGAGTAGCTGGGAGTTGCGTCTTTTTTGTTGTCTAAGATCTGGGCACTATCAACTGTTGCTGCTTCTGACAGGCATTGGGGAAACCGGTTCCAGCTGGTTCATGCTTGTTAGCGAAGGCTTCATACGTGTTCGGGCACCTGAGTAAAGATCTCACATCGTTTGAGCTTTAAGTGGCAGAGTCACCCGTGCATGGTTGTCCACACTGTCGCGGGGTTAGGCAGATGTAGAAGTAGATCATAGTGGAACTGAATGGAGGCACTTTGGATAGTTATGATCTCTCCTGTATAATCACATCTTGATAAGTTGCGCCTAGTGTACTACGTACTGACAAGTTAGCAATCAGGACGCACAAAGTCAAAAGAATTTGAGAACCGTGCCTTACGGATTGCTTCCTTAATCCTCTAGTAATCTCTATGTACCTTAGTTATTTGGAAGAGGAAGTGGTGGTTTGTCCTGGGGCTGTTGTTAGAGGAACAGGCAAGAAAACAATACGGAGACCTAAAAGTATTACAGGGATCGTCGGCACTTTCTCGCCTAATATTGCACCATTTCGTGTGCTCGTCCTCTCGTCCCCAATATCTCGAATTTCCCCTTCCTCTCCAATAACATGGCGAAGGCAAAAGCGAAGCGCCGAAAACTAGAGAAAAGGTCTCATAAGGGTGTCAAGAGTAATAAGCCTATAGGGGCAAGCCCGAAGAAATTGAAGCCGAAGAAGAGAGGCAATGGGGGACAGAGCAAGCAGGAAGTCCTCCCATTCGAGGCGAATGACCAGATACTATTAGTCGGTGAAGGTGCGTAACCTGTTTGCGGAGATGTCACTTATTCTACGCGATAGAGAGACACATGCTCTACTACCAATTCTGATCAAGATAGGTGATTTCTCCTTCGCGCGCTCAATCGTCGAACACCACGGTTGCGTCAACGTAACAGCAACATGCTTCGACACCGAAGTAGACCTAAACAGAAAGTAAAAGTCTCTATATACATACTCGTTCTCGGGACTCTCTTGCTAATCCCACAACCCTTCCAGATACCCCCAGTCCAAAACCCACACTACCTACCTCCGCTCCCAGTCCCAATCCGTCCTCCACGGCATTGACGCCACAAAGCTCTCCCAACAAAAGCGTATCCGTGCCTCCAGGTTAGACCGCATCATCTTCAACTTCCCGCACGTCGGCGGCAAGTCCACCGACGTCAACCGCCAGGTCCGCCATAACCAGGACTTACTCGTGCGCTTCTTCGGCACCGCTTTGCCCCTTCTGACCCAGCGGGGCACGGTGGTGGTGACACTCTTCGAGGCCGAGCCGTATACGCTGTGGAATGTGAGGGATCTGGCGAGACATGTGGGGTTGGTTGTTGTGAGGAGTTTTCGGTTTGATGCGGGTGTGTATCCGGGGTATAGGCATGCGAGGACGGTGGGGAATATTGCTGCTAAAGGGGGTGGTAGCCGGGATGAGGTGGTAGAGAGGAAGAGTGGGGAAGAGAAAGTCGTGAGGAACGAGGATGAGAGCAACGAGGAACAGGGAAAGGAAGAGGAAGAAGGGAGAGTGGAAGCCGAGGATAAAGATGATAAAGAAAAGAGAGACGAAGGTTACAATGAGGATAAGAGAAGAGGCTGGAAAGGAGAGGAAAGAGCGGCTAGGACCTACGTCTTTTGTGCTAAGGAATCGTACGACGCTGTCCTTCGAGCAGCAGGACATTCCAACAGTAACAGCACGGAGAAGAAACGGAAAGCAGATGAAAGCTCCTCAGATGATGAGGACTGAACTCTGTATCACAATCCTACACCACGATATTTTACAACATAAAACCAAACATACACGAAAGAGAAAACCCGCAGAGATCGAACGCCGCCGCTATGCTCTCAAAATCATCTACTTGGTTCATGTATAGGGTGTACTACGAAATGAACACCTTCTTGATCTCTTGTTCTTCGAACAGTTTCATGTCTGTCGGATCCCTTACCATACCTTTGGCGGTACCCATCTTCTCGTTCACATGCCGTAATCTTTCTCGTCCGTAGATACGTCCGTTTGGCAAAACCACCGGATCATGCTCGACCTCGCTTTTACTATGCTGTGCGTATGGCACGTTCCTCGCCAGCTCGTTCAATTCTGTCGAGCAGATTGGACAGACAGAGGTTGAAGTTGAAGATGCGTTGGAGGAGGATGAAGTATATGTGCTATGGCATGCGGGAGTCTTTAGGGCGGAGAGTCCAGCAGAAAGAGCGATATGGAGGAGAGGACGTGATGGTAAAGATAGGAGGTTATGGTGGGTGGATAGGAAGAGACTTGTTAGATGTGTCCAACGATTAGGAGAGTAGAGATCCTGTTCTTGTAGATTAGTATTAGAAGAAAGCATAAGGCTATACCTTTGAGACAAACCCGATAAGGCTCCGCGGGGGTATTTGGCGGGAATGCTAACAAGCATGCGGCCCTTGTTACAAGCTGGATATCACTATGGCTCGCAAGATACTTCCGTGCATGCATTGTAGCTTCTTTGATCTTGTTTGGATTTTGCGTTCGGACGAGCTCGATGTATTGTTGTAATCGGAGTTGAAATTCGAGATCACTCTAGACTGCGGTTAGCCAGGCATTCTCTTCTTAAGGAGGTCAACCCCTTCCCATGTGCCCATAAGATAAACAATTAGAGAAAAAAAAAAAGAAAGAAATGTGACATACCCCTAATTTCTTCAAGCTCTGTTTATTCTCTCCACACCACGCCAACGCCTCCGCAGTCCTGCCCTCCCTCAAACTCCTCTCGATCTTCTGACACGTCACAAACGCCTCCACATCCACCAACTCTGCGATACCCTTCTCCCTCGCCAGAGCCGCAGCACTAGACCCATACCCAAACCGCAGCAGGTAGTCCACCAGCAGCCGATCGAGTCTAACCCGCGCCCACTCGTCGTACTTGACGTCCACCAGGCTCGGGATCTTATACAGCTCCCCCAGATGCTCGATGCGCGCGCGGGAGTTGCGGCTCTGCTGCTTCGAGCTCGCGGCCAGCGTGGCAAGCCGCTTCTTCAGCGCTTCGAGCTTCGCGATCGAGGCGTCTAGGCTTTCGAGAGAGGCGGGTGCCGAGGCATCGCCGGAGAGCGCGGCGGTGCCGGCTGCTTTGAGAGAACTGAGGAGGGCGTCGCGTTCGCGCTCGAAGGCACGTTGGGCGGCTTTGAAGTTCTTACGGGAGACTTCGAGAGGGAGGCGGAGGAGGGGTTGGTCCTGGGATTGAGGTGTTAGTAGAATTGGGGACTGGGATAGTGGGGAACTGACAAGGAGGAGATGAGCGTCGGGGTTGAGGGTTGTGGTGGTCGTTTCTGCCATGATGAGGTACAAAGCGAGCAGGAAATTGCAGGTGTGAAATTCGGAAGGGCGGGTCGATTTCAAGAGGTTTGGAGCTTGATCGGCTAGATGTTCATAAAGTATTGCGGGCCTGTGTATAGGCAAGCTCCGCTTGAGCTTGTTGAAGATCTACACAGTATGACAGATCAGATTAGATTAGATCAAAGCAAATGTGGTATAACAGGTTTTGTTCTTGATCCACAAACTATCGTCCTTTCATATATTAGAACTTTTTACGCAATGACCTATAGTTTACCCATTCAATCTGTCTACAGACGTGTGCTTCACAATACATTGCTCAATAGGAGGATTACACGTCCAATCCCTGATTACTTTTTCATCGACATATGATATTCAATTGAGGTTGGCCTAGTAAACGAATCACTCTTCCTTTAAAGAACAACAGAGTACGAAGATGTATTTCAGTACCCTAGTTCTACTCCAACAGATCTGAGAATCCATCATTGATGCTGGAACCACGGTTACCCACCATCCACAAATAGCGACTCCTTCAACGTCTTGAAACTATAACGAGCATACGGATTAGCTACATATCTACTCAATCGATAATTGTGATAGATGGACCTCACAAGGTAGGAATTCAGGTCATTGTCGAACCATATTAGTCGTCATTGTTAGGCATTGGTGAAATGAATCTCATCATGATTTGATGCCGTCTTTGGAGGGAGAAATGACACTTAACGTACCTGTGAGATAGTGTAATAATGTTCGCAGGCGTAATAATTCATTCTTGCTTGGTCTGTTGACGCCATTGCAGAAACTCCTCCGAAAGGATACTTCCGTGGCCCGCTTCAGAGATCTTGTACACCGTTATGGGGTGTCCTCGTTCGCAGTGGATCCGCCACACGCCGTCACCAGTAATCGTTGCTTTAAGAACTACCGCATGTTTAGTAGATAATAATCATTCATGCCCGCCGAATAGCGCGTATACAAGAAAAAAGGCGACGGAAGGGCTACCCACACTCCAAAAATGCACTTGCAAAATTGATACAAACATTCCCATCCCAGCTATACTGGCCCTCTCTCTTAACTTTTCCCGGGATCGAGTTCGTCTTGTACTCATCAAGACGTTGCAGGATTCCCTGCGGCGAGCGGAACCCTACGATGATACGTGGGACGCCGAGTAAGAATGACTGGACCCAGAATTTGAGCAGCTTACGCTCAAACTTTTGAGCAGAGAAGGAGGAGTTGGGTTCTTCGGCGGTCTTGAGTTCAACCCAGTTTATGTCCGTCGTGCGGTTGGCGAGTTTGCGATCCCATACTACAAGATAAGTGGTCAGTCTTGATGTATGATGGGCAAAGGTGGGCGAAGAGAGAGAAAAGAGAGGGAAGAGGAAGGGGAGTTACCGGCATCAACTTCACCTCCCAGAATTAGGCTGGAACTTCCAAGTCCGGTACGTACAACGGAGCAGTATTGTGCGTGGTTGGACACGATTTCGTGTTCACGGTTCTCGATTGTTTCGCGGGAGACTTTGTCCCATACGTCCGGGATCAGAGAGATGGTCTCGAATTTATAACCTGCAATGGTAGTAAACAATTGGAATCCTGAAGGTAAGGTGCAGTGAAATTGGTCACATACCCCAGAAACTCATCATGTCTTGAGACGGTTGGCCACGCCGAGGTTGCTGTCCGCTCTGCTTTTGCTGTAATGCCCACTTGGTAGCATGGTCTTCCTCGATGTAACTATTTGTGTCAGAAGGACAGTAAATTAATGAAGAAATCATCGTACATTGTACCCTGCGAGACATTAGATCAATAAATCCTTCTCAGGGGCTATACGTATGTTCGGATATACTGACCTGAAATAGGGTAGCATTCATATCGAAACTTGCAAGAAGATCAGATTTAGTACAAAGATACAGAGTGAAGGATATACTCATTGAACCTATCATAAGGAGCAGCCATGATCTGAACAATTCGTTAGCTTCCCCCCGGAAAGAGGGCTCATGGTGACCTCCCTTCGTCATCATCCCCCTCCACGTAATAAAGTCAACCTCAAGTAGCTCTCCTGTCTCTTTCTCCTTCTCAAGGATGGTTTTGAGCAAGCTATTGAGGCCGTCATCGGCCGTCGTGTCTAGTTTCTTGAACTCATTGAAACCAGCACAGAGATTGGCTCCCAATTTAGGAGGGTAGTAATACTTCAATGAAGAGTCATCAAGGCGAAACTTATGCTCCTCATCATAGGAGAAGCAAGCAATTTCCTAAGCGTACTTAGAGAAAGGCCATAGAGGTGGGTTGAAAACGATTCAGGGGAAAGGGTAGTACCTCAGGCTTGCGGATGGCACTGCCCTGGCCTACGAAACGGTCCACAGGTTCGATCGGGAATGAAGACATGTTGAAATCAGTAGAAGCATAACTTTATAGAAAATTTGATCAAGAAAGGGGAAGTAGGTAACTTAAGAGGATGATGTGTCAATGATCTGAAAATGGCTAATGAATGCAATGACCTGAGAGAAGAATGAACTGGAGAGTGATAGATCTGTTAACAAAAAGTCAAAGTGAATAGCAAACATTCAATCTGTAACCATCCTCTGATCCAAAATTTTAGTAGCAATGGTATTCTTCATAACATTATTGACGGTGAAGATGATATTCTTCTTCAAGGAGGTAGGATAAAACTAAATCCAGCAATTAGCTTGTTCCCGCAACAACCACAACCCGCAAACAAATAACTCTACTTCTTCCACTTCATGCACGTCTTCCAACCTCCACTTCTGCGATTCTCCGCATCAACAATCAACAACATGGCCTCCCGCGCACCCACAGGCAACCCTCGCACCACCACTGCCTCCGGTGTGCGTCGCAACCTCTTCTCCGCCTCCCTAAGCCGTCGACCCACCACATCCTCCACGTCAACATCCGCAACTACCCTACACGCAAACGAAGATGAGACTGCGCGTGATCTCATCGAGCGGGATGAGAGCGGCGCAGTGCAGTTTACCCAATTGAATATCGCGCCACTCCCTGCAGACGAAGAGAAAGATGAGCGAGGTATGTTCGGAGCATGCACAAGTACAATTGTATTCAATGCACAAATCTTTGCGCGCTCTATACGATCATTCTACCAAACTGCGTTTTCTGATGTTTGGGGTTGGAAACAGAGGCGGAGAACAAGTTGATTGAGACGTATCGGAAGCATCAACAGCATATTGACCCAGCTGGTGAGTCTCCTTCTCAAAGCTCGAGAACAAATGGGTTTTAAGGGTGATGACGGATCCTGTACAATGAATCATTGAGAAGGCCGTCGACACGTAAGGTCGATGGTGCTAACTTGTTATGTAGAAGTCATGGCGACTTTGAAAGCGAGTCTTCAGGCCAAAGTCGCATCTTTGGATGAGGATAAGTGGATGTTTGAAGAGGAAGACCCGGTTCCGAAATGATGGTTGGGCAGAATGTGTCCTGACTTATGACTGCAATTATGGGGATGAAGGGTGATTTGTTCATGATACCCGGCTTTCAACAACAGCTTGAGCCATAGGCGTTCGGACGGGGCAGCATAGCAAGAGAAATATACGTCTTTCTGGGAATATGAATGGTATACTGCACTAGAATGATACAGAGTACCCGCCCCGATCATTAATCTACGCCAGGAGCTGGTGCCGGTGAGTCCAGTCTTCTACTCTTCGGTTTGGATCCCGCTCCAGCTCCTCCACCACCCATAAACAAGCTACCCATCATGTCGAACAGCGGGTTGCTTTGCGACGGTGCCCTGATTCCGAAATACATATGTCCAACCTGTGTCAAAGCGTCATCCCAAGCGCTCACCTCCTTCAAGTGTACGGAGTAGTGACTCTTGAGCTGCCTGAACAAGTCTGTACTCCCTCTCTGTACCGCCAGCAAAAGCAAACCAAGGAAGTTGAGCAACGGAAGACTGGGATACGCTCTTAGATCCGAACTGTTGCTGCTGACCTCTTGCATCCCAAGTTCTGGGTGTGCCTGACTCAATTTGCTCGTGAAGAGTAGGTATGCCTTATTCGCCGATCGAAGGTTTCCAACGAGAAGATACGGGAATACAGCACGGGCTGCATAGAGGGGCGCCGTGTGAGAATCATCTTCGGTGTACCATTCGTATTCCATCCGTACGAAGTAGTCAGGTGAATCTTTCGTCCCAAGTGTGAAGTGCCGTTCCGCATCGTATACCTCGGAGTCTATAGCGTGTTAATTCCGTTGTCACCTCAAGTCTTTCTCGTGGGTCATACCTTCCGCATACAGAGTACCAGCAACATGATGCAGCTCTGGATCGCCAGCTGGATATTCACCCTGTTTCGCAGACCACCTTTTTCAATTAGTAAATCCCTAACTCGTGAATATCTTGTCAACATACCTAATCATCTCCCCAATGAACTTCTTCCTTGTCGGCTCTCCCGGAGGAAAGCTCCTCAGCAGCGTGAGAAGCCTTCCCTTCGACTCAGCATTCGGCGTGGTTTCCGCCTTGTTGTATACGTCGACCAGATAGATGCATAGATCCGCACCGCTACCTCCTTGTCCCGCCTTAAGAAGCATTCCCGCTCCCGAAGACAGCACGTTTATCGCATCGTCCCATTTCGATTGCTTGATGTAGCGCGAGGCTATGACGCGGAGCTGCTGGTGAGCTTCGTAGTATTGCCCTTCCTCGACTCTATAGAACTAATTAGTTTCTTGGTCCATAAGTAAATAGTAAAGGCCGCTTACTTCTCCCGCTGACGAGCTATTGTCTTCTCTATTTTCGACATATTGGGTTACTACCTGTTTGCTTGCTGGGGGATAGCAAAGAAGTTGGTGGGGCTTGAAAGAGGGACGCTATACTTGGCAGCGGAACATCGATATCGTCACCCCTCAAACCCTCAACACCTCAAAAATAATATTTCTGGGTCTTCTGATCACATAACTAACAAAAACAATTAGTCAAAAATGCAAAAGAAAAGCGGATGCGACCAACGGGACTCGAACCCGTGCCTCAAGCATGGGAAGCTTGAATTCTACCCCTGAACTATGATCGCTATGGTCGGGTTTTCCATCCCTTTCTGACTATGTTAAAATTTTATTAGTACCCAATCGGGTAAACCTGTCCCTCCTTTTCTTCAGCCAGATAGCTATCATGGAGCACCAACTTTGAGACGTTCCCCCTCACGGCACTCTTCTGTACTGTACGCTCACACTCAAAAGTGTGTCCAGATCTACGGTACAGAGACGAGGAGAACATACAGCGCATTCACAAGAGTGCAAACAGTTTCAAAATATGATCTGTTTACACGTACGGCTATTGTCAGGGGGAGCTCCGGCTTCCTGTACAGCAAAGGTGAAAATGGGAGTAAGCCTGCTGACCGTACGCAGGACTTGGCCGTACCGATACTGGGAATCTTTTGACATATCACGCTCAACGACTTGCAAGTGGACCTGGTAGTATTAAAACGAGATATATCCATCCAGCAATGCGAAACAATACTCATCCAGGAGGACGTTCACTTGAATTACAATTTCGCTCATTTTCGAAAATTTATAACCTACGAAATCTCTCCATCAAAAATCCCCCCTTAACACAAACCTCCTCACCCCTATTTCGAACAACAATCCTTCGGTTTTGCACTAACACTCTTCCGATCCGTTTTATCCCACTTCCCTCCACTCGGATAACTACTATAGCTCGGCGGGACATCCAAGCATGGATTCCGCGTGAAGAAGTTCCGCGGGCGCAACAGCAGCGTCATCGGCTCCGCCGGCATGACGGGGAAGTCCTCGGGAGACGGGAAATGCGTGATGCCGAAGGTATGCCAGAGCACGACGTCGGTGTTATCGGTCGAGGCGTCGGGGTCCGCGGCGATCCAAGCGGGCAAGCCCATAGACGGGACGCCGGAGGTTTGCGGGACATGCCGACCTGCGGGGTGGATTTGTGCGTCGTCGTCTAGCAGAAAGGTTAGTATCGTATAATCGAGCCCAGGCGCCCCCCCCCCCCCCCCCGGGGGGAGGGGGACCGGTTGAGGGATCGAAACTCACATTTCGTAACGTGGATGGCGTGACGGGCGAATCCGGCACGCTTCCACACTAATCCGCCTTCCTTAGGGAGAAGCTCCGGGACTTCGCGGCTGACGAGCTTGTAGGAGACGGGCTTGTGGCTGTATGGGTTGATCTTGTTCGGATTGCACATCTCCCACGTCCGGCTCGTTGCGCCGTTGTAGTCGCTCATGCTGCTTCCTTGCGTGGCTAGTTTCTTCTTCTTCGCGTAGAACGCGTTCCCGTACTTGTTCTCTGCCGAGCCGACCTCTCCTGGGCCCCTAGCAGCGTCTACTTCGAAGACTGTATTGGATGGCCCGTCGATATTGGGGTCGACGCGTAGGCAGAAGAGATGTTGGTGGTTGTGTGCATTGACACCGGGGTAGACTTCGGTTCCCCAGCCCTGAGGATCCTCACCTGGGTTCATGGCATAGGTGTTCAGAATACCGGTCAGTTTGATCTCGAGCTGGACGGTTCCGTCCTGGTGGAAGATCCAGTATACGCAGTACTCGTAGTTAGCGGCAGTGAAGATGTGGGAAATTACTAGTTTATGTGCGCGAGTTACAGTTACGGAGTCGTCTCTGAAATCGGTCTGGAAGATGTCAGATCGCTCGTAGGTCAAATCGGGGTCGATTAGAACTTACATGTTTAAACAGTATTCCAGCGTCTTCCTCGTGAATACAAATGGCGTTTTTTATGGTAGTAGCGGCACCTGCACGATTGACAAAAGCTGCATCCATGTAATAGATAGCTCCTTTGCAATCACAGCCTAAGCTCAGACTGTTTGTCATGTAACCACCTCCGTACTCTCCAAGATCGAACGCATGTTTCCGATGATGAGGGTGCTCAGGATTACCATACGGTACGACCATCTCCGCCAGGGACAGTCTCCAGAAAACGGGTCGGACATTACCTTTGTCGTTGAAGGTGATATTGCTAAGGACAATCCCTTCCCGGTAGTTAAAGCCGACGTGGACTCTCCAGTTTTGCCAATTGATGATTCTACCTTCCATGGTGAATGAGACACCCTCCGGCTGAGTGATTTCGATAGGCTTGATATCGGTTCGGAATCCACCTTCCGCTTCGATAGCTGCGGCATGATAATTGTTCGGCGGTGCCTTGTTGACAGGCCTTCGTACCTTTGGAACATCGATGTGGATGATCTCTTGTGTATCTGCGTTGAAGATTGGGCAAAAATCCAGAGGATAGCTATACTGGCTGTCGTCCACATGCGGTCGGAAGTACATCAATGCCTGCTGGAGGCGGATATTGCTGCCGAAACGCTCATCATATCCAATTGTCCAGGCTGTGTTGAAAGGTTAGCAATATCCTTGGACCAGGGGGAAGGGGGACTAACGGTCACAATACACCTTGTGCATGTCTTCCGGTGGAATCCCTATCAGCCCGCACTGTTCAATGACCTTGGGGTCTTTCCGGACTATAGTCTCTACGATTTGTAGATCCTCCATTGTGATCTAAAGCACTATTTAGTTTATAGTTCAGTATAAGGGGGGAAAGACTATTCACCAATGGCTGCACACCCTCCGTCAGTTCCCAATGCACGATTTTCTCCTCATTCAGATCCACATGGCCATCATAGACCTTGCTCCCTCTCCCAATGGCCACCACATCAGCAATTCTGTGCGGTCTGGGAGTGTGGTCGGGATCTGCCACCCATTTCATCATCTCCGACTTCCGCGGTTCCCATAATGTAATGGCATTGAAGAAGAGGCCGTCATGTTCTTTGCGTATGATGGCAACTGCTTTCTCAATCTCCACTTCTGAAAGAGGGTCGAAAGGATGAGGAGGCGGACTCTGGCCTGTCACGTGGGAGGCGACCTGCTTGAGACGTTCAAGTACCATTGTGGGAGTCCGTGTAGTCAATTGTTGAGCTTTTTCAATCCTAATCTCGATGTGTTACTCGTTAGTATTTGAGCTCTCTCGATGAGAATTCCTGAGATGATCAGAAAATCGAATGAGACGGGAATCGAGTTTTAAATAGTCATGATATTCAGGAAAGGGCTGTCTTCAAATATTATTTATATAGATTATCTACCTGTTATCGCTCTGGATCCCTCCACGGCTGGGTCAGAGGGGCTGCAGAAGCGTTGTATGGCTTAACGTTGAATCTCAAGCTCCGATAAGTGACTGTTACCAGTCTGTCAGTCCCTCCGCTAAACCAATTACGGTCATAAAACCCGAAGAGTTGGATTTCAAGTCCAATCTAGGAGATACAACATTGCTATGCCCTACTTTTAGCATCCTCTTCATGTGGAGTGACCCCTCTCGTTTCCGATCACCAGCAATGTGAATGGGTTGCTATTGGCCTGTTGTGGTCAAGCGGATAGTGAAATGGAAGATATTCCGCAATGTCAGGAGCAAAGAATTGCGACTACCGCAAATAAGACATGTATAACGGATGCCGGTATGTCGTACTGCTCTAGAGCCTCTATCTACCTTATCCACTAGAAGTACCGTTAGGCCCACGTACTGAACTTTCAATTGTGCCGACATGAGCCGATCCGATGGCACCTCTGACCTTATTTGACCGTCCGTACGGTTATACCATTGGCCTCCTCCCTATCACTCTATACGTGAACTCGTAGAGTGATAAGTGTATACATTTCCTATCGTGGAAGGACTGGCTCGCTGTACACTTATGCTTCACAAGACTTTCATGTAGCTCCTGATCCTGCTCCTCCTCTTCTTCATCTTCTTTCTCCTCCTCCTCCTCCTCCTCCTCCTCCACCACCACCACCCTCCCCATCGTCCTCGAGCTCTGACGAGGAAGGGGATAGAAAAGCGGTTATGAGGGCCTTGCAAGGAGACAGCAGTCAACCGCCCCTCCCGCTCTAGACACAAGTATCGGAGAAGCCATCCGATACATATTAGCTACGCGGTACCTCAGTGAAGAGTCACACTGGCTCTCTGAACTTGGCTACACAGCAAGTGTACAGTGTGCCAACAGACGGAGTATACGGCGAGCGAATAAGACTACGGGACCAATCGTGACAAAATCCCCGGACGTATGGCAAGCATTTGGTAATATCCACCATCCGACTTGATGCCTCACGTCTTCTCGTAAGTACGCAAAACGCGCAAGAGCGAGTAGAAAGAATCTAGAGCCTCTGGTGCTAAAGATCCAGTAGTTCGAATCTTGGTCCGAGTATGTAGCGCTTTTGCCGTAAACCCGTAACCTATGAGAACGCACTGTGACTATTTCAAAAACGATGCCTTAATTCCCAATTTCGGAGCGATTCCTGACGAGGCCATAGATACTAATATGTCAATGGAATTGCCTTGGAAATCTTACTCTCAAGGGAGTGGCCCTGTTCTTCCATTAAACCAACCCAGCGGCTTTGTTATGCCATCTCCATAACAAGTAGTTAAATGGGTACAAACTGTTAGATCCTGAAGACATGTTGTCCTAGTATGATCTCTAGGAGCTTTAAGGGACCCCTCTTTCAATGTCCCGACTATTCCTCATCTTGAACCCGGTGATTAAGCCACCGTTCTCAACTTTCCTCACACTGGGTGCTGAAGTCCGACTGGTGACTGGCAGCAGGTAATTTTGAATCCTGTCAGTTTCCACGCTCTTGCGGTTTGTGCTCAGGATATTCTCCATCTTTAGCAAATCATTTTGCTGATGCGGTTCACAGTTCTTTTCTGTTGCGCGCTTGCGTCGTTCATGTACACGTCTTCGTACATCGTGATAAAGGTCGGCAATATTGTCCAATTGTAGTGCAATAACGACCAAAGGAATGGAGATTGCAAATCCGATACCGAACATGTATTTTGAGACGTACGATAAAGGTAAGCTTTCGCTGCCGTCATTTTCCCGAGGAAATTCGCGAATATTTATGGTGAAGAACGCTGCAATAAAGCTGAGCGGGAGAAAGATGATGGTAACAATCGTAAACACCATGATTGTCTGACTCTGTTTTGCGGTACCTGCTGCTTGATCACGAGCAAAACGTGCTTCGAAAGCATTGGCATGTTTCTGCTTGAGATCCAGGAGGTCAGTGATGGAAGAATATATCCGCTCTGCTTGCTTGTCCATGCGTTCAATATCTTTAATATGCATCTCGATAGTCCTTTGCTGCTCTCTTAGACGTCTTTTCACGTCTGATTGGTTACGATGTTCCTCTCTAAAGATATCACAAATAGCCATCTCAAGGTCCTGAAGGACAGTAGCCTGGTCTTCTAATACTTTACGAATCATACTCAGTTCATCCCGTATATCTTTGGTCTCTCGGACAAGGTCTGTTTCTTCTCCAATATCTAGAAGTTTATCGACGAAGAGGGGAGAGTAACTTGGATCGTCATATTTGAAATGATCTTCTTTCCCCGCCGCCCTTTGAGTTTTTCGAGAAGTCGATTCAAGTTGACGAAAGAAACGATTTGGGCGACGGTGTCTCTGCAGCCATTCAGATGCTTGTCTCGAAGCTGCGTTGAAGTCCGAAAAGAGCTTGGACTCCTTGTCTGTCGCGCTTCCAATACTAGCCTCGAACATATCGAGGAACTGGTAATCGCCATCGCCCATGCGATGTCTATCAAAGATGCCTGAGCATCTGGCTGTGATTATTAGCGCGAGATCGTATACGGACCGAACGGGATCCCGAGTTTTGGAATTAATATCTTCGATGATGCCATCCAACACGTTCAAGGGATCGTTCCTCGGTTGTTGCCATCGCTGTGGAAAGGAAGTGACAATAAGATCTTTCCCTAGAATATACATGAACAGTTGGTCTACCATATATATCTTCGCATCGATATCACAGTTATCACCACCTGCGCTCCTGGTCTGATAACGGTAGACGACTTGATCACGATCACGATTTTGCGTATCGATGTTGTGATAAAAGTACTGATCTAGGGTCCGTCTTACATGAAGAGAAAGGGTGGATGTTGCTAGATGGGCTCTGAGAAGCATCTCATCGGTTGTTTTAGCTTTCGTGACGGCTTGCTGTCCGTTTAGGAGAGTTGCACGCTTGATAGCCTCTTGCATCTCTTGCCGTTTTGCATCGGTTTCAAAGTGCAGGTACGGCATGAAGGTATAAATATTGCCCTTTGCAATTTGTGTGGGATCTTTACGACCTGGAGAACCGGGCGACCTCCAACTTCTGGACTCAATGGGAAGGCTTACTTTGCGCTTCCCGTCTGATTTGGAAGTATCGTGGGTGATCTTAACAGGCTTTGAGCCCTTTCCTGAACCCCTCTTCTCCTTTTTCTCATTGGACGGTTTACTACTGCTGAAAGAGCTTGTTGATTGATTCTCTCGCACATACTCGGCTCTTCCTTGCCGCTTAGGAATCTCGGGTGTTCTAGGGGTTTGAGCGTTTCCATTCACCACAATCGTTGGAGTAGGAGGCGTCTGGTCCGTAGGTGATTGCTGAGCCTCTTCGTCTGGTATACGTGGTGCTCTCGGAGTGCTATGACATAACGGGCGCATAAAGTGGGAATGAACTTGTTGACCACGATGTTGATGCGTAAAAGATCTTTCTAAAGCTTTAAACCCTTCGATATCGGAAGCTCCTTCCTCAATGAAGGATTTCGTAAGCAGAGCTTCGACCCACTGCATATTGTTCGCGGGTAGGTGAATCCATCTGAAGTCAGCGGCCTTGTTGTCTTTTGGAAGGACAGTGATTGCAGGTTTTCGAGAATTTTTAGGATCTCTACCATATAGCAGTTCGTAAATCGTTCGTTTCTTCACTTGATTCTCATTGCGGAAATTGCCAAAGTCGACAATAGTGGCACTAAAACCATTGGCGGCGCCAAGTGCATCTGAAGATAAAGCATTAACGTTGTTGGAGGGGGCCAGTAGGTTAACTACATCTTTGCGTCTATTCTGAGCGGCTCGAAGAAATGGAGTACTGCCGAACGTATCTCTTGCTGCTCGCTTGATCTCCTTGCGTTCAAGCAAACATTTGACGACGTCTAAATGGCCTTCTTCGGCAGCGATATGCAATGCTGTCTTCCCGTTCAGAAGCCTTGAGTTAACGTCTGCACCGGAATCTAGAAGCATACGAACGATTTTAGCACAACCTTTAAGGCAGGCATTGTGAAGTGCCATCCATCCTCCGTCACTGATTTGATGTACATTTGCGCCATGTTCAAGAAGCAGTCCCACGATATCATCCCGGTCATGCGCGGCAGCTATATGAAGACTAGTCTTGCTTCGAATCTCAACAGAATTTACATTCGCTCTTGGATACTTGCTTCTTGTCAGTAACTGCTCTGCTAGCCTCTTCTTTCCGGTCGCGCAAGCCCAATGCAATGGAGATCGCTTCAACTCATCCTGTCCCGCTTCTCCGTCGATATGGATGTTGACCTTCAAGAGCAACTCGATAACAGAATCTCCCCAATCGCATATTTTGTCTGCAGCGAGATTGTGTAGGACGTTCCTTTGCTTCGAATCCTTCGCATTCACATTGGCGCCTTTGATGATAAGGAGATTCAGTACATGCCAGTGATTCTTCCACGCAGCAGTCATCAGAGCTGTCCGTCCCTTCTTGTCTGCAGTCTCAGGGCTAGCTCCATAGTCCAGGAGTAATTGTACAATCCTTATATGGTTATGTTCTACGGCTCTCATCAATGGTGAAGCACGATTCCCGTTTGCTCCATCTGACCTGGCACCACAGTTAAGCAGATATTGTGTCGCATTGATCTTCCCCTTTTCGGAGCTCCTTAGTAGACCGATCCTTAGGAAGTTATCGCTGATCTGACCTTTGGACTTTGCTGCTTCGATGACCTCCTTTAATGTCTCAACATCGTCATTCTCCGCCGCGCGTAGTAGCTTAGGTTCCAACCGTTCTTGATTGACACTCCCTCCATCGGTTGATCTTGATCGATCGCGTGGCATCCTACTTTTGCAAACGTTTTGTATGTTTTATAGCATAGTCGTACACGTTCAGCACCGTACGTCTCGGCGGGCGTGCTTGTCAAACGATATGGCGGCGAATCCTATCTGGTAATAAGGACGAGTATAGGCAAAACTAGTAAGGAGCTTTAGTTTGGATCGAGTTCGGAGGCTTATAGGTCGCTCTCTCTGGGAATTTCTATCAATTAGTTGTCGCCAAAACCAGGGGATCCATTCTAAGCGATTGTGAAGGTAATATAGACCCAATTGTTGGGGTTTAAAGGTGGCAGAGTCTCTACATATCGAACTGTACCACAACAGTTGAGGTAGGAGTCTTGGCTAAAGAAAGTTCCCATTTCAGCTCACCGCAGTTCGTCATGTCCTGATCTGCAAACATGACAAAACAGCTCCATATCCAGTCCGGGGATAAGAAGCTGTGGATAGATCGGTCTCCCTATCCAGAAATCAGATAAGGAACAACATATCTCTTGGCATCAGGAACATCCGCGGACCATAGCCCGTACTTTCCTTATCTTCCCAGACTTCCCCAGATTTCCCCAGAGCCTCATTCTTCCTTAAACCAGCTTCAGACGTCAATCCAACTTTGTACATCCTCATCATTGATTCTATAAACATCTTCGCCTACTATAATACCGTTTTCAACCCCGAAAAGATGTATCTTGACAGCTGGATGGTCCTCCTCGGAAATTCGAGACGCCAATGCGGAACGTCTGGAGCTCTTACGTTATGAGAAGGTTCGCACGAACCGCAAATTTGGTAATGGGCAGCAGAATCGAGTTAACCGCAGCAAAGTGATGAGGGAACAGTACCTACACTGAAGATGATTCCTTAGCTCCAGGGTTCTTTGATCGTTTACCAATGTCACACGCCGTCTTCGAGTTGCAGTTGTGGCCGAATATTGGCTCCTTTTGCTCTTGATGGGCCAGGAACAAAGCCTTGGGACTTTGGACGTTATTTGAGGCTTCCCGAGTTCCTGAATATGCCGTGAGCCTGTATACGACACTGAGATGCCCTTAATCAACTGGTTGGCCCTGTTCCGGTGCAACGTCCGCTTCGCTACCTCTACTCACACTATTTTGGTACTCTTGTACAGTACTCTACTCTTGTTCTTTAAAGTCGTTAGACAACCAGGAATTGTATCAACATGATTAGAAGGTTAAAGGATATAAAGGCCACTGATCTGCATTGGGATGTAGACTACTATATCAATCCATATATACCATCTTCACAATTACGCCGGCTTCCTACGCTACTTTCACGCTTCCTGGGCTATCGTGAGAATACTACACAAGATGTTGGAAATATCTTGATATGGTTCTGGTCCGCAGTGGGAACCTTCTGTGGCCTCACTCTTGTAGCCGGAGTATTCATGAACGGTCCTGCATGGCACTCTCATCATCCTCCTGCTCTAGTTGCTAGTTTGGTACGGTTAACCCTATAACAAACAACCCACATCTTACCATTTCCCCTCACCCCAATATTGCAAACACACAAATTGACATCCCCAGGGCGCCGCTGCAATCCTCGACTACAACGCCATCGCCTCCCCCCTCGCCCAACCCCGCAACAGCGTCATCGGCCACATCCTCGCCGCCCTCACCGGCGTCTCAGTCACCAAACTGATATCCCTCTCCCCCCACTTCCAAGAACTGCGCTGGATGACCGCCGCCGCCGCCTGCGCCCTCGCCTCTGTCGTCATGGGCGCCACAAACACGACCTACCCGCCCGGCGGCGCCACAGCCGTCCTCGCCGCCTTCGACCCGCAGGTCACGGAGCTCGGCTGGCTCTTCGTCGGCTTGGTCGCCGTCGCGAGCCTGCTCATGTTGACCGTCGCGCTCCTCGTCAATAATCTGCAAAGGCGCTTTCCGTATTTCTGGTGGACACCCGTCGATCTGATCGAGTTGAGACGGAAACGCAGATCGGGAGATGTGGAACAGGGGAAGGGAGCGACGAGCCGGCTGGATGTGAAGCGGAAGGAGAGCGTGGAGTTCAGGCGCACGCAGGATGATGTTATCATCTTGAGAAAGAAGGAGATCGTGTTGCCCGAGGGCTTGGTCCTCGCGCCGGAGCAACTGGGCATGGTGGAGATGTTGCAGGAAATGTTGAGGGAGAGGACGCATCTGGCGCCTCAGCGGAGTCACTCGAGTAGCGAGTCGACGCCGTTCGAGGAGAAGGAGAGGGATGGGGAGGAAGAAGAGGAGCATAGTCGCCGTTCTAATCAATGAGGATTATGTGGGCGGAATCATAGTTCAAGTGTTTCATTTTTCGGATAAGTAAAAATTCGCGTGGAATCTGGAGCGTTCGACTCTGACGGATTAATCCAACGATAATTCACGTGTACATCTACGAAAACGAAAATTAACTAAAGGTTACGCTCACTTCCAGCAACACACCCTCCGCAAACTTACACAAACACCCTATCGATACACATCCCCCAAACCCCGCTAGCCACCCCCAAGCATCTCCCCGACAACGCCCCCAATGGCGCCCCCAACCTCCCCAAAGAATATACTCTTAAGCACAGTCTCCATCTCGCCCTCGACCCACTCACCCGCCCTAACCAGCCGGCCCCGCCACACCTCCCGCTCATGCTTCTCCAGCTCCTCCCACTTCCGCGCGCCCCCGCTCTTAACCGCCTGTTCCGCGTCGACGACCTCAGGCCTGACCTCCCTCTCAGACGCAGGGTCTTCATCCGGCACGAGAACGACGGCCTTGGCGTCCGACTGCGGCGTCCCCTCCCGCCGCTCCTTATGGTGCGCGTGCAGGTGCGGCATATGGTGTCTGACGAGGTCGCGCAGCGAATGGCTTACTTTAGCCACGGGCGGCGCATGGACGTCGACGTCGACGAAGTGTTCAGCGTTCTCGAGGGCCTCGCGGACGCGGTCGGCACGGCGTGCTTCGAGGACGCGTTCGCCGGGGGCTTTGAGGCCTCCTAGGGCGGTGCGGATGGAGGGGGGGAGGATGTTGAGGCGGGTTGAGGGGGTGTCGCCGCGTTCGAGGGCGAGGGCGTCTTGGTAGCTTTGGAAGAGGAGGGCGCAGACGAGGAGGACGAAGGCGGCGACGAAGACGGTGGCGGCCGTGTGGAGGTGCTCGGATACGTTTGGGGATAGGGTGTGGCGCGTGTCTGGGTTCTTGTCGATTGGGTCGAGGGAGAATGTGTCGATGACGACGGTGTTGCCCATGGATACGGAGGCTAGGCGGAGGTATTGGGGGGATGGTTTCCTGCGGATCTCGGATGTTGAAGGGGTTATGGGACGGTGGAAGGGCGACCAGACTATGCGCGTCATTTGGAGGGGGTGCACGTCGCGGAGGGTGATGTATTTCTTGAATTTGCTGACGGTGGAGGAGGAGGGGTAATGGTCGATTGTTAGCACACTGATGGAGATGTCCTGCCCTGCGACGGCGATGGCGATCTGGCGAACACCGGTGCGCGAGTCTGGGTCGAGAGGACAGACGTCGAGGCCAACGGCCGCTTTGACATGGCTTCCGAGACGTTTGCGTAGAGTTATCTGGCAGGGCCCTTCGGGGTAGAGGCGCAGGACCGACAACTCTGCGCCGGTCTTCTTATCGAGATTTGAGAGAAGGAGTAGGTGATCTGGAGATAGGAAGCGTACCGCGCGGAATTTAGATCGTTTCTTGGACTCAAAGACATCGGGGTAAGGAGTCTCGTAGACTCGCCGCGCCTCTGCGTTCTTTCCCCCAGCTTTACGCTGGACGCGAGTGATGTGAATGGAGTAATCTGTACAATACGCTACGGCGAATTCGTCTTGCCCTGTTTCAATGATATCAAGGTCGGCAGCTTCTTCACCCTCAGGAGGATATAATCGCTGAATTACTTCTCTTGAGGAAGGTGAAGACACTGTCGCATCGAAGAGGACTATCTCCGCTTTGTCCGCCAGCCCTGTACAAATACCCCCGATTCTCTTACTTCCTGAAGTGCGTAAATGCGCCGGTGATAACCGTATTACCCTCTGATATGTTTCGTTCTTGCTTGACTTCGGCGGGGACGCAAACAGCTGTGTCTTCCCCAGAAACTCAATCGTACCATCTTGTATCTTTTCTTCTGACCCTTGCGAACCCTTTGTCTTCAGGGGATACGACACGAGAAAGGATCTAAAGTGCTCATTCTTTCCCGCCTGAAGCTGTTTCTCACTCGAATTGATACCCGCTTGTACTACTAACCCATCTTTAGCGGCGAGGGTTGCTAAGGAAGTCACGGAATCCTCGTCCCGGGAGAGTTCGATTTCGGCAGCGGACTTTATCTCAGTGCGGGAGGAGACGTCTAGGAGTGTCTGAGATAGGGCCAATCAGTTACAGGAACTGAGGGCGCAATGGTATTTGAACGTACAATTTTGTTACCAACTCCACTTCGCCCCTCCCCTCCTCCGCCAGCTACGACGAGATAACCGCGACCGTACGGGTCGAAATCTGCAGCATATAGAGGATATGAGAGTGTGGTTTTGGTGAATGAAGGAGCAGGCATGGCGGTCGGATGTACTTCGCGGCGGTTGAGGGACAATTAAGGAATAGATTTAGGTATGGAGCAGTTAGGGATAGCGAAAATTATCGTCGTATTAGAATAACTAGGACCCAGTGCACAGAATAATACTTTTAATATTAGACGTCCATACTGGCAAGGATGGATTACAAGGGAGGTGTATATCGCTACTTGTGCTTTTGAGGTTGAGGTTCCCACCAAGGAATGCTAGAAAAGCAAGGCGACGTTGCTTTTTCCGTTCTACATCATCGTCGACCAGCTTTATTCCCCTTGATTTTGACCAAAACAGGTTCTAGGAGTGTAAAAATGGGCATATTTCCAATGACAAGTTTTGCATAGACAGTCACATCTCGCTGAGAAACTCATAACTATTAGAGATCATGCTCAATTTTCTATCAAAGCCTCTACCATTTCACCCACTCTCTCCATCGCTGCTATTTCGTCGCTAGAATAAAAGACATTAGCCATTCAAACTCCTCTGCCGTGCAAAAGTAACCATCCTGTCCCGACGTCTCCCAGTTCCTAAGACTGAAAATGCAGCCGAGATCCAAAGGTATCGAACAGTGAGAGATGAGAAGAGTTACAGGATACGCGCTAATCTGGAATATACTCATTCGCTTTCCAGAAGTGTAAGTACCATCGATGCAAAAGCTTATGACTGCAAAGTGACAGTCATCCGCATCAAATTATAACCAGAGCATAAATGCGCCGCCGAAGACCTCGATTAGGGGATGACGTTGATCGAGTTTTGTGACCGTTCCACTATGCAGGCCGACCATATGAAAAGAAGAAAAATGTTCAAAGAAGACTGGGCAATTTACTGTCCACTACCCTTCCTGAACGATAGGAGCTGCGCGAGGCTTCCTAAGCTGCATCCATTCTTCAAGAAGTCCAGATTCATCAGCTCGCTCGCCGAAGCTCGTGACTTGACGTCGACACAGAGACAAACGCTGAGGAACTGCTTCAAATCCTTTGAAAGTTTCTCAGGTTTCTTAAGTCGAGGAGTACCATTGGTCGCGATAAGGTATAGTGCTTTCAGAGGTTCCTCATTCAAGTAAGGGGGTTCTGATTCGATCATTTCGATGGCCATGATACCCAGGGACCAGATATCAACCTTGTTGCCATATTCTTTCTGCTTTACAACCTCAGGAGCCATCCAATAAGGCGTACCAACCATAGTCGCACGCTTGCTACGCTGCTCTGTAAGCTTAGCACAGAAGCCGAAGTCGGCTAGACAGGAAGTTAGACATGCTGTGGTAGACTTATGCTTAAGCGTATTCACTTACTGATTTTAACGTTGCCTCTTCCGTCAAGAAGAACGTTATCACTCTTGATGTCACGGTGAATGATGTTCTGATTATGAAGGTGCTGAAGACCCTTGCAAGTCTAAACCGAGAATTAGTAAATCATATCTTATGAAATGGTTAGATTAATGCTTACCTCCAAGCAGATAGTCGCTATTTGCTCCTCGGATATGACGGGGTTGTTATCAATGACATCTGTTAAAGCACCACCCTCCATGAATTCCATAACAACCCACAATTCGGATTGTTCCTCCTGTAAGAATGCATCGAGGAAATTAACGATATTTGGATGCTTGCTATCCTTCATAACGATGATCTCGTTGACGATGAGCTCCTTGCGGGGTTGGTTACGTAGATCCATCTGTTTGATAGCAACTTGGGCCCTTGGGCCATGCTCTCTAAGCAAAGACCTAGCAGTTGGCGATGGAGCGCTCTCGCGGATGCGTGCGACATAGACGGATCCAGAAGCTCCTTGTCCAATCTTCTTCTGCTTGTTGTATGACTCAAGGGGCTTCTCCTTAGAAACAACTTCTCGTAGTTTGGCCATAACTTCACTTTCAGACATGCTCGACATGCGCACATCTTTCCTAGTATCGTCCTTCTTCGTTAGTGCAGCTTCAGCCTTCTTCACCGCATCATTGGTTACAGGTTGCTTAGCTTGCCCATTGCTGGGTTTCGGAGCTGTACTCGTTCCAGGAGCTCGGGTACTGGATGGCTGAGAGGTTGCACTAGCGCCATTTGGAGTACGTTGCCCTGAAGGCTGACCATTCGTAGCCTGAGGATATCGAGGAATTGAAGACTGCTGCTGGTGCCCCGGTGAGGGTTGTCTACTGGTAGCAGGTTTTTGAAATGCACCATTCTGAGTCGGGGCGGATGGTGCAGTCCTCTGAGGATTCATCTGCCTGAGAGATCCAGGTGGTTGTTGTCGATCCCTAGAAGCAACGGGCGCTGATGGCGGGGGCCGGGATGGGTTATACCGAGATGACGGTGCGGATGGGCTAGGTTCTCTGTTTTCATCATTACCATAGCCGCCTATTTCCTGTTTAGCTAGAGGGACACGGGTTTGAGGAATGGATGCATTATATGCAGCTAGTTCCTCACGTTCTCTCCTTTCCGCTTCTTCTCTTGCCCTTTCTCGCTCACGTTGCTTTCGTGCTTCATCCTCCATTCGACGGCGGCGATCTTCTTCTGCTCTGGCATCTGCCGCTTGTTGTTGGGATGAAAAGGAGCTCGATCGTTCATGACGAGTCGCGAACGAGCCAGTGGGAGTGTGACTAGGGGAACCATAACTATCTTTACGTTGGAAACTACCAGGAGGATTTGGTCTTGGAGGGGCAATGCCACCAACACTAGCATATCCCAACTGTTTATGGGTCTGTGGGTCTACAGGTGGAGTAGGTGTCAAGCTTGGGTATGCAGCTGGGTCTTCAGCACGCTTAACCATCTTCTCAGTGTAGAACTCGAGCGCTTCAAGCACTGCTTTTGGATTCTTTTGATAATCATCCTTTGTGATTGCGGACGCTGTCAGAAGCTTCTCCCACTCTAATGGTAGGCCAACAAACGCTCCGCTTGTAGGATCGAAGCCGACATGGACACGATGTGTGAAATTGGTTGGGTTGCTCACACCACCCATGCTCGGGCAGCGTTGATAGATTGAATCAATCCAGGAGTAAACCTCATCATCGGTCTCCACTTTGCATATCAGTAATTTGGTAGGACCATCTCGAGGTGGTGATCCGCCCGAGTTGGAGGAAACGGTTCGGTGGATCTCGAAGGAATATGGATAATCATCTGAGCGCTCAATGCTGGTCACATCTCGCAGCTGTACAGTAAATGACGCTCGGGATGTGTTGTTGTTCTTCAGAAAATCCAGTTGAGATTCGCGCAGAACCAGATACTTCTCTGACCAGATCATGCTCTTAAAGAGGCCCTCTTCTTTGATTTTTGCCCAACCGTCTTTGACCACCGAAAGGGGAGCATTGGATCTGTCCGTATTGGATCGAGTCAAATGGGGAAGGGAATTTGTAGAATTATTTGTTGAAGGGGATTGTAAGTTCAGACTAGACATGTTACCAGGCAGGTTATTGACGGCTGGTGTAAGATTGAGGCGGGGTCTGTCGGTAGGGGGCCTCGGGCCGGCACGAGGGTTCATGAACTGATCCGGCGTATACATACTGCAGGAAATTAGCAAGAGGTAGTTAGAAGACTAGATATTGCATTTGAGGTGGAAGGTCACTAGCAGAAAGGAAGTTTGAAAGGGTTGTTGAAGTGTCGGTGAAGCGAGTGTGTATCCGCAGTAGATATCCGTATGAACATACTGAAACAGCTTACTTTCGTGACTGTGATGAAGCCATGACTGGAGCTACTGGTATTCCTTAGCAAGTGAGGCGATGTATTTGCCGTCCGTAAAAGAACGAGCGAAGTCTTGTTGATATGTTGGCCCCCGGCGAACGGAAGCTCCAAAGTAACCTGGGGTGAGCGAAAGATGGTAGTAGCTTTACGGATAACTGGGCCGCTAGTGAGCGATAATCCCAAGAGCGATTTGCGAATGTCGAAACTGGGGAAGACTATTCTAAAGACCGTAATAAGGGCGGATATGCTTCAGCATAGGAGGTTGCCCTTGTTGAGCGGCGCAGTTGCTAGCCGAAAGTTGGAAAACTGTATTCTATGTGAGCAGCTCATGCGAGTATATGTGAGTGGTTGAGAAAGGTAAATTTATCGTTGTCGCATAGAAAGTATCACAAGGCGGTTCATGAAGATGTTGGTGGTAAGAAGTTTCGAGGGCGTGAGGGTTGTAGTTGCTCAAGGCGTCCCGAAGTGGGATAAGGAACAATCAACAAGGGACCCGGAAGGCTTAACGGGTCACCGCCTAGGCCTTTCTGTCGGGGGGAGAAGGTAAAGCAGGAACGGCAAAAAGAAAATAGGAGAAAGAACAAATAAGAAAGAAGAAAGAAAATACAGAGTACTGTAGCAACATACCTCGAACTAAACAGCTGGAGTCACCGAAGCCGAAGCTGAAGCTGAAGCAAATCTTCACCTGCCTCTTCTCTTCTCTTTGCGCCAGATAAGGAGAGCGATACAGGCAATACCTTACCCTATGCTGTACCTCCGTACGGTAAGGAGTACTCTGTACAGTACAGATCTGGTAGGATTCCCAGGCCGTGAGGTTCTCTTCCAGTATCGGACGACGTTTAGGGGCAAGGAGTCAAGCAGGCTGCAGACTCCGCACTCCAACTGCAGAGAAGAAAGTAGCAAAGCTGCAAAGGAATTAGCAACAGTGAACAGTCAGAACCGGCAGCGCTTCTGTACCGCTGAGGCAAAAGCTTGAGAGATGGAGACAAGTCGCCAAGCGCCTGGAGTTGCTGTTTAGCAAATGCTATAGGTCCGTCTCATCTTACACAACCACCAGATCCATCTGTTTCAGCTTGAAGGCGCCTGCGATTCATGTATGAGAAACGTCGATTGGCATAATCTTCCACTATACTGTACAAACCCTCCAGGATATTTCCACCCGGTGAAACGGCACTAGATTTGAGATAGAAAGGTGGATAAGGGCTCGCCCTGATACTCATACTACTTTTCGAGCTGCCAATTCACTTGTAAAGTCATAATTAACGTCTCTCGGAAATGCATTATAAAGCATTCAAGCTACATTACTAGACTGAAAAAGGTTCATATTGCGCTAATCATTTGTTCCAGAATACAGTACAAGTACACTTTGTACGATGCTCATCATCCAATTAGCTCCACCCCAGATGATAAACGTACCATCTGTAAAACCGCTGCATGCAATGATGCAAATTGAGTATTCGAAAAGTCCTACCCAAAACTCCGATCAATCCCATTCCATCATATGCAGAGTAATCCAACCATGTTCGTAAGACGGGGTAAACCCGCGGTTTGCGAGATGAGTTACTCGTGTCGGCGCGATAAGTCTGATCCAGAAATCCCATGATAATGTTCATTTATTTACTCCATTCGCGTCATTCATTGAAGGATCATCTCCCATGTACCTTTCCATGAAGCTGATATAGTCATACTTTGGTAAATCACGGTCTTCCTGCATATCTGGACCTTTATGTTCCGGCATACTGCTGACGAGATGTTCGATGAGCTCGTCTGGCACTAGAGAATGTCGAAGGTCCAGCTCCGTCACGTACGGCTACGTTTTGGTCAGTTTAAGCTCATTGTTACGTGCAGGTTGACAGATCCCAGCAGTATAAAACGTACCTTGCCGTCAGCCACTTCGCGGAAACTCTCAAACACCTGTTCAGCTGTATTCTGATCTTCAGTCTCATCAACCATAAACCTAATAAACTGCTCGAAAGTCACGTAGCTTCGACCACCACTTGTATCCAAAAATTTGTCATGCATTTCATCCTCATCGTATACTAGACCAAGACTTGCCAATGCAGCAGAAAATTCTAACTCGTGTAATGAATTACTCAGGTCACGATCGAAGTGTCGGAAAACAGACTCGAATTCTTCTAGTTGTATTGGCGTTAGGTTCGTCATATTTCGAGCGACCATCTGATTTTCTAGAAATGCGAGTTTCTTCGATACGCTTGACTTGACAAGGCCTAGCTCATAATCTAGTTCATCAAGAGTGTACGTTGTGAAGTCGTTCTCCTCGATATTTGCTTCGATGCATTGTTGGTCAATGTTCTCAATTATGCCTAGAAACTCATCGAGTGGTTGTAGATTTTCACTCAATCTTTGCGTGTGTCTTAGTTGATCTTCAACGTCCCCTTCGAGGCCCGATATCGATGCTGAAAGTGTGTGAAGAGCGAGCGCGAAGTCATTCGCTTTGTCTGCAAAATTGCGTCTGAGGGCGTTCTTAATACTGCGTCTCTGGTCAGCACATGGTACCAATATTATGTTCGGACTCATACTCTCGAATTGCTTCGTTAATAATCTGACTTCTTTCCCTCTCGGCGTGCATCAGTCCTACCCATGCCTTATCTAACGCCTCTAAGCTGAGCTCTGCTGGTGGTTCGTACGGTCTGAGACGGTATGTGCTAAGCTTCGTTTTGATGTTACCAAGGAGATTGACTAGTTCTGATTTTTCGGCAACCCAGGCTCTCTTCGAAGTCCGCTTATATGCCGTGAACTGATTAAGCTGATGCTTTGCGTCTGCGTATGTTCCGTCGAATTCTGCCTCTTCCCAGTCTTTATGTTGCTTTGCAATATTGTTAAGAAGTTCCCTCATGCGTCTTTCAAATGAATTTTGCATCTCCCAAGCGCCTTGCATATTAGTCACGAACTTTTCAACTCGCCTTCCTGCATTTTCAACCCTTTCCATTTGAGAGAAAGCGTGGAACCAGTACGCAATATATGTCATAAGTGAACGCTCATCTGGCTTTGCTACGTCGCATACATCTTCCACGTCGAGCAAGTCGGGGATACCAATCTCCTTGGATGCAATATCGAATGCAAGCTGCATATTACCGCGGTGATCATTCTTGTCGAGGGTCTCGTAATCGATGAGGTCCGGCCGATGAATGTCGAGAAGAGCGCAGCTAGACGAATCAGTTATTGCTTTTAAATATAGCCCACAGACGTCCATACAATGCAAGTCCATCATTCCAGCTTGTGGAGAAGTCTCGTACATCCACCCCATCGTAACAAGCTGTCTTTCTCTGGCACCAGAGCAGAAGGCCTTCTTTTGCACTCAAACCTTCCTCATTAATGTCACTGATCGTAAACCGTAAGATCAATGTCCAGATAAGACCCAATATGATTTTCCTATTACCGTCTACGACATCTTCTGCTCCAATATTTGTCAATTGAATACTGCGCCCCTTGATAAAATCTAATGCTTTATTAACATTCTCAAATCGCTGTACTCGGAGCTTAGGTTTCGCTGCATATCTTCCTAGGGACTCGTTGCTTAGGATCTCGAGGAGATGTATTAGAATGACCTGGGACGGCGGGGTTAGTTTTAGACACAAGATGTATGGGTGGAAAAGTTGACGCAGTACTCACCCCATCGGAGAGGTCCTTCACTAAATCTGCGATCTCAACATCTCTAATTTTCAATTTGCTGTTGAGCCTGGAGTTACGGCTCGAATTAGCAATTCGAGTCAGGTAGAGACGAATCCTAAGTACTAACCATTTGGTGAAGGTTTTCTGCTGCACCGTGACCCATTGTCCCTCAAGAAGCGCCATATAGCCTGTGGTATTCGATAACTATGTACACCATATGTAAAGGACAATACATGTGTGTGTGCGTGTGCGCAAATAATTGTGTTGTGTTCGATACGAATATTTGAAGTTGTTGTCAGTTTTGTTGTCAAACAACGGGGGAAAGGTTGCAAGGGCCAATCGGCGCTGAACTAGCGCCACTGGCCCACCTTGTGGTGATGACGACGGGATAAAACGCAGGGAAGGGACACCCTGAAGCACATCAACGCCTTGGACATCAGTAAAGGTAGACGGGAATAATGGAACCTCGTCAATTAACCTCAATGATTTCAAGGAACCCATCTTCCATTCTTGATTATTCCCCCTTCTCCAACCTAAGTCTTTTCTATCCATTCGACCAGTCTTGATCCGTAACCTGTTCATTGTTATCGACGAGAAGCCTGTTCTAGTGTTAACTCAACATTCATTTTTCCATCTTCTTTCCTCCTTTCGTCGCAAGTCTGCGATATCCCTTCTGTTCAACTACCAAACTTCAAGCAGGTTAAGTTGGCCGATACCAGGGTCCATAGAGTGACAGTCGATTTTATTTTTTTCCAGGTCTAGGACAACCTAGAATGGAAGTAATCTCTAGAGAACAAGACGCTCAATAAATAACTTGGTTTCTACTCTCATTACATCTCTTATCCATCCAAAATCCTGCAGTATCCATTACCTGTCTCTCGTTAGCCAAAGTTTTGGCCTATTCCTTGTTAGAGACCTCACAGACAGCGGTGACGAGTCACTCCTTCAAATGCAAAATCGAGAGGAATGTTTTCTTCAACCCATCAAGGAGACTTTCGGATTTGGATGCCTCGCAGTTACAGTGCTAGTAGGCCTTTAACTGAGCTCATATCAAGATACATAGATTTGCATTATCGACCATTTCAAAGGCCAAGTACCTCCGTGATCGCAGCATATCGGTCCTGAGACACAATGGAAAGATAACTCCGACTCAGCGTCGCTCGAAAACTGTAACTTTTCGATCATATACCGCACGATTATTTCCTCAAAGGTCATATCTTCCGCCTTAGACCTTTTTGCGGATAAGGTATAAGACACCAAAGGAACGATAATTGAGCAGGGCGCAAAAGATCAAGGTACGACATGGAAGACGAAATCATCTAAAAAAAAATAAAAAAAAATAAAATAAAATCGAGCCGCTTATCGAGCAGTGAACTTGAGCTCATCAGGTAGAGATACGACTAAAACACATTCAGAATGAAACGATCCGTTCTTAGCCTCTGCCCGTCTCACGGTACTTCCTACTCGTTATATGCAATTGCTCTTGAACAGAACCCCCCAGGTCGTATAAAATGACTGGACTGTACAGAATGACTTGACGGTACAGTTGCATGATTTAAGCACCTGAAGGAGGTGTATGAATATCTCTAAGCATGATAGTTGAGCGCTAGATATACAGCAAGCTTTCAACAACCCACGAGTGCCAACCACAACAATAGGGGAGATGCTAACCATATGTCACTAACCATCTTCCGCGCTATATCCCTCTATGGGGTATCCCATCCTCTCCATTGCTAATATTATATTAATAAAAGACCTCCGCAGACCCATCAATATCATCTCTTCACGGACCAGAGGATACGCTCGCTACATACGCCCTTTCTATAAGCGTAGGATTAGACGCGGTGACGCGACGGGGAAATATCTGTCTGGTGGAAGGTAGAGTCATTTATTGACTATGCTCGTGGGACTTGGAAGTTTCTATACCTCAAGTGATCCATGGTTTGGTAGGTTGACCCAATATATCACACTGCGCGTCATTGTTTGTCCGCGCACCTGGGTGACGGGGAGAAGGGGGATACATACGAAGCAAAGGTAATGCTTGATATCCTCTAGTTTCTCTAACGACCCGCAAATACTACCTTAAAGTAGGTGCAACGGTGAACTCGCTTCACGAGGCCACATGTAGTCGGGAGCTTGCATAGGATTAGGTTGGTATCCGTCGACGCAGGTCCTGTAACGGTTCAGCCCAGTCCAGTAACCTCGCGCATGCACTGGGTAATTTCCAATTATTCCACACGGTATCTCTATCACACGACATCATCTATAACAACAGAAAGCTTCTTCACCAGCGCTGCCCGAATAGATGGTACCGTACTGCTTGCCCATAACACCCTAATTTAAGTCAATATCGACAGCTCTTCTCGGTTACGCACAACTTCCTTCGACCCATAAAAACATATTAACTAACCCACCCACACTCGTCCCCAGAACTCGCTTCCGCACCAGAAAGCAGGATTACGGGCCTACGGCTCCCTAGACCCAATGACCACGCACCTGGGACCACGACAGTACCTCAAGGGGGGTTAGACACGAGATCGACGCGTCCAACATGCGCAAGGAAACGGGGAGCATGCGAAGTCATCGAAAAGGGATGGCACAGAAAGCTCATCACAACTTTGGAACGCACGTCATGGACAGCGAGATTTGGAGTTTTGAATCGATCGATCAAATTGATATATGACTACATTCGCAAACAGAAAGCCAGACCATGGGCCCATGGCGCCAGCATCCTGTGGCCCCGTTTGGGAAAGGCCCCGACTACCCCCCAACCTGACGCTTATGCACACCGGAAAACAGTACATGAGCCACAACATCGCCCGTTTCACCCAGCTACCATAGCACGCCTCAAGATACGGTCCGACTTTTGTCTAATAAGCGATCCATCTTGAACCTTTCCAAAACTAATCCAAGCAGACAACAAAGACTCCTGTGCCCTTCTAATTTGTCGGGTTGAGAGAGAGAGAGAGAGGGAGAGAGAAAATACGCCATTACCACTCTAGAATGCCTCTACCTAGGGGCTGAACATAGGGAAAACCTTGCAACGGTTGTTGCTCGCTAAAGACCAGCTCACATATGAAAAAAATAAATTGCGTGAAATGACGCTCCTCTAAGACGTTGGAAGAGAAACCTTGCTAATTTCGCTTAGCGCGTTTTTCATTTTTAGAAACAGCAAAACAAACATGGATGGTATAGAATAGAATAATTGACAAAGGGAAGTGCCGTTGGGTACGGTTGGGTATGCCCTAGCAAATATATTGGAACAAGGTGGTAATACAACAGATTAAGAAAGGGAAAAAAGCATCGTAACGCGTAAACACATCAAACATGACTAGAAATATCGGGCAGGGATAATATCGGAATTAGTGTGAATCTAGTTCACTATCTTCCTTGGTTTTGGAGGTGTTGGAAAGAGACTCAATGTGTAAGTCGCCTTGCTCGCTCTCTTTGCCGACAGGCTTTGAGACCTATGACGCGACGGTAGTGCCGGTGGCTCCTCTGGAAGCGGCGCCGATTTGGGCGCGTCGAATAGCAATTTCGCTGCGCTTTCGGATGCAGAGCGCTCGTGATGAATGACTGCTGACTGGGGGACATTTTGTGCCGAAGCTGGGGGGGTGGGTGTTCCAGAAGTATCTGTGTCATCATACTCCTGTGTAGGGATTTGAGAGCTATCATTGGAGAGCATGAATCCGTCCTTGCTAGAATCATTGCTGGGGAGACGGGGAGAAATAGATGCGACCTGCTCTACCAGCTGTTCGACCACGGTGCTACCGTGCACATTACGACGGCTGTACACCAGCTCCGGTAAGCTTCCAGAAGAACTAGCGGATTGACGTATAGACAATACCAATGAATTGGGCCCGGACCGCACGCTACTATCGTTGGAACTCGTCTTGCTGAGGCGAGTCGTGCTGCTTCTTTTAGATCCTGGAATGCTGTCCACAAGTGGATAGTGGCGGTCAGAGGACTCATAGTCTGACAACTCATTGTACATCTCTTCTCGCATCATCTGATATCTGAAGTCATTCGGTACGAGGAGGGAGGGGGTTGACACAAGACCCTCTGCAAAGACGCCGTTGGAGTAATGCTTCATCCGGTCGGACGGTCCAAGCGGAAAGCCATCGACAGGTGTGACAGCAGAGTCGCTAGCCGTAGAGACAGAATGTGCTGATGGCAAATCCATTTCAGGGACAGCAAGATGACTGGGGACAAGCAACGAAGGTCGAAGTGCAGCTGGGACATTCCTAGGCTTCATTCCGGTATGCTTCAGAATTTCTGGCCGATATCCGCACTCGGTGTTGTTTTGTTGTAACTCTCCAGCTGATGTTGACCACGGCGCTAGTTGTTGTTCATTCCTTACCAATGCTTCCTCAGTCTCAGTTTGTCGACCCTTGTCCAACTCGCTTTCGGCGTCCCAAGCATTCTCGCATGCAAAGTCGATGACATCTTCCCAGCATGGATCCAAATCTTCTCTCGGAGACCAACATTTTGAATCTCGCGCCGAATCTATATCTGGTGACGCTAAAGGTGGAGATCCAAATGGTGACCCTAGACCCAACGTGTCTGACATGCATGACGCGGGACGCGACGTGGGACGCGTTCCTAGGTTGGTGGGGGTCACGACTTTTGGAAAGTATGGACTTGGTCGACTTGCAGAACGAGCAGGTACAGCCAATATTGCCGATCGTCGAAGCCGTGCTTCTGATGCCGAGCGATCTATTAAAGGGGCTTCCTTCCATGAGGGAAAGTACCCATCTGGTTCTTCTGGGATGTGATCTAGGTCAGGAGTGAATTCCGGCGATAGGGCTGGTACTGCTGTATCATCGGGGGTGGTGACTGCATGTAAGATTTGCGATGAGGATTGAATAACGTTGGTCCTTTGTTCTGAGCTCGGAGTAATGTCATCGAGGGAATCAATGCTCTCCCACGGACAAACGACACTGCGGTCGATATTGCCGGGAATTATAGCAGCAATCACGTGCGCAGACGACGTGGATGACTTTGGTGACACATCTTCAATCCTTGAGACAGCCATACGGGACGACATTCTCGGTGGTGGTGTAACTGGAATACTGGTAACAGTTGGCGAGCGAGCTCGCGATAGCGGTTGCGAGAAACTTTCGATCGACCGGTTCCGTCGAATTGCTATGCTAGGATCTTGCGATGGGTGACTTGCAAATCTTAAGTCTTTAGATAGTTTAGATCTCAATTTTGGAGGACTCTGCAGTGGTCCAGGTCTGATGTTCTCTGCTCTGATACCATGAAGCTCACGACTGGGAACCTGGGATGCTCGTACGGTCCAGTACTCATTAACGAGCTGATTATCATTGGATTCAAACAGAGCTGGCAATTGGTCCTTTTGCGTATGAGTCAAATGCTGGAAATCGAACGGAGCTGAGATATAGCTCTTCCGGTGTTGGACTTCAACATGATTAACACGATGATATGACGATGATACAGCCCACTTACAGTCTGGTTCTACAAAAGGGACATCTGGTATTTGGGCCAGCATTGTAAAGCTATCGTGGGTTTTGTGAGAATCTCTTGCGCTCGCGAAATCCATACTAGGAGAATAGTTAAGTCTACCGCTTTCCCGTCTCTTTGACCGTCCTTTTAGAAAAAATCCCTTGCTCTTTCCTGACTTGACGTCGAATACTGAATGAACATCGTTGATGACCTTAAGATCCTGGGACGAGCGACGTGAAAACATTTCCGGCGGAGTCATAGTCGAAGAGAAAGAGAGAAAGGACGAATTGGTGGATGCTGTTGTGTTACTTCGAGACCTTAACGTAAAGACTGAACCTCTTTTTCCATGAGGAAGTCTCTCTCCGCGTGCGGGCAAATCGGCGACCTCGATGCTAGTTGTCTCGCTTGGTTGCTTTGCGGAAGAAGATTCTGATATCGAGTCGTCTAGAGGAGGAGTGTCGATTGATGACTGTCGCGAACGCGGCGAAGGGCTTCCCTTGAATAGAAACATCGCTACCGATGTGGACCGCGCTCGCGTGGCTAAGAAAGCAAGATGTTATGGTTTACGGTTGACTGGGAACAGATAGTATCTACCCCAGGATGCGAAACGGCGTGTTCCATACACCATAGGCTGAATGAAATCCTGGGGGCCAGCAAGATCGACCTACGGACTCCGGTACCTTTAGACGCGTATATATTGTAAGGTGTTGGTCTGACCGTGCCTGGGGATAATCTTGGACGGCTACAACCCTAGCAATTAGCGGACGGTTGTTTGGACAGGATTACCCATGATGCACGTAATTCGAGAGAAAATCGAAAAATGTTCGGTGCGGGATCGGCAGTTGAAGGGATATAAGACTTCAAAATATCCTCATTCTTTTTTTGTCCATGGAAGAAATACATGCATGATAAGTGGTAAAGGAAATGAACAGACTCACCTCGATTGAGAATGGTTGAAGTCTAGGGATATTTTCCCCGCAACAGTGATTGTTGCTATTAAGCACAAACGCGGTCAATAAGGCTGACAATATATGCTCGTATATCCTACTCTATTCTCAGGGAGTTCAGACGCGACGAGGCGTCTGAAGAACTTATGTGGCGGATGTCAAGGTAATAACGGTAACGGCACTCCCGCACCGTAATCCGATAAGATTAGCACAAGAAGAGGAGACGACTTTCCAATACATCTGGGTACGAGATAAAAGGATAGGCACGCCCGACGGGAAATGGACGCGAGACCTGAGTGCAAGTATTGAGGGAAGAAACAAACTGATTTGGCTACAGGAATTGATATGGGTGGAGTGATCGTCGTGGTACGGCATACATAGGATTGTGACACTCTCTGCCGTTACGGCGCAGGTTCAACGCTTTTAACCATTTGGGAACTGGAGACTCGAGGAGGACATTATTTGCTGCACCTAAAGGTGACGGCTAGTGAAAGTCAGTGATTATACCTGAGAAGGCGTTCGAGGGTCAGGGAGACGGGATGAAAGATGGTGGAGAAGGCCCGCAAAGAAGGCGGCCAGCACTCATCAGGCCGCTTTTTTCTTCCCAGGACAAGGTGTGTTTGAACTTTGGACGATGTGTCGTTGTGGAAGTTGGACCAGTGACCATCACGAGCGGAAGGGGAAAGGATGGACATCCTGTATGGCATCCTGTACGAGCTTTAGCCGCGTTCAGACTTGGTACCTGAACTTCGCTGAAGAAACTGTCCACTGTGCCCAGAACCCCCAGACTGGCCTTGAGTGCGCTTGACCCGACAGTTTGGATGCCGCAACCTTTAGGATCAAGAGTGGATGACGGCGCAGGTTGCACCCTGAACGATAGAAGCATTTCTATTGCTGGGGGGGTTTTGTTGCGGCTTGCCAGGAGGGATGTCGACTTGTCGAAGGACATGATAACCATGATCATGATTATTCTAGGCTGAATTTGGATCAGAGCAGAGGCTCAAGGAGCGAGAGAGAAGCTAAACCAACATCATCCCAAGTCGACCAACTGCTCTTCAGCCCTGGTGCCGAACCGTTGCAACAGCCAATAACCGTCAACATCTCTCCGAGTTAAATAGATTGGAAACAATGTATGTCTTCATGCAACATCGGGTTTCCACGCCGTCTAGAAGACTAGAATGCGTACAACCGTATGGTCGAACGTGGCATTGACTTTTCTACTGCGTACAGTACAGGTACAAAGTACAAGCTGCAGTAGTGGTGAAAAACGTACGAGGCACAGTACAGTACCTCAAGGATTATGGAGGATTCTCCAATCTTCATACGAATGTCGGAATGTGGAGAAGCTGGAAAATCTTCGTACAGGACTGCAGCAAAGCACTTCTGCCCCTGGCCCCCAGCTCAATCGCCATATGATTTTCCTCCCAGCCTCACCAATCAACTTTCTCGGATTTTCCTTTTTATCTGAGCGGGAATCAGGCCTGTGCTCGACGTTCGTCTTACGGCTGATACTTTTCTCACCCGGCAGAAGAACTGCAGCAAAGCAAGCATCTTTTTCTCCACAGTACCGCATACTGAGGCGGAAGTGTGATGCAGGGGGATACAAAAAACTCCAATCCAGAGCAGTACTAGCAGTGAGGCCATCGACCGAGTCGTGAGCCCATTGTGCCCGTTGTGCCTATAAAAAACTGCATTATGCACTTCTTTTGACCTCTTCCATAATGGTGACAAAGGAGATGGCACCTGAAAAAGCCAAGGCAAAAGATCCACTCCATAGTTGTCCATCCCTCATCTTAAGGCTCCAATTACGTATGGATGTACCTGATATCTTGAGAGTTGAGACCGCCATTGCTGGGTGCAGCGACTTAGTTCACAGCGATATCCCGGACAAACAGTAGTGACAAGACCATAGGACTCGTAATATGCTCTCTTTTACAACCAATAGCTCAAAAGAGCGTGTTTGCTTCATCATATCTGGTGAGACCGAATGCCGCACTGCGAGCTATCTTCAAACGATGGATTTTCGTAGTCATTAGTGTGGAACATCAGAACCAGGAGGAGTCCAGGACAAACCGTTCGCCCACACTTTGTAGGCGATACTGTAGACTGATTACGAATCTACGGCCTCGAGAAGAGAAAGATCGTCAGATAAGCTACGGCGGGATGTGCTCTTACGAATCTCCGTGAGGACGCCTCAAACGCCCAAATGGCCTTTCCGAAGGTCGGATCTTCCCGAGTTCTTCGAGAAATTCAGCGAGTTAGAAGTTAGAACTACATATTTACTTGCTTTTGCCAGCCATGATCGGCACGCCTTTAATTGAACGTAAATCTCCCACAATCCACAAAAGTTCGACATCATCGGCATGTGAAGCCTAACATGATAAACATCCATTCTACAAAGTAGGGTATGGTTTTGTCCACCAAGGTGCTACCTTATTACCTTCGACTAAAGAGTGGCTTCGGCCCGCACTTTTGGTCTGTACAATATTGTGTACTTGTATATGAACTACCACCCACTCGTGGATGACGAGACTGCTTGTCTTCAATCATAGCGGTAACTTAAAATGTCCTTTATGGTGAGAGGATCCTAATCCAGGAGGTTCCTCGCCCATGAGAAGCCTTAGAGGAGAAGCGTGGCATGATAGAGTTTTTTCGGACTTTCCACACCGTGAAATCCTCTATTACCCTTCCCGCCTGAGGAAACGAGACAAAACGAAAGGGCAGAACTACCCTATAACAGGTCTTGACGCCGGTTAGCCTTGAGGAACTCTTGATAAAGCTTCCCGGCAAGTTACAACAATTGGTGGCACATGTTTGGAGTCCTGGTCTTCTCCTCAATGCATGAGCATGCTTCTATTTCTCGTTTGGATCTCAGATCGATTGACCCATTGTCACGGTTTACGGTTTTACGGTTTACGGCATTGCATGGCAGCTCTCGTTCGTCCATCGTTACATGTTAGTATCTGGTTCAAGCCACGCGATAGAGAACTGTGTAGAAAGATATTCGCAGCTGGTAACCATTCCACCGGTGCTAATGGAAGGGAGTCTCACATCCAATATATCACAACTTTCTGTGATTGTGGAACCCGATGATTGCACTGTACAAGTACGAAAATGTTCGGGTGGTTAGGCCCACATTGAATGTACAACAACTTCAATCCACCAAATATTGAATAGTACTGTAGGTCTAGACAGTCAAACAAAAGGATCATGATGGCTTTCAACCCATCGTTTCGGATACCCTAGGTTCCCTAGCTCTACAGTTGGTGAATACCTTAGAACTAGTTCTAGTGTGTCGCGAATTGTGGCGGCCGCGGTCTCTCGAAGTCGCAGCAAAATGAAACTTCGTTTTTCTCTCCCCACGTCTTCACAGTAGACCTCACCAACCATAACGGAAGCTTTTCTTTTTGGTTTGCGAATTTAATGCATTATTTACGACCAAGTCTTTCAATAGGTCAATCCAGAGCCATTTTATCTCCTTGCGTCCACCGAGTTCGACGATTCAAAGCTTGAGGATGAGTGGGATGCATGAATAGGCTCCTACGCATCTGCACATGGCCATTTTCAGTACGCGTGCGTTGCCGACAACCAGGTCGACATGTACAGTAAAAGTACCAACTACCAACTGAACGTAAAATTTCCGTAGTGGAGCCTCGTGCTGACCAACTTCCTCAATCAGGCGGATTTGAGACCTGTCGAGATCGTTCAGGGGAGCCTATATTGTGAGTAGCACGGCATTAATCGGTTTCTTTGGATCATTCGTCGTGGATTGACGAAAGGTAACAACTGAGGTAACGACGACGAGAAAGACATGAATGTTTCTTCTTCGGTCTACCGGCTCCTCAGGTAACACGAATGAACAATCGACTCTTCTTTACCGTGTCCCTTCATCGCCAGTAACCGTGGCCTAAGGAGTGCCCAGAATCGATTGCACCACGAGATTGTTTTACTTTACTATATTGAATTTATATCCCGCTCTCTTTAGCTCTTCGCACTGTTATTCATGTTCACTACCTCGGTGAATCGGAGGTCGACCGAGCCCGGTTCTTGTTCCTTATAGCACAAGGGACAAGGTTTAAATACCTACCCTATGATACACGTACGAAGTAATATCCTGGCCTCAAAAAGGAATATTCTTTACAACAAGCATATCCTGGTAAACTTCTTCCTGAACAATATTCTCCTGCCGTTTCAACATGATTGGCTCGACCTCTAGAAGAATACATCAAGTCCATATTCCGATGGGAGAACTATCCATATGTTCCGAAAAAAGAAGACAATGCAGGAACAAGACATCGGATCAGCGAGATACGAAAGTCGATACGGATGCGAGAACACTGCAGGTACCCGAGGACCCTCGTGGCACATCTTCATTTATCTCAAAACCGAATACCTCAAATAGTATCGTACCTGCAGTAACCCGAGGGTGAGCAGCATATATCAGTCGTGTACTTCGTATGTCGTCGCCAGTTGGTAGATCCAAACATTTTGTTACCTATCAACTCTATCATCACCCCCGTACGCTTCGTGATCGGACAATATCCTAGATTCATATTCGATAAACACGGAGACCGGTTTTCCTGCTGTATAACGAAGCGAGCACACCGCTTTACTAATACCTAGTGCTATCAAACAAACGGTACTACGTATTTCAGCTTTCCAAGCTTCCGAGTAGAGGCACAAACTGGAGGCTTCCGAGATGTGATATCTCATTTCATGTCTGACAAGCGTTTAGGTCGCCGACCTTAATGTTGTGAGTCTTTAAGCATCACAGAAATGTCACGGCCATAGATACATCTTTCGATCCTCATAGGCGGCAATACATCTAAACGGTGTCTCACGAGAGTACTTCGCTTAGACTCTTTTACAGGTAGTCTATTCGAAGGGATCATCTCCACTAGTAGTTTCATAGTCACATACAACCAGTCAGATGAATGAGTCTATTCGTTAAGTAGTTTTTCGAGCTTCTAAATGTGCTTTTGTTCACACTCTAGGGGTGTTCTTTACTAATTCGTAAGATTTAAGACTTGATAACCAAAGCCTAAGCTCTCGGGAAGTCATTAACATGCTAGAACGTGCATATACATTTTATTTGAACGAAGGGAGGTTTTTCGTGCTGGGATTGTACTCGAGAACCAACATTTTTCTCCAAGGAGCGCAATATCTTCCTACGTACAGACAAAGTTTGTCCGAATCTTCCCAAGCTAGGCAGGCATGTGAAAAGGAACATTACGAAGAGCTTTTCAATCATTTAGTCTGAGTACCGATTCGATATCCAAATTTTCCATCATTGAACCTATGCACCTGAATTTGAAATACCCGACGCCAATATATTTCAAACCCTTACTCTCGTCACCACTTCCAAAATGTCTACCCGCACCAGTCTTTCTTTACCTATATTCGAGCATAGGTGATTCCGAACCCATTTCATTTGATATATCAGTCATGAAACCAGTCTCCTCATTCGATCCTTGTAACTCCAACAGCTGTGTTCTGTTGTCGATCTTATTGTAACCATCAACATCCCCTTTTCCTGCAAGGAAAACATCCATCCTTATATCCAGCATAGGTGAAAATCCGAGACGGTACATCTAAACGAAAAGAAGTCAACCGAGAAACAGAAGTAAAATCTGTTTTAGAAAAGTTTGCAAAACAGTTAGCCCTGATATCTCCTTGAACCTCCCTGAACGACTAACTTTGCTGCTGCCGCTGCGACCTTCTCAACCTAAGTTTATCGGCCGAATCCTAGGTTCAAAGTCTCATATCGTCCGTCTCCATCGAGTGAAGCCAATCCATTGATCACTCTCCTACACCTTGGTGGTGAACTAGGTCTACCGTATGTTGAAATTGGTGCCACGTAAGATCACTTAGTTTCGAGATGACTGGAAGACATGATAACAAGATAGCTAAACAGGCAGTACTTCAACGTAGCATAGATACACTCATTTGACAATCAATAACCACCTTTCACCCTTCTATCTATTCGCTCGGTTCTTGTGTGTATATACACAACGGCACCGTGAGAGGAGAGAAGTTGGCGGCGAGGGAATGTAGTGGGATATGTGATAATCACAAGGATTGGACATGAAGATATTATATACCCCTTTCCTCAGCACGTTATCATTGCTGTCCTTGGGCACATGTGTCCATACCCAACCCACGAAAAACAAGCAATGCCGTCAGAAGAGATGAATGGTAAACACACTCCGCCGCTAGGGGTCCTGCGTCTCGTTCGTTGAGTTTGTTTACGGCCTCCTTCGTGCCTGCTATTTGTTCCTGTGTAAGGAAAGGGGTTCAAAGCAAAGCCTATGTAAGTCCTCTTGAGGGACGGGTTCGATGACCTTTCGGGGGTAGGAGAGAACGAAATACTGCTCCATCGGACCCTACCGATTCTCCACTCAACCACCATCAGCTATCAACGCTCACGATGAACCCAAGCGACCTATAATAAAGTGGACCGAATAGCGCTCGGCCGTTGGGATAAGCGATTGATTTTAGCGACAGGAAAATGCGGTGCTGTGAGGATAGCACATGTATCTTGTCTTCGGAGTTGGGGGTGGGGGGTGGGGGGGGTTAGGGGTAGGTTTAGCGCTCTGGTCATACTAGAGAAAATGCTACTGGAAGATGATAGTTGTGGGTTGGGGAGGGATATGTTCGTGATTAGCGAGGAATCTGGCCTCTCGGCCTGGAACTAAGTCCAGGGGAATCGAAGTGGAAGGTGAGGGATGGGACAGTTCGGTTCCTGCTGGTTGTTGTCGTTGTCGCGATTTGATATTGATGATGGGGGTTGATGAATGTACTGGCGGTATGTGGTCGTATGATAAGTTTGGACTGGATACTTGATTGATGGAGACTAAATATCTGGAGTTGATATGTTCGCCATCCTTCTGTCGGTACGGTTGTATTGTACGGTTGCTTGTAGGTATGTGAGTGGGTTCGATGAGATGAGTGGCTTGTACGCGATGAGTAACCGGTCAAGAATGCGTGAACTGTACAGAATGGCAAAGCTGTATGGAATGATAAATTGTATATAACACGAGAACTAGAAAAAAGAATTTTGGCATATCGAATGCTAGAACATACGAAATTATGAAAACCTACAAATTGACTTTGCCGCAGGGAGTGACCGAATTTTATATATTGACGGAACCGTACAAAATACCCAGCGTGTTCAAAGACGCTAGACTGTACAACATGACCAGAGGATATAATGACTTATAGATGTACGGGCTCATAACTATATCAAAACGAATATAGTAATGAACGATTGCGACTCTACGAGACATACCAGACGTAGAGCGAGCGTACAACGATTCAAAAGTGCTAACCCGTGAGGAGGAGACAGCTTATGAGGACCGTGATAATAGGGAAGACAGACATGAAATATTCTACATTCCGATTTCCCAAAATATGGTTACAAAGACGAACGAGTTGGTACTTCTCTAACAAGTCACGCATGGATGTATGCAGTCAACCATCCTCTTACTATCCTTATTTTAAGTCACTCAGCCTCTACCCACCTCGTGCAAAGGTGTCTTATATTCTTGACCCCGTCCTTCTTTCTCCGGCAAGATCATCGGAGCATCCCCATGCATCGCCCTTCTAAACGGTTCACTATTCAACAACTCCCTCACCTTCTCCTCCGGTCCCAGCTTCCTCCTCCCAAAGCCCTCCCAAAGTCCATTCGTCTCCTCCGCCGCAGCTTTTGCCTCTTCCTCCATCTTCTTCCCGCACCCAAGCTCCTCCCACTCCCACACATTCGCCTTCATACCAACACCATGATACTGATGCTTCTCCAAGAACCCCAACCACGCTCTCACAACCTCGGGCTCCCCATCCTGAATCTGAATGAGCCTCCTCACCGTCCGTCTCTCGAAATTCTCCTGGCTCTTCTTGAAGATGAAGTTAGCCCTGGGCACTGTCCAGCGCTCGGTTATACGAGGTAGGGGGACGGGACCTTTGGCGGGCAGGTTGAGGTAGTAGGCGGCACGCATGGCGGTGTCGGCGAAGAGTTCGAGGTTGCGTACGCTGTAGGAGCGTAGTTGGAGATCACAGACGGGGACGCCGTATTGTGGTGCGCGACGCAGGGGGCGGAGGTAGGCCGCATAGACAGCGCGGGGCAGGCGGAGTTCGTCGAGGGAGGAGATGGTGGCCTTGTCGAGGGGTAGGTGGGATTTTGCGTCGAGCGGAGCGCTATAAATCATAGTAACCATGATTGTAATGTGGTTAGGACAGAGGGTTAACATACACTTCAGGGATCTCGATTTTACGTTTTCTGGTTGATTTATGTCAGAGACGCGAGTATAGGGGTATTGTAGATATCGCACTTTGCTTCTTCTTCTAGTTTCTTAATGTCAAGTCCTTGCTCTTTATAATGGTCGAGAATGGTGGAGTGAGTTCTTCTCGGTTGTTCCCATGTTCTCGCTGGTGATATCTATCGTCTTATGTTAGTAGACCTCCCATGCTGGAACCCTCGCTTCCATCAATTGAAACGTACTTTTAATCTCTTCGCAACGCCGAATGGCGATCGTATACATGAGGGACTCGTCATCACGAATCCCGATGCAGTAGATGTTGTCGCTGATGGCTATCGTCTCCGCGTAGTTCAGAAATATCCAAGACCCCTGTAGAAGTATGGTCCACGTTGAGCACGAACACAGACTATGCACGGCTTTTCCTATAAACTTCCCCTTTTTAACTTTTTAAGTATAAGAGCTATAAACTTCAAAATTTATATATAATTCAATTAAAAATATTTATTAAATCTGTATATTAATATAAAAATTTCAAATATTTCTTTTAATTATTATAATAAAATAAAGTATTGTTACGGAACGGTATACTAACCGGTCAGTGACTAGGCACTGCTGGTCTCACGGTAAGGGAGATTGGTCGGCCCGAGAGGCTTGGCTCACGCATGTCTTCTCGTCTACTCGTAGCTAGAACTAGACCAATTCAACTCACTTTTACCACAGCTCTATGCTCGTTTCTTAACAAGTATTTTTGAAATTTAAATATATAATAATAATATAATAATATAATAATATAATACAAAATATTTAAAATTAAAATATTTTGATATATATAATAAGAGTTTTACATTTTTTTTTAAAAAATATTAAAAATTAAGAATATTCTTTAAAATAATTGTTACGGCCACGGGACAGCAGGAACGCATCACTAGTGGAGATGGCACTACTGTTGTGACGATGTCACAGATTATCATTTCCTACTTTCCCTTATTAGTAGTAGTCGCGCCGAGGTTCTACCGCTACGTGCTTGATACTAGTAGATCGCGCGACTATAACTTCTTCTTTCCTTAACTTAATCTCTTTACACTGTAGTTAGGTTATACTAGTTGCAATCCAATTCGATTCTCTACAACCGCTACGCCGTCACAACTGTGGTAAGTACCAGAACGGAACAACTAACACGGAGGTCACGTGACGTGACCAGTGGTCAACGTTGGTCAACGGTGTTGGCCATTGACCTGAGGAGGCCATAGGGCAAACATGGCTATGAAGAAGGAATACTTAAGGACGCTCCTTTACTCATGTATTTAGATTCTTCGTAGTTCTTCTTACCAACATATCTTACTATAAGATTGAATGTTATGATCTTTGACTTAACTCAGCTTTGTCATACTGTGTTCGTACGGTATTACTTGTCTCTGCTGTGAAAGCCTTTGAGAGAGAGTTAAGGGGAAGCAAGCTATATTGTTAACTTGAAGTGCAAACCTTTACACGTTCTATCACGAAGCGGAAACCCTACCCTTCCCAGAAGGAGGTCTCTCGTTAGTGAGAAACATTGAGTGTGTTTATACCTATCCAGTTTCGACTTAGAGAAGTATAAACTCCCGTCAGTAACAGTTATATATAAAGAATTTAAACTCAAATTTTTAAACTTAAAGCTGTTATAATTAATAAGTTATTCTTATTTCAGTTTTAAGGAGAAAGTGTGCACGACGTGGACTATACTTCTAAGTTATCGGTGAATTGTCGGAAGTTGATTCCCAAGCTCACACACTTTTGGGACATGCGTTGCACGTGTCATCAATGTAAGACGATGTCGGAGAACGGCGAAAATGAGCCATTAAGGCGGGATAAAATTGACCTGCCTAATGTGTATGTACACTTACTAGGCAACTCTCAGTCTATAAGGGATTTATATACTCTGTATTGGATCTATAAAAGCTAGCACAAGAATACTTTTAAAATATTACACTGGATTGTCACCAAACCAAAAAATGGCTAACCGAATAGCAAATCCGACGCTCTTCCAAAAGGCTACGGAGACAATAGAACATTTACGGAAGAACGTCCCTGAAAATCTCCAGTATCCAAAAGTGGCTATCATTTGTGGATCTGGTCTGGGTGGACTTGTAGACACTATTCATGCAGAACCTCGGGCTGAGATTCCATACTCTGATATTCCACATTTCCCTGTCAGCACAGGTCGGTGACAACTATCTGTTGAAATTGTTGCTCTCTTCATTAACCAGTACTGTTTTGTTGCAGTTGTCGGCCATGCTGGTAGAATGGTATTCGGTCTCATGGGCCCCCAAAATCTCCCTATAGTCTTACTGGTTGGAAGGGCACAGTTAGTACTTGAATAACTACCTTGAATGCTACTCACAACCAGCCAGTTTTTACGAAGGGTATGAATTAGGATTGATTACATATGCAACGAGGGTTTGCAAAGTCCTTGGGGTAGAGATAATGATCGGTATGCTGAACTGCAGAATGTGGGTAGTCAATTGGTGATAAACTACTAACTGATATACTGTAGTTACAAATGCTGCTGGTGGCCTGAACCAGGAATACTCAGTTGGTGATATAGTCATACTGAATGATGTATGTCTCGGATAGTCCTTGATACCTAATACAATGCTAACCTGTACCCAAGCATATCAATTTGCCCGGGTTTGCAGGCTTTAATCCTCTTCGTGGACCGAATGAGAATGACTTCGGAGTGAGGTTTCCACCTCTCTCTGATGCATATGATCTCGATCTACGTAGGAGAGCTCACAAAGCCTGGACAAAACTTGGGTTCGACAAGGGACCTCGACGAGTCCACGAGGGTGTATATGCATTTGTAACCGGACCAACGTGAGTTTTATTCCTAATCATAGGTGCCGGGTTATAACCGACATCTCCTAGATTCGAAACTCGCGCTGAGTGTCGTCTATTGCGCACTTGGGGAGCCGATGTGGTTGGCATGTCCACAGTCCCTGAAATCGTCGTGGCAAGACACTCAGGAATGCGTGTACTTGCGTTCAGTCTTGTCACCAATAAAGCGGTTCTCGAGCCTGGAGTAAGTGGAAAAGACGAGAGTATTCAGAATATGAGCCCAAAGGAACTTGAGATCTACCTCAGTGCAGGCAAGGCAAACCACGAGGAAGTCCTTGAGGCCGGACGAGAAGCAGCCAAAGATATGCAGGTAAGGTTCAGATCTCAAATGGCTATGATTCCAGTATTAACAACCGTACAGGAATTGGTAAAACAAGTATTATCTGATCTGTATGATCCGTAGGAACTCCTAGTAATGCTTTACGTGTCAAATTTTGAAACATTGAACATAGCAATCCATTGCTCCCGTTGACGTATAAGTGATGTGCTGTATGCTGGATGCATCCATAGGATACACACCACGATAGAGGTTCAGGTGTCACCCGATAACAACATATAGAATGTTCCAAGGGGGTAATGGCTGACAACTGGGAGGCACAAGAGCTTCAGCGCTTGTTCTTTCCTGACCTCTTCGCTTTCAAAGCTTTGTAGTAAGCTTTCTTCCCGCTGGTTTTGTCGCTTTGGATATCAGCATATTTTCTCTTGAAACGACCAGTTGTTGCCTCGCCCGCCAAAACCTCGTCTACTAAGGTCCTCTTTCGGTCCTTATTTTGTATTCTGGCACTGAAATACTCAGTTGGTCCCTCAATGATAGTGCCAACTTGGGAGAAGGGAGGAGCTTCAGCCCTCCCATTCTCCTTTTTATAGTGGCGGTGAGGATCTAAAACATTTCTCATCTTAAGGAGTTGGAGATCCCTCCGCAATTCTGGTGTAAGCTCGGTTCGAGGAAGATCTGTGATAGGTAAGTAAGACGTACTTCACTTAGTATGCAGGGGCAAAACGTACTATACCATGAAGGTCCCGCAGTTGCCTTTTTCTCCTAAAAGTATCGTCAGTCGGAATGTAGATGCACAGATCGAAAGAAACCAGGACGGGTATGAAACGTAGCAAATCAGAGTAACTATGAATTAAATTGGCTCTCATCTGTGCAGGTTGATGCCCAAGACGGGATCATAGTCTGCGTCAAGTGAAAATTGGGAAAGCTTTCCTCATGTAAATGTGTCTTCATGTGAAGGTGGAAGGCAAAACACATACCTCTGCTATCTTTCTCTTAATTACTAATTTGTCCTCGACCTTCCTCACTTTGTTCGAAAGCTCCCGCTGACTGCTATCCACCAAGCGGGATGAATCGACTTTGGCTACACCATTGCTGTCGGTACGAACGTAAGGCTTGACAATTGCACCAGTATCGAGCTTCGGAAATTTGAACGAGGATGCTTGTGCTATCTGAGCATTCTGTGCCGTCTCTGCCTTCGCCCTGAGGCGTATCTCAGCTTGCTTCAGTAGCTCTTGAATTTGTTCGTCGGTTAGATCCTCGTTATCCGTGAGAGGATCAACGTCATCTGTCGACGCTGGCAATGTATGTATGGTTGGAGATTCCATTGCGGGAAATCAGTCCCGAAACTCGTTCCTGCAGATGCTGTACGGAAGATCGTTACATGCATGTCATTGTCGTCGTGTTGTCGCAATAGCGGAGGACGTTTCTTTTGGGTAGTGAACAAGAAATTTTTGATATTCTGCTGGAGCTAGGCTAGACTATTTCCACATCCGAATATCAACCGCCAATGCGGAAATAATAAAATGCAAACACCAAGCATTTCGAGTACAGAACGTATTCCATCGCCTTGCAACCGCTTCACGGGATTGAAGAAAGCTAATGATGATAGTACAAGCAATAGCTTCACTTTCCAATTCTAGCACTTTCTGTCGGATAGATGATTCAATTTCTAAGTATATCGCTTGCCCGTAGAATGAACAACTCATCAACTCTTAGAGGAGCTGCAGCGGACTTCCCTGACGAACCAATAGTAAATGCTATTTTGCTTCAGCCCTCCAACTATCCGAACCCCCACAAGAAGCTATTCGAAGCTATTAGGAGGCGTGAGAGACTATCCATGCATCGTGGGGGACGGACTCTTGTTAAGTTGTTGACAGCCTTGAGCCTGTTCCCCTTGACACTGCTGTAACTCCCAACAACACTCCATCTTTCCCATCTTCTGCCGTTAGCCCTCCATCTCGCCTCGAAGATGGAACCTTGAACATGCCGTCTTCTTCCAAGGTAAAAGGCTGTAAGCAGCGTCATCATACCTTGCCAGCGCCTTCATAGGAAAATTTTCTTTCTGGATGCACAGTTGTCAAGCCTCAAGACCCCCTCCTCAGACAAGCTGAACAGCCCTACAGTTTGTATCACCATGGACGCTATCTTTTCCCAGTCACTCGAAAACGGGTATAATAAGTGTTTGACCTGACGATCACGCGTGAATGTTAAATCCCAGGTGTTACCACATACTTTGCTAAAAAAGCGATTACGGACTACCTTACCTACTTCATTCTTGCCTGAATACAGTCTTTGTATACCATCTTGTGCCTCATATTCCAATCTGCCAGCTGTTTCAACAGTCAGCACACTTGCGGGAGCCAGCAGTTGCTCGTCTCCAGATAATCATATCACTGCTGTAGCGTTCCCGAACGGGCACCCCTTGCTTCGTAAAAAAGCGTCTTGTTCTTGCACTGTGGTTCGTCCGTGGCAAGAAGCTCTTCTCTCACCCGATTCGCTGTTACGGAAAACACCAAGGCAACACGAACTTTGCTGAGCAGCCTGAGCTTCCAACATCTTCGTGATACACCAGGTAAACATTCAAAGCATTGTAACTTCTTCACTGCAGTGGCACAATCGATCATTATGGATGTTGACGTTCCCCGCCGAGCAGCTCTCAGCTCGGCCACAGCAGCCCTCCACTCCCGCCAGCTTTCCCCGCCTTGTGTTTCTTTTTTGGCTCAAGTGATACCAAGGTAGCCTCCACCGGAACAGACCGCATCTCTGACGCTGCAACTCCATCCACTTTCGAACCATTCACCGTTGTCTCTAGCTCTTCATCGAATCAATTGTCCTCCTTCCAGCCAGAAGGTCCATATTGTGTCTTTCCCCGACCTCATTTGCGCAACCCGGATTCTTATTTTTCTGATCCAGCGAATGGTCGTGCCGCCCACGACGAATTGATAGGCCAGCCGCCTGAATTTCTCCATGGATCCATCCAATCTCCAAAGCGCCGGTGGGCAAAAGCTTCGCCAGCAACAACAGCAGCAAGGGCCGCGTCGTTATGATGGTCTAAATGGAAACCCGCTATATGACCCAGCGAATGGAGGTCATTACGGTACGTTTGCTCATGAGTGCACAAGCAGCGCCACGTGCGCGCCAGCTTCGAGATCAAATGATACTGACTTCTTCGCGTCTCGCAGGTGCCAGCGCTCATGTATGTTCATCCTACTATTGGACCATGTTGACCTATTTTGGTGGATAAAACCGTTCGAAGAGCCCACACTGATCTATTTGGTCCAGATAGCCGCGCAGGGGCATGCGCCAAATCCAGAGGTCTTCACCGGCCAATGGTCTAATGTAATGCGTCATGTTGATCTATAGCATTTGGCCGTACTGACACCCTTTAGGTGAACCAAGGCCTTCAGGGCAACTACCGCGACATACTCAACACTTATTGGCAGCAACAAGTCACGAAGCTCGAAACAGATGAACATGACTACAAGATACACCAACTCCCCCTTGCGCGCATAAAGAAAGTGATGAAGGCAGACCCTGAAGTCAAAATGATATCAGCGGAAGCACCTATACTATTTGCTAAGGGCTGCGATATCTTCATCACGGAGCTCACCATGCGTGCATGGATTCATGCAGAGGAGAACAAACGCAGGACGTTGCAGCGCTCAGATATAGCCTCTGCGTTGGGCAAATCTGATATGTTCGACTTTCTGATCGATATTGTACCCCGCGAAGAAGCTGCTGGTCATGGCGGACACAAGCCTCGTGGTCAAGGTAACGCAGTCACGCAACCTGCCGCAAGCTCATCTGCTGTTCCTCCCCAAGCTGTGCAGCAGCAGGCAGGTGTCCATCCTCCTCCGCATCAAATGGGACCCCCCGAGTATGCGATGAATCAGCATATGCCGGAGCAAGCATATCGTGAAGCGAGTATGTACGCGCCGCAAGTCCCACAGGATCATCAGGTCCCGTATCCAGGACAACCACAGATGTTTGATCAGGGCATGTATGGTGGATACGGCATGCCCCCGCAGCCTGTCAGTATAACTACTTTCCTGAATATTTTCCAATGGTTTTCACTAACAGGTTGCAGATGTATCAAGTGAGCCAACGAGGACCAGATCCGAACGCGGGAGAGGCAGGTCACGGTTATAGGCCCCATGGGGATGCTGAGGGAGACGTTGATGCCGAGGGCGAGCGCGAAGATTTCGGCTCATAGTTCTGGCATAGTGCTGATTTGTCACATCTAGTTGTCGAACATGAGGCACCCTAGTTTGGACCAGTACTATGCACAGACATGTAGGAAGTAAGGTTCCTCGTAGTTTCGCTTTGGGCGTTTGTTTCGGTTTCTTCGGCGGGCAATACATAAGGAGGTGTGTACGGTGTATAGCTTTCTGGACAATTCGAGTGGGACGGGAAATTGAGGAACAAGACTCATCTGGAAATGGCGCAAGGGAATAAATGGCTTTCCATATGATCTATTGGTGCGCATTGAGGCTCTGAGACAATTGATGCTGGACTGATGGCTGCATTCATTCTGCATCGTTGCCCGACCTCACCCTATCTACCATACCCCCCAACCTCCACCCCTTTGATCACCAACCTGGAAAGAAAGATATGTGAGTGACATATGCATGGAGCATATCCAAGGTACTCTGAGGATATGGATGAAAATGCCTCAAACCTCACTAATATGAAGTGTGTTCAGGTATGAGTAAAGGTAAGGTAGTCCGTCATTCCGTTTCTCGTCTTTTTCTTGTCATAAGTCATAAGTCCGCCAATCCCATTCCTCCGGGTAGTGCAAGTTGTACCCTATGCGTTGTGTGCGTTGACGGTGTGACCCCGCCATATTTGGTCATTGGTCTCGATCATACCTTCCCCGTAACCCCACGTCCATTGATCGTTGTTTCCCTTTCCATTACAAGTATCTCTTTTTCCCACAAACAACCCCCCCATCTTACATCTCTCACAGGAAAATTCTGTCCGTAACATAATATCAATTGTACTTTATCCTCTCTCATTCCCACTTCAACTCTCTTCCCAAACTCATATACTCTACAGTTAAACCCCTTTTCACATACAAACTCCTAATTCACAAACATGAAAGCGGGTGGGGTAGCTCATCACTCATAACGGACTTCTGGGCTGACGCTATGAACAGTCGTTGCTGGTGCGTCCGGTGGCATTGGGCAGGTAAGATCTTCTACTCGTGAACCATGGCCTTTACTATGCTAACCGTATTTCTAGCCATTGTCCCTACTGCTGAAGACCTGCCCCCTCATTGAGGAGCTCGCGCTTTTCGACGTTGTCAACACTCCGGGTGTGGCTGCTGACCTTTCGCATATCTCCTCTCCTGCTGTACGTCTCCAAGTCCCCCAAGATATTGGATAGAAGATAGAAAACTAAGACAGGAGTAGAAAATTACAGGCTATCTCCCCGCTGACGATGGTATGAAGAAGGCGTTCTCCGGCGCTGACATTATCGTCATCCCAGCCGGAATTCCTCGTAAGATCCTTCCCGTCAATAAAATTGTCCACCTCTAACATAAGAATAGGCAAGCCTGGAATGACCCGTGATGATCTCTTCAAGATTAATGCTGGCATTGTCCGAGATCTTGTTCAAGGAATTGCCGAGAACGCCCCCAAGGCATATATTCTTATAATTTCTAACCCTGTTAACTCTACCGTACCGATTGCCGCTGAGGTCCTCAAGAACGCCGGCGTTTTCGATCCCAAGAAACTTTTCGGTGTCACAACTCTTGACGTCGTTCGTGCGGAGACGTTTGTCGCCAGCATCACCGGCGCAAAGAATCCCCAAGAAACCGTCATTCCCGTTATCGGTGGTCATTCAGGGGAGACTATTGTGCCCCTTTTCAGCCAGGCGAAACCCAGCGTATCAATCCCATCCGACAAGCTTGATGCCTTAGTCAAACGTATGTAAACGATTCGTGTTGTTGTTTTAGTTCTAACTGTATCTTAGGTGTGCAATTTGGTGGTGACGAGGTCGTTGAGGCCAAGCAAGGTGCAGGATCTGCTACCCTTTCTATGGCATATGCAGGTTACCGGTACATTCACAATCCCCTGAGTATAATCGCAATCTCTAATAGATTACAGCTTCGCAGAGAAGGTTATCAAAGCAGTAAAGGGCGAGACTGGCATTGTTGAGCCCAGCTTTGTCTATCTTCCCGGTGTTGAAGGTGGTGATGAGATCGCCAAGGCTACTGGAGTCGATTTCTTCTCCGTTCCTATCGAACTGGGTGTATGTTGTTCTATCACAAAAACTTACTTTTTTTTTTTTTGAACATTGCTGATTTTCATAGACCGAGGGTGTCAAGAGGGCCATCAATGTCGTAGGTGATGCTAACGACCATGAGAAGAAGCTTCTCCAAGTTTGCTACGATGGCTTGAAGGGTAATGTCTCGAAGGGTATTGATTTCATCAAGAACCCTCCTCAGAAGTAGGTCATCCTTAATCATGGTATCTGTGTTTATAGTGGTATGGTTTCAGATGACGCTGACGTTGAGAAGATAGATTATGATTGCTTCAGCAAGTGCTCAATAAATCGAGGTACTGTTGAGTCAGCAAGTCTAGGAGATATCATGCAAAATACTACCGTAGGCTATGTAGTAGTCTAACGTAAAAAGCCACCTAGACAAATACCTATTATTAAATCAAATGTAAAACTGGTACCGAATCCTACATTGAGTGTTGCCCATTTGATATCTCCATTGCGCATATTCTCCGATTTCCGCTCTAAATGCATTCATATGAGCCCAGAATTGAAGCTATACACCCGTAAACGCCACGCTAATGCCTCATTCATCCATCCATTGAAACCTAAGGTAACCCATCCCTTTCCATCACTACCTTAGATACTCCCTCCTAACTCCAAGTCAGCACAACACTAAACCCTCCTCCCTTCCCTCCACTCCCTCGCCCTCCCCAACTAAGTTTTCGCACCCACAGTCCTAATCTGAAACGTCGCACCCGGCAGCGCGCTTGTCTCACCCTGCACGGTGGCATTGATCCCCATGGACGCAAGCGCGCCGCGGATCAGACCGGCGGGGAAATAGAGAAATGGTTGCGCGCGGCTCAGGCTTAAGTTGGAGGCGTCGGATTTGGACAGCGACATCCGCGTTAAGGGCTTGAAGGTGTTGTCGGTTAGGACGTAGATGCCCTGAGGAAGGGGGGGAGGGTGTTAGATTTGGGGGTAAGAGGGGGAAGAGGGAGTTGGGGGGAATGGGGGTTAAAGGGATGGAGATTTGGGGAGAAAAGAACGTACCCGATGGTTCGTTTTCAGATTGTCGATTTGCTTTCTGAATACTAAGGTCCAGAGGTCTTTGCAGAGGAACTTTATCACGTCGAGGGAGTCGGTGAAGCGGGGTTTGTCGCGGGAGAATCTGGGGAAGATCGGGTTAGATTTATGACTCTGATCGCAGTTACACTCGATATGCCCCGGTCCCGCTGGAGTAGTGTCGAATCCTCCCGTTATGTAACCATCTTTCATCTTATACCCCATAGCCTCCAGCCCTCGGATACGCCCAGAGTAGAGGGGGGAAGAATACAAAAATAAAACATACCTCTCCACCACCCCCAAACCAACCCGATACCCCAGCATCTCCAGTCTATAAAACGCAGTCTCCCGCGCCTCTTCTTCGTCCAAGTTACTCATCACGCTCCCTGTTCCTCCTCCTCCCATATTTCCCCCCTCTCTACCCTCTTTTCCTACTATACCCTCTCCTCCCCCTTCATTCCCTCCCATCCCAGAACCGCCCCTCCCCCTCGCCCACTCCTCCTCCCGCGCCGCCAGCTCCTCCGCCATCCGGAACGCCATGGGCACGAGCTCGATGAGGAGGAAGTCGAGGCAGGCGGCGTTAAGGTAGGTGCTGTTTGGATCGCTGAGGGTGGGGAACGTTGGATCATGGGACATTATTGTTTATTTTTATTTTTTTCCCTTTCTTTCTTTCTCGTTGGTTTGTGCTATTTCTGGTTCTGGTCCTAGTCCTGTTTCTGTTTCTGCTGCTTTGCTTGGTCGGTCTTGGGGAGTTATGTGGGGTGTTGAAGTCGGGATTTGTGCGGTCAATGGAGGGGAGTTGGCGGGGGTTGGAATTGGTGGGTTAGGTACACGTTGGGTTTTGGGGGGGGGGTGGTTTTCGTGGTAGGCGTGAATTTGAGGTTGTGGAAATTTTTGTATTGCGGGTTTGTGGTTTTCTGGTGTTTGGGATGGGAATATTTGGAGCTCTCGAAGGTAGTCTAAGGTAAGGTTGAAGTACATTATCTAGTCTACTAGATTATTTGGGTTCGGCTGAGTAACGTCACACTCCGCTTAAGTCACGTTGAAAAAAAAAAATTTTATAATCTAGCATATCTCATTATAGTTTCCTACGATAAGAGGTTTTGGCTAGTCTACTGTAAATTCAATTGCAGACATACTGTAGGAGGGAGTATATTCCTTAACTAATGCGTCGAGGGATTTGTAGCGAACAATATCAGAATCACGGCCAAACAAATAAGAATTAACTCAGTGAATTTTCTACGTATGATATCACTTTCCACATACACCATGCGTCCAGTCAATCGACTACGAGAATGAAATACCCATCGGATGTTCAAACTTATCACTACAAGTACTGCGCCGAACCAAACCAGGTTGTAAATGCAAAGTCAAGAGAAGACAAGGGGTACCGCAATACCGATTCGAAGGATCAAAGGTATAGCAAATGTGACTCGCTAATACGTCGAGCACAAGATATAAAATTTGAAGGGTCAAAGGAAAGGAAAGGCTGCCCGCTCGCGGCGCCGCATGTATGAGATCCGTTGCTTTTATGGATTTGGATCGGGGAGTCGATACGGGAAATTGGTGATGTGTGTGTATCGTGATATTAATGTCCCAGGCTCCGAGTCGAGTAAGAGCTGAGTTTGTGCGGAGATGTAGTCTTATTTTCGTTGACGATGTTCGTGAATCGATAGCTTAAGAACCGGAAAAGGCAAGGAAAGGCCCCTTGTAACGCCTGTGTTTGTTGTGGAGTCAGGTGTTTAACTGACAAATCCGACCTGACTGGAAGAGTGGATTGCTGAACCTCCAAAAGATCTACAAAAGTCCCCTAACTGACGCCTCGATGAACCGATGTGATAATGACTTATTTTCCTCAGGAAAGTTAGGGCAGGCTATGTGAAAGGAAGTTGGGTATAAGAATTACGCGGCCGTTTTCGTAGTGTCATCTTTGATCGGTTCACATCAGATTTCTACAGTCTTCATCTCCGACTCGTCTTTCCCAGGCTTAGTCCCGTTAGATGTCCTCTTTTCGGCATTTTCCTTGTCGCTTCCATCAATGCTTATCTTGCCAGTTTTTTCGTTGCTAATAAGGGGTGAGTCGATAGAGACTAGCTTTTCAACTTCACTCTTCCTCCTAGAATTCATGTCAGTATGAATTTTTATTGGCTGTGGCGCTTCTTCCGCAACTCTTGCTAGTGGGCTCGAGATATGAGCTCTTGGACTTGACGCTACCGGTGCTTTTGGTCCAAATCGTGCTGGCGACCGTCCACGATCGATATCGGATGCTGCAGACGTAGGGCTAGCATAAGGGCTTGCACCAGCTGAAGAGCTACCACCAACATTGGAATTGATGTGCAGAGGCCCGGTTGACCTTCTCTTCGCTTTTCGCCCGTATCGTTGATCCGTCCGCCATCTTAGAATTTCCATATAAGGTGGTTCTACATTTTGACGTGCTTTGAATTCCAATAGCTTCAAATCGCCTGTCTCTTCATCGATAGATACTTTGTCTGAACCGAGATCATCGGCTACCATGGCTAGGAATGCTGCCCATGAACGTGAGACAACGTATTTGCAGTCATAGTCGCGACCAAAGAGTATGACTTGACCCCATTTTCCAGCAGGTCCAGGTGCGAGATCAACAGCTAAACAGTTACCTCCCCAATCTCTAGCAAGAGGTATCCAAGCAGGATGGGCATACGCTTTTTGGATTGCATTTGGCGGTTGAGAGTCTTGCCGACCGAGTAGTTCTTGCCTCCACAATGGATTGCTAGACTGTTGGAGTAGCTGCGGCGGTGCTGAAGACGATGAAGCTCCTGCGAACGCTTTGATGGGGAATTGAGGCGTACGATGAGCGGCTGGTTGCGTGAGATATTCTTCATTTACTGTGCGCCAGTTCGTCCACTCTTCTATAATTTCCTCACAGTCCAACAACATACATCCAAATATGATTCCGGTTGGGCGACCACCACGTTCTTGACCGTCATGTACTTGTAAGGATTCGCGGACCTCCATGGGAAGCGTACAGTCCAATTGATGCTCCAGATCGTTAACATCGTTTTGTGTACATGGTTCACATAGATTGTCAAAGAGCTCGTTGTAATTGTCCTCAGCCCAACGATCGATACGTCTCCAGGAATGTGAAACTGGCGGCGGAGGAGGCAATCCTTCACTGAAATTCTGCATTTGTATCTCTGCAGAGCTTTTGTCTGGATTCTCCATCTCGGCGGTACCGCGCCGGCTTAAGATTGACCTCATCCCTGGCGAGTAAGGTGATAGGGGAGAAAGAGGACCTTTTGGTGAACCAATGAAGCCATTGGATGTACTAGGCTCGTCTTGTGCATAGGGAGAGTTCAGGTCTGCTCTCGATTCCATGGCGCTTGTCGCAACCGATGTGAGAGGTGCATGACGACTTTGAGGGAGTGGGACGTGCTGGCCTGTTCTGTAGGGAGAGTCGTGCTCGGCATGACGGTCATTGGAAGATATAGCATGCCAAAAGGAACGCAGTGAAGCCGCGATACTATCTCCAGTCAGTATCTTCGACTACACTAAGGTGATGAAATGCGTGAGCAGCGCGAGATGGATTAAGCACACCTTGGAGCCATCACTGGCGGTTGTTGAGAAATTGAAGTGGTCACTCTGGCGGTAGACCCTCGTTGTAGAGGGTAATAAATCTAGCGAGCGTATCTAATTTGGAAGAGATATCCTCTTGGGTTGGAGTTGAGTGGTTGTTGAAAAGAAAGTGTGAGGTTTTAGAGTTGAAGTTGGCAACGGCCCCTGCAAAATGTAATGTCAATAATATGACGCGGGAAAGGGGCGCCCAATGTCGAATGTCGAGGCGATCGCGCCTTCCCGTTTTCTTTTTTAGCCGTGAGCAGAGAGAGTAAGGATAAGTTAACGTCAAGGTAACAATAATGAGATATTGTGACCTTCTATGTAATGAATATGTCCTAGACAAAGGCAGTTGCTGAACAATTCGATGCTTTCGTCTTTGACATTTATCACTAACGCCCCTTCGCGCGGTTGTTGTAGATAAGACGCGGGAGTTGTCTACCAAAACACAACAAAGCTCCAGCGGGCAACGACAAGTCTGAACTACATATGTAACCCTTAATCTCATCGCCACATAATGCTTGTACTGTCTATCCCGTAGGTACTTGTACATAACCGGTAGACTATATCAAGGGCGGCGATATTCTGTACTCCTTCGACTCGCCGTCATGTTTCGCTAAAGTATGAAACGCCGTGAAGACTGAGGTTAGACGACGAAACAAGACATTTTCATGATCAGGAGTACACCTTGCCACAGCCCTGCTATACAAAGATAGGTATGAACCTGTACCTCTTGTTGCCCTCTATAGAATTAACGCGCTATAGGACGCCTGCATATATCCAAAATCATACCCAATTAACAGCCAGACGATTGAATCGGGACTTCATAACCCGAATTCAAGTGGCGACAAACTCCGAAAATAGCACAAATTGTAGGAAGAGAGGAGTGAGGGACTAGAGCTTATGGTTCTCTTTATAATCACCCCGCCAATGTCTATTTCCGCTTCCGATTGTGAAGATGCCACACAGGAGTTTGGGGTCAAGGTGATGGTGAAGTAGTTCTGTTTTCTGCCGTTTCTATCGGACCGGGCGGTGAGAATCGATATTGGGCAGCCTTCGCGGTACATGTTATTTTTCCAACAACGCAACTTTATCTATGACTCAAATTTGTACAAGCTTCTACTCCCGATTTAATACTCCATGGTCGCTGTCATAGCGATCGCATTATCCTGTCTAGTCTGCGTGCCTTACCGTGCATGCTGTTCCCAAGAAGGTGGCACTACAATCTATTTTCTGCCACAAGCAATCTGAGAAGATCGTATCTTCATACGTCTATACAATCCCGCTCTCCCCAGTTCGAAAACCTCGAAATCCAGAGCATGGCGTCTCGACAAGTACAGCTCAAAACCCCTAAAGGGACCCGCGACTGGTTTGGCTCGGATTGTGTTCTGCGGGATCATATCTTGTACCTACACACAAATAGACCCTCCATTGCACCGCAGCTAACACGTGCGCAGCGAAACTATTAGCGGAGTATTCAAACGCCATGGTGCCGTTCCATTGGACACTCCCGTTTTCGAACTTAAGGATGTTCTGACCGGCAGTATGTTCCCTCTCTCGTCCAGTTATCAAACGAGGCTGACCCACTCCAGAGTATGGTGAAGATTCACGTCTGATATACGACCTCCAAGATCAAGGAGGCGAGGCTTGCTCCTTACGTTTCGATCTCACAGTTCCCTTCGCACGATGGCTGGCAATGAACAAGGTCACCCAAGTGAAGCGCTACCAGATCGCCCGCGTTTATCGGAGAGATCAGCCAGCCATAGCCCGTGGTCGTCTACGCGAGTTTCATCAAATTGATTTCGATATTGCAGGTGAATACGACACTATGATACCCGACTCAGAGATCCTTCGCATCATAGTTGAGGTCTTCAAGGCGCTTGAGTTGGATATCACAATCAAGATGAATCACAGGAAGATTCTAGACGGAATATTTACAGTAGCTGGAGTGCCGGGTGACAAAATTCGTACCATCAGCTCAGCCGTCGATAAGCTTGACAAATCGCCTTGGGCTGACGTTAAGAAAGAAATGACCGAGGAAAAAGGTCTACCTGAAGAAGTCGCTGATAAAATCGGGGAGTACGTAAAAGAGAAGGGTTCAGTTCGCGAAATATTAGATTTTCTAAAGTCTGATTCGTCGCTCGTTGAAGACCAAAATATCAGAGCAGGCATCGAGGATATCGAATTGCTGCTGGTCTACGTAGAAGCATTTAATATCTCAAGTAGTATCTCCTTTGATCTATCGTTAGCTCGAGGACTTGACTATTATACATCGTTAATCTTCGAAGTTCTCCACACACCTCAACAGACAGAAGTCCCTGGACTTCCCAAAGGGGGCAAAGATCAAGCTACCCAAGTAGGAAGCATCGGCGCCGGCGGACGTTATGACAATCTAGTGGGCATCTTCGGCAAAAAGCCAATCCCATGTGTCGGCATCTCGTTCGGAGCGGACCGTATCTACACAATCCTAAAGGCTCAAAAGGAACGAGAAGCGGCCGCACCGACACAGGAGATTGACGTATATGTCATGGCTTTCGGAGCAGGCAAAGAGTTCACCGGACTTCTTCCCGAGAGACTACAGGTATGTGGACAGCTGTGGGACGCTGGCATACGGGCCAGCTTCTCTGCGAAAGCGAAGCCAAAGCTTCCCCAGCAGTTCAAGGCAGCGGAGGGTGTGCCTCTTGCTGTTATTCTAGGCCAGGACGAGTTGGCGGACGGTAAACTGAAGATTAAAGTCTTGGGTCTGCCTGATGGGCACCCGGAGAAGGAGGGTGTGTTGATCGAGAAGACGGATTTGGTGGAGGAGGTGCGGAAACGGCTTCAGCGGTAAGATAGAATGGAAGCGGTCGGTATCGCTTTTCTTTCCATACAAGACCTAGAGCAGGCTATTACTGTACCTTATTTTCTTAAATGCATAGGAGAGCAGAGCTGGAGCAACCTGAATACCCAATCCGTTCGATGTGATACGAAAAGTTCCAGTCTGTTTACAATTTGTGGATCAATCCAGGCAATTCGGAGTCTAACTCTACAACACATTAACCAGAACTATCGGTTTTGGCCACGTTTGAAAAAATAACCCGTAGCTCAACACTAGTTCTGGTACAGAATATTATCGCTGCTCTTGCACTACTGTATGCATAAAGTCCGTACCAAAAATAACCGATCGACCTGATCTTCGACGTGCGGTACCTTTAGCCGACAAACAGTGGCGTCGCCACTCGAATACTGTAACGTCTGACCAGAAGGAATGATAGGGAACTGTGGAATCTCATTATAGTATTCACTGGTCTATCGCATCTCCTTCCTGCTTAATTGGAGAAATGTATTTGGTTACTTTGGTACTTTACTTTTACAGAGAGTACCTTAGTTCTGCAGTATATATCAACGATATTGCACACCACCTGTGCCACCGCCATCTCACCAGTTTTCCGTGAACACCATACCGTTGGAAACCGGATAGTGGGGGGCCGAGGACTGTAAGTCCCGTGAAGTAGGGAGCCATGGAACTTTTCCTAACGTCGAATTCTCTATAAGTGATGTCTTTGCGGCTGGTGGTGTTTGTAGAACTTGAGGACCTAGAGAGTGACGCAATCATAGAGAGGCTCTCAGACACTGTCTGGGTTCTGATCATGGTTACGGATCCTGGCTAGGCGAGCGGATGAGGTGATTTTAGAAGAGAGTTGTGGAGTGCCTCGAGTGTGTTTAATATATGTGCGGATTATCTTCCTCTTTGACGGTTTACAGTTGCTATATAGTCTTTCCGGTAAATTTACACGACTCGTCTTGCAAAGAGAGCACTATTTGCTCTACAGAAGCTTGCAGGAATACCTATTGGTATATTTAGCAAATTTCACGAGAGAATCAGTAATTATGGATCCTTACCGGATCTTCTAGACCGCTGCTCGGATCAGCGAAACAGCGAAGAGAGTGAGAAACTGCATTAGGGAAGGCTGCAGAGAGGTCATCTCTCTCTCTCTGCCCACCCACTGCTGTGCAATAGCTAAATCTCTTAAATCAGTGGGACCACTGTAACTACCCATCTCAGGAGGGATGTTTTGCTGCTCATAGCCGCGCCCAAAACATAATTATAACGTAATACCAAGGGATAATAGGCTGCTGTTCTGGTTATCGAAAAGGTGTTCCCCTTTCCAGCACCCTGTTTGTGAGGGAGACATGGGTGTTCGATATCGACAGATAAACCTTGGTCCAATGACTGGTAAAACATAATATCATTCTTGCTCCATTGATTATCGAACCACTGCGTTGCATGAAGCTGGAGAACGGACGAGGCTAAAGTCACGGTTAAGATGTTTCTCTCCTTTTCCGTTAACTTGGTAGGTGTACGGTTGTGCTACAGGAGGTGAAGTTATGAGCTCTTTTAGAGAAATCATGTCGAGATTGAGATTGGGGCTTTTGCTGTCGGACACTTCGTAAACTCCGCGAAGCTTGCCTTTGTGGTCTAAGTCGAAGCCGAGACGCGAGCCAGGTGGTTTGAACTGCGTAATCGCATGGCATAGATCCGTGACTTCCATGAGTTTCGAGCTATGAGTAGTCTTATTTGATGTCGGAAATGGGGTCCTTGGGAGAGTGGGACATTGAAAGCTGACCACTCTGCTGGTGCTGGAGAAGTGTTAATATCATCTAGCAAATAGACGAATTCACGATAAGAAAGACACGGTACTTGAGTGATCATAGTAGTAAGTCTAAGCTAAAACAAGCAAATTGTTGGGCATCCGCCGTTCGGCTGCAACGACCAGAACTGATAACGGTGAAATAAACCTACTTTGGTCGAAGAGTAACATCTTCCTCAAGAAAATAAATTTCGGCTTCTTGCCATACCCACGGCGCGGATAGGCCAGAAAATCTGACTGTAAAGCAAGTCTCTCCTAGATTCTCACCCCCGGAGTGCCGTTCGCTAGATTTTACGAAGGTTCACTCTCTGTTCCAATTTGAGGTTAGTAGAATGTGACAATTTACAGGAGCATTTCCAAGTATCCATGAGGACTATATGGAGGCTCTTGGCGCAGGACTGTATTTTTTGTAAACGTCTCGAGAAAGACGTCCGTATCTTCGCCCTTTTTTTTTTTAAAAAAATCCATTGTATTGCATTATCTACAATACTGTGCATGCAGCCTCTTGGACTATGGCGCTACTCTTCTATCTACATAAATCCCTATCCTAGGGCAATAATATGTCTAGTGAGCGTGTCTGAGGAGTGAATCTCCCCAGTTGTCCAAACTTTGCAGTCTAATCCAAGCATTAGAAAAACTGAACCAACTCCACTGTATCCTTTGCTCTTCGATTACCTGCATCATATTTCGATCTAGTTTTTCCCCTGTATGCTATCATTTTTAATATGTTTCTTGTTCTTCTTCATTTTATTTCTCTTTTATGTAGCAGCCATTTAGCTGTTGAGATTTGTGTATTGTGTAAGTATTGGAAGAGTACTTCTTTCCCCTTTTCTGTACAAAAGAGATTGGTTAATGTCATTCTTGACTTTAGCTGCTTCTCTATGATTTTACGTTCCTCGGAGTAATGTTTGCAGTAAAGAATCAGGTGTCTTGGGCTTTGGATTAACCTACAGTCTCCAAAACATTTCCCTTCAGTATCCTTTCCAATTCTCTTGGAGTATGACTTGAAGAAGCCTACTCCACTCTTCAGCTGAAAGAATGTTGCTTAGGTCCTCTTTGGATATTTTGGGATCGTTGATTTGGTTGAGAATGAGATTGCTGCTCTACACACTTGGGTGTAATGCTTCCCTTGTCTTCTAGGGTTTGTTTCCCATTGCTTTTCCAATCTGTTGTGATCTTTTCTCTACTTATACGTTTCAGGTGGCTAAGTGAGATGAATGATGCTTGTATAGATTTCATTTCTAATCCAAGCTTTGCTAATTTGTCTGCCAGCTCATTGCCAAAGATGCCTTTGTGGCTTGGAACCCAGCTGAAGTTGACATTCATGCCCCCTTCTGTTATCAGGATGTCATACTGATTGCCTATCAATGTGACCAGTTCTTGTCCTCCTTCAAGGCAGTTCTTCCGTAGTCTTTTAATTGCTGCTTGGCTATCAATAAAGATCCAAACTGTTTGGAGGGTCGATTGTCCCTTTTCTTTTTCTTTTCTTTTCTTTTCCTTTCCATTGCTTTAAGCTCTGCTTTAAGCTCTGCATCCATGAATTCAATGCTGTCTCCCAGGTTCCAGTTGCTGGCAAATAGAATTAAGTTGTCTTTACCTATTTTACAAGCTCCTGTTGCATTTTTGTTGTCGTCTTTTGACCATTCTGTGTAATACACACTGGTCTTTCTGTCCTTCAATTCTGGTACCAGACACTTGAGCAGCTGATTGTGTTCCTTAGCGGCCTTCTCTTTGTCTTTCTTAGAGATATAGATGTTTGCCTGCATTGTGTCCTTCCAGGGTGGTATGCATTGTGCCATCATTCTCTCAATCTTCCAATTTCTGATAAGCGTTTGGTTCCTAGCTATAAGCTTCATCAGCTGACTTTTGGGGCTGGGAATATACTTTGTTGCTAGGTTCTCCATCTCTGACTCATACCCTAGGCATGGCTCTAGAATATCTCTATCACATTCTTGTCTAATCATTTTCTTGACCAGAAGATTTTTCTGGAACTTCAGAGTTCTGAATGCGTAGGAGTTACAGAGTTCTCAAATCTGACAGCTGGAGGAGGTAGGGCTGCTTCTATCTCCATGGCCATGCTTGGAGGTGTATTAAATGCCCCTAGAATGAGACGTGTCGCTTTATTTTGCAGCTGTTGGTATTTTCCTACTTGTTGACCATTTCTGTTCTCGCTGTTCCACCAGACTGGTACTCCAAATTCTGCAATAGAGTTGACACATGATACATAAAGTTGGCGCATTGCATGCATTGATAGACCTCTCTGTGTGTTTCCTAGTTTTTTAATCAAGTATAGTGCATTTTCAGCACTACCACCTGACATGAAAGGCAGTCATACCCTCCTCGTTTCTTCCTAAAACCTCCAGGTCCTCCAATAGTCTCACTTTCCTCTTGAAGGCTTTTTACGCACATAACATCATCGTAGTTTCCTACTTGAGGATCTACCCATTCAATATTGGTTGCAGCCACTACAAACATATTTGAACCCTCCCCTCATCATGCACCAAACTCCCAAGTATCACAGCGCACAAAACCTCTACATTCAAAAGTCTGCCCCATCTAAAAACCCAACCCGCCTTATCCTAAAAGCCGACCACCGGTTCTCATCATGTCTTGGGCAAAGGTTATCCTCCAGCGTAAGTTTTATCACTTCCCTTACCCATGGCTGATCTACGCAAAGGTACATCCGCTTCCGCTCTACAGATCTCAAGAACAACCCGGCATCATATTGCAGCGCAGCCATCAGCACATCAGTCTTGCTCCCGGCTCGTTGGATGAACAACAACAACAACACCGACCCCCGACGTGAGCTTACCACCCAAGCTTTCAGGGACATAAACGAGAGTGTCGACAAGATCAATAGGAGTCTTAGCGGCCACAGGTGACGGATCTTCAAAGTGATTTTCTGCGTAGAGAGACTTTGACTAACTACGAAAGAGATGGGATGCTTCTAGATGAGGATGTAGTAAAGATTATCACGCAAAGCGCAGGATGTATATACATACTAAAAAATCAACACATCACTGACGCAAAACACTCACACACGTTCTTTGAAGACTTAGAGCTAACACGAATACGCAAATTAATTTAAATTCCCCCCTCCAGTGACGACCGTGTGAGATACGTGATACAGGTGGGAGTTCATAATTTGTAGGTAAATGTTACCTTGAGGTATTGTGACTGGATAATCACATGAGCGCGGAGTAGGGGACCTTTCAAGGGAGAAAGTAAGTTTCCTGATGAGCAGTTCCTCTCCGGTGAGTAGGTATTTCTTCCTTAATGAGTAGTTCTTCCTTGATGCGTACTACTTCCTTGGAAATACGTGCCGCTACAGAACACCATGGCAACGAGGGCAAATCTGACCAATTCCCACCAGAAATTGGACCGTAGTAGCGCGAGCCTGAACCGACAATGTCGATAGTAACCAAATGTCTCTAGACTTCCCTATAGAATAATCGAAAATCTCTGGACCTCTCCATCGAATAAATAACGTGACGAACCGTGACAAGCACAATAGCTCCCCACCTCAGCGCAACAACAAAGAGAAACATAACAACCAACGACACATGGGAAAGGGGGGATAACGGAACCCAGTCCGACCCCCTCTACTCCTACTGAACCGCTCCTCGTGAAGTCGTATCCGACAAGAGATGTGATATTCAGCAGAACGTACGGGAAACCTCGCACCCCGTTTCAATAAGCAAAACGATATAAACCCGCTTCCCGTACAGCCTCGCGCTCAAAACATCCGGATTCGATACCGACGGAGGTGTAGAGAAGGAGGTTTCAACCCTTCATCTGGGTGGTGGTAAGTCAGCGGTACACTTGATACGCCAAAACGTTTATTTTTGCGGAAAGAGCAGTTCGTCTCTGATGAGCAATACGGTACAGACGGTTTAAAACACGTTCGCGGCGTATGGACTAGAGAAATCACACATTTGAAGTTATATGTTCAGATTATGCTCGCCATTCACCGGCATTTATGATACAAAGTCTTCCCGTGGAAGAGGCAGCCTACGCTCGATACCCAGCCCTAATGGAACGGACAGCCCCGTATGACAAAAAGCCTTTTTATCGCAACAGGGGCCATGTTATTCGGGAGGCAGACAGATTTTTGCAGTGCAACGCAGAGGGACATAAGAGATAAAAACAAAGAGCACAAGTAATTTGTGACGCAGAATGATGAAGTGGAAAGAAAAAATGGAGAAAAGGAAAACCAATCGTCCAAGTCGTGAACCCAGATTGCCCCCCCCCCCCCTCCCCGGAAGAAGAAATGAGCAGCTGGTAGGGAAGGCAAACTATGCAGCGCGCGTAAATAAAAGCAAAATACAAATTGCTGAAATGAAGCTTGAAGGGATTTAAGTCGAAGAATGAATAGAAGCGAGGGCTTTGGCGGCAGCAAGCCAAACTAGTAGTTGCTGCCTGCGAGCAGTTGTTGGGGTGGACCCATGCTCACACCCATCCCCATCGAAGGCAGATCCGATATTGAGGTGGACATCGAAAGACCGGAAGGCAAGTAAGCGTGTTCGGACTCGGGGGACTCCTCCTCCAAAGACCCAAGCTGATCTTCGTCGTTTTCGAGGTCCTCTTCGCTGTAGTTGCCGACTGGCTCACCATCTGGACGAGGTTCATGAGTGCGACGATGTCTAAAAATAAATATGTAAGTAGGATGATCATGATTTAAAAAGTCATATAGACGGAACGTACTGTGCCAGGTTGTCGGATCTTGAGAAAGCCTTGCTGCAGAGCGGGCATACATACGGTCGCTCTTGGGTGTGGGTGCGCACGTGTCTAAGCGCTGTGTCAGCGGCTGTGGCCAGTACGGTGCGAAAGCCACACAAGAGCGGAAATTTGAGTGTCTACAAGTAATAAGCGGGGGCGCTTACCTTTTGAGATGCTCTAGCCTCTTGAACAGCCTTCCGCAGGTTGGAATGGGGCAAGAGTGAGATTTTTGTGGATACGGTCCAAGTTCCATCATCGTTGCACTTCGCGCTCTCCGGAAAACGCCGGGTGCCGATCGCGTAACTGCAGCGTGATGGAGAGAAGATGAGTCGGAATAGTCACCGTTGGTGAGATTCGCGATATCATCTTGCTGCAATAGCTGCATAGGCTTCTGTTCCGGGCTGGCCTCAACTGTTGCGAGAGGTGTGCCGTGACGCGAGAAAACCTGTGGCGGGTAGTCGACAGTTTCCTTGGTATGGGGAAGGGTAGGGTTATAGCTGCTTTGAGGAGAGTTGTGAGCGCTCTCGTCAGCTTCTGGGACGGGCATCACTGATGCAGACATCGATCTCCGAAGATCGCTCGGTCTGTGAACGTGATGGGCACCACCAGTAGCAGTCACTGCAGCTGCTACACCGGTAGAGAGAGATGATCGTCGTCTTCGTTGCTTGTATGTCGGAGATCCCTCGATGACCGAGTACACGTTCGTCGGGGGATATGGTCGAGATACGCCGGAAAATTGCTGCCCAACCAAATTTGACGGCGGGAGCTGCATCAAGGGGTTGAAAGAATTCGATACTCCAAGATCGGGAATAGCAGTGTATAAGCCGGTGTCTTCATTAGCAATGTAAGCAGGTTCAGCACCAAGCGGCATGGAGTGTTGGGGAGGGGTAAGAGGCTCAAATGAGATAGCTCTGGTGCTGTAGTCCTCGTAATGCGACGAAACGAAGGAAGGAGCGGGAGAATATTCCATATAAGCTGGCATAGAGCTATGGCGCTGATGGACCTGGGAAAGGGGAATGCCATTCCTATCGTATTGCATGGTAGTATAGTCTCGTTCTCGGCTCTTCATGACACCTCCTCCCATACCGCCGGGCATCATATGGTTATAACCGCTCATCGTATTCATGCCCTCGTCTGGAACGGTGGGTGGCATCGCTTGCTGTGGTATCGCTGGTGGAGGCATTGAATCTACGGCCCTCATAACTGGAGATGTGGACTGAGAGTACGACTGCTGGACATTGCTGTTGAATGACGAGGAATTGGTTTGTTGAGCTTTCGTAAGTTGCTCAAAGAGCGACTGTGAAGAATCAAACTCGAACGATAAAGCTGGCTCATTTACTGCCACAGTGGTCGCCTCTTGACCCATCTTCTCGCGCTTAAGATCTCGCTCCAAGGCATCCAGGAAGAGTCTATCGTGCGGTACGCTGTACCAATAGAACACCTTTTGTTTTTTTTGAGTTCGAATGCAGTTATTCTTGTAGAGGAAATCCAAGAAACCACTCTTGGGCTCTTCCAATGATGCATCTGTCCCCGATTTCAAGTTTCTTAGGTCGGAGAAAATTCCTTCCTCGAACTTCTTCGAGTTCTTCACCGGCCTTCCAAAGGCCTGGAAGCGAAAAGAAAGGCATCGCACAATATCTGTGCCTGAAATGTGGAAGAGATTATTCCTAAACTAAGAGTTAGTTGCGCTTATTCTGAATCATAACAACAAGCATGTTGGCGACGAGAAGCGTACCATAGAACGCAAGAGACATATTCGCCAGTTGGTAGCAAGAAGCGGCGAATGTATTGATCGGGACTCCAGTCAACTGGAGCAGATATAAGAAAGTATTTGACTGTGTTTCGTGTTAGTGTCACGTCTCGATCAGGTAGCAGGCCATATATGAGGCCGTGATATAAGGCGATGATAACATACGATTATCAACTTGCTGGAGAGCTACAATGGAATCTGGTGGCAGGCTTTGCTGAGCATCCTGATCTAATAGAAAAGTTTCGGGGGCAACAGATCGTGACTGAGGTGGAGGCATTGAGCCATGAGAATTTGAGTACATGTTGCGCAGCGATGGGCTCAACACGCCTCAGTGGTAAGTGATCAAACAATAGCACTGAACACTAGGTGCAGCGAGTTTGATATTGAAGGGTGATGAATTGATACGGGTAGAAGTTTTGAGGCTCTCGCAAACGGTCCTGCCAGGTCGAAATTTGTGTATGGTGAAGCGTAAAACGAAGGAAAAGTTGATATGGGGCGTTTGAGATATGTTTATGAGAATTGAAGATGTATCGAGGGCCTGCCTCACTGCTCTGCTACAACGTGCTGTGTGTGAACGAAGTTGAGAACCAAGGGGACGTGAAGGCTCCTGATGAAACGAAGGAGAGGGGAAGGGCAGCACTTTAGTTTGTCGGAGACAGGCAGGGGGCTGACATGAAACAGGAATTTAGCTGTTTTGATTTTTGAAGACGTATCCATATTTAGCATGGGTATCTGTAGGCCACTGCGCTCCTGCACGGTCTAGGAAGTGGTGCATCAGCCAACAAGGGGGGGCCGAGAAGGGGTGAAGAGGAAAAGAACTAAGCCCACAGAGCCCACAGAGCCCGTTGCTCTTCACAAATGGCCAGAAAGGCCCGGCATGCCTCGCATCGGTTCATAAACCTTGCCGGCTCTTTGCTAAATCGCCTCCCGCGAGTCACACACCCACTGAAGGTAGAAAGCAACAACTTTGCTTTAGTTGCTTGTTGCCAACGATAGTAAGGTAGGTAGTGGCCAAAGATGCAGAGGGAGCCGGATCAATCATCAAAAGAGTAAAAGTTACATGTTGTGTAACTTGCTGTCAGCTCACCAGTTGAGTGGTTTATTTATTCGAGTGTCTCTCTGTGTGGCCGGAATGTTCTTAAGTGCTCGATAAAGAATGACCATGTTTTATGCCGGCTTTACTGTACTGTACAGAGCGAGAAACGGTTTGTTCATCTCCGCCACGACCGGTATCGTATTTTTCTTTTTTTACTCGCCGAATCCCTCAGCTCTCAAAGTCGAAGAAAAAGTTCCCGCTAGTCACCTCCCTGAGTCCCCTCAAGGCTCGGAGCGGTGGACAGTTGAAGAAGGGCTTAGCGCTGAGGTGGCATCCAATACGCAAGCGAATCCTAGACTGACTGGGCCAATAATGTTGCCCTTGAGATTTTATGAAGAGACTTTTAGAGGTCCGAGACTTGCAGTGGCAGCGTGAGTTCGCTGTGTGTGATGACCTAAGTGTCGTTATGCATCTGTGAGTGTGCTTATACGCAGTGCTTATGTCTATTCTCGATAGTAAACTCGTCGCCGAACTACTGATGAATCCTTTCCAGATTGTGTTCTGTTTTTGTCAGTTATCATGCTTCTCCTGACTTCTGACTCGATATCGTTACTGAGTACTTGTACGATTCATTTCTGCTTCCCGAAATGGTCACCTAGCAGAGAGGCTCAGCATTGACACTTCCTTTTGGAGTAATCACATAGCGTCCCGAGAAGGTAAGCAGAATGAATCAATAGATATCGAAGTTGATGAGAAGAAAATTGTGAATATAGCAATTTGACCTAGGCGATCATGGTGAAGTTATTCAGTAGAGGGTTGAAGTTGATTTCCATTTCTCAAGACCTCACCGTTACCAGCTCGGGAGGAGCAATGGGTCAACTCTAAGGTATCAACCTCGAAACGGAAAGACTACAAGTTTGATAATCAATACCGTCTGTACCTTATCTACGTTCGTGAAGAGCAGTTTACAGACTTTAAGACGGTAATATATTTAACTACGGTTTGTCCGAACAGATTCATAATTGACAATCTCTCAATAATGGCATGCAGTCTCGGGGAAGCCAATGCAGGAACCATCACCAAAAGTCCCACGGCATCTGGTTTCAGATTTCTGAAACACATCAACCTTCCCACTGCAGAACTATCAACCATCACAATGATCACATATTATTCACGGCTATCGACAGTTCGAGCATTTATCCCACGCGCTTTTCCTGTTCTCTATGCGCATGCAGCAAGAAGTTGCTTCTTACGATTGGAACATCAACACCCTGGAAGCATGAAGGCTGACAAAGACCATAACATCTTTACGGGACTACACTTCGGGAAGTGTACTTGTACAGTACGTCCAGCAAATCAAAGATTCAGATCTCTGATTGAGCGTTTGACATCTCACCCAATGCTCTCTCCCTTGCGAGGCATTGAGGTCAGCGAATGATGATGTCGAACGCTCAGGAGATCTGTCGGCGGTTAACTTAATTACAGGTCCTATCGACCAAGGGACGACCTCGGCCTGTAAATTGACCCTCCATTCACTGCTACGAGGTAACTAATGAAAAAGAATATATTAATATCACAGCGCGCGGCACGTATATTCGAATAGATGTCCGTCATGTCCGTCATGTCCGTCATGTCTGTCGTCCAGAGTAGATAGGACTGCAATGGTATCATCTCCCTTGGATGAGGGAAGCTTCCTGAAGCAAGCGCTGGCTGTTTACCGCTATATTCGCATTAAGTCAACGTCTAATCAAGGTTCTGAAAACTATTCGCAAAATCTACCCCACATCTGTGATAGAATATCAAACCAGATCCGTCGTGGTGACGGTTGTTATCGGCTGGGAACTGGTTGATCTCTCATGCGCAAAACGACTGGATTATTCTACTTTGATGCTCTAGATTCTCTAGAGTTTTTGGGTTGATCCTTTACCTGACAGACGGCTTTGTAGGGAACCTGGTGGACCTCCTGGCGCTCTACATACAGCATTTGATGCAAGATGCCCCTTTTTACAGTTATCAGATAATAATAAGCGTGGGTTGTGGTCATTTTATCCGGGTTCTCTGTATTTCTGCATATAGAATGCAACTGCAGTAGACTACTGAATGAATTAAACCAGTCATTTCTCTAGATTGCTAGTGGTTTTTACAATATGTTATTCCAATTGCGTTAAATTGTCTATTACTTCGGTCATTTGTAGTGATTAGACTTTCGAGCTACACATTTCCCATGAACTATACGAATAAATAAGGCCACATGGCTCAGCGTCAACTGTCAAGACTTGTTATTACGAATTCACGCCACATCGAAGACGGAAGAAATAACGCAATTGGGAATGTCAAGATTTAAGAGCCCAAAGTCAACATTTCCGTACCTGCATTAGTTTTGCTGCACAGGACATCAGACCGGCAAGGCTAACAATGCCTGGCTACGGCGGAGTGGATATCGCTTACTTTAGTACTTGCGAGGTTTTTGATTGAACTTCTGTTACGTCCTGAGGATACTTCTAGTTCGATGCCTTTACTATATTCAATCTTCAATGTTAAAAACCTGCAAAAGGAAGAGATCCTGCTTTGCAACACTCAAAGCGCTACGTATTGTTGTCTTACGCGAATTTCCTTGGAGCAACGGAAATTAATAGACTTTTCCGTCTGAGGATTAAAGTACTCGCCACGCTTCGATCTGAAACGCGTTTCATCGTACTGTACCATTTTCGGCAGTTCTGCTAATTCATGGGGAAGTCTGCTTATCTGCACGGTCCATCACTGTGGCGTTTCTTTAAAGTCTCCATCAGAGAGCAGATAGCAAACCCAAAGTAGTCAATATCGAAGACAAGGGCAGTCCACCACGTGAAAAGATGGAATTGAAGATTTGCATACGAGTCATCTAGCTTCTGCGATTCGGCTTACTTCGCTCATTATTCATGTCCCTTTAGGGACCGCCGCTTACTGACACAATCATCACTTTTAAGCTGATTATGTATTTAACCAGACTTTGGACCAACTTCGACGAGCTTGAAGGCCTTTCATAGGATCACAATTCGACTACCGTAAGGCTCTGGGAACCTTCCGCTGATTGCTCTGCAGGAACCGTAGGACCGACTTCTCGCCAACTTCTGCTCGGCGCTATAAGCTTACGGTCAAGAGTGCGGAGTTGGACTTAGGGGAGGTCGAAACGAGATGAATGTTTTCGTACTGTGTCATAAGGCAACATATCGACGGGGAGATCTGGAACACGACGATTACGAACCTCATATCATGTTTGGGCTACATTCCACCCAACACAATCCTCAAATTTGACGCCAGAACCACCGAAGATATCCAGCGCACTACCAATGGTAAGGTCGACCTTTCCGTTACTCAACATTTGCACAGTCTCAAGATCTTCCATATTTCTGCCCCCACCCGCGTAGGTGACGGGTATGGTACACCATTCTGCTAGCTTTCGAACCAACTCGTGGTCAATTCCTTGCTGCAGTCCTTCATTATCCGCAGCATGAATGAGGAATTCCGAGCAATACGGCTCTAAGAGTGATATCGATTCTTGGGACCTCGTTAGACACATATTAAGGTCTAATAATGTAAACTAATTTGGACAGCCCTACCTTGGCTAAGTTCCATATCTGTGATGGTTTGCCATTTATTCATAGCGACAAACCACGTATCTCCTTTACGCCTACAGCTCAGATCGATTACGAGCTTATTCTTATCGCTGCCTAAGGCCTCAAGGACCGATTTAAGCCTGGGTAGGGAGAACGTGCCATTCGGAAATAAGAAGGATGTTATGATCACCTACCATGAAATTCTTAGCTATCGATTAGATCGATCGTGTATCTGATAAAACAGTTTATGAATTTACTTTCTCGGCGCCCTTCTCGATCCATGACCTTGCATTCTGATCTGTGATGCCTCCGCCAACCTGTAGCCCATCTTTCCACGCTGCCAAAGCTTCTTCAGCCGCATCCTGATTGCCGGGGCCTAGCATGATGACATGAGCGCCCGTCAACCCGTTCTCCTCGTACAGCTTCGCAAAGTATCCGGGAGAATGTTCTGAAACATAATTGGTCTTGAGGTCGTTGGAGGAATCGGTGAGCGTCGCGCCGACTATTTGCTTCACCTGACCAGCGTGGAGATCTATACAGGGCCGGAATCGAGTCATTGGCAAAGCGTTCAATGCGAACTTTTTGCAATGTCGTGCAAGGGGGGAAGAGAGGGAAATGAGGATGGAAATAGTTCTGCCGCCGCTCACCGCTTCCTGAAAACCATGAACATTCTTTTTTTTTTTTTTTGGGAACTTTCCGAATGCGAAAACTGCGATTTGCTCAAGCGAAATTCCACCAACATGGCTGTGGTGTTGGGAATGCGAAAGCGACAGACTCAAACTACTCTAGCGAAGCGGAAACAGCCCTCTCTATGCTCGTCAGAGGACTCTAATGAGGACTTACAAGCGGTTTTCCGCCGCCACTTCGAGGCGCAATTCAAGCCTCTGGACAAGAAACCCGCGCCCAAACCCCAGGAACAACCCCAGATATCCGATTTAGAAGACGGGGAGGAGGAAGAGGAGGAGGAGGAGGAGGATTGGGCTGGCTTGTCCCCCTCCCCGGAGCCAGCTGTCGAAATCATAGAACACGTCACAACCACGACCTCGACCCGCGCCAGCAAATCCGAGCTCAAAGCCTTCCACGTAAGCCCTCCTCAACTCCCGCTTCCTAAAAATACCCTCAACCTAGTAAATGTAAATACTAATAAGTCGTAGTCATCTAAACCCCCCTCCCTCCTCCCCACGCTCTCGCTCTCCACCTCAAACCCCCCTTCCAAAGCCGACGAAGATGACACAACAGAAGCCCAAAACCTCAAAAACGACCTCGCCCTCCAACGCCTCCTCTCTGAATCACACCTCCTCTCTTCCCTCTCCACTTCCACCTCCCTTGACCTATCTCTCACAGGCCGCCATAGACACAAATCCACCGACCTCCGCCTCCTGACCCTCGGCGCGCGGTCCTCCCTCACGGACCCCCTGGCCCAGAAGATGCCCATGGCCATGCGCAGGGGTATATTGGGGAAGCAGGCGGAGCGGGAGAGCAAGAGGCGGAAGGAGGCGAGGGAGAATGGGGTTATTTTGGAGAGAGCGGTGGGAGGGAGTGCGAAGAAGAGAAGGGAGAGGAGGGAGAGAGGAGTTGGGGCGCCTACGGTGGGGAGGTTCAAGGGGGGGACGTTGAGTTTGTCCAGGAGGGATGTTGCTAGTATTACGGGAGCGGCGCAGGGTGGAAAGGGGAGGAGGAAGGGGAAGGGGAGGAAAAGATGATTTTGTGGGGGAAAGAAATAGGCTGGGGATGAGGACTCGTTGAATATTTGAGGACTATGCCTCCTTATGAAGACTTCGCTGGATAGCATGAGCGAAGAGTGGGATTTACACCTAGACGTCCACTATGTAGATATAAGATTCCCGTCCTTGGGGCATATCAAAGCTACACAAAGTAGCCACAACCACGTGAACCATCATGTTTGATTCCTGTTTACATAACGTCTACCTTTGTGCGGTCCCATAAAGGGCCGGGTCCAAGCAGACTAAGGCCATGCTAAGGGAAAGCCTACATACAGTATCTTGTAGGAGAAAACCCTTTGGATAGCAATACAACTAGGGGGACTCGCAGGGGAGGCCCCTATGAATAATTTCCTACTGATAATACATCCATGCTCGACTTTCTAGTAGTGGAAGCTCTCCTTCTGCACTCCTAACGGAAGTATTCAACTATATCTATCCCGTGATCATAACAGAACCTTTAAAAGATTTTTTCTAAAAAGAATTAGTTAAAAAAAAAAAAGCAAAAGAAAACCTCCGTAGAGGGAAAGTTAACCCGCCGGCGAACGCATTTAACTTTATAAACTGACTGAAGGAAATATGACAAAGGAAAATTACCACTCAGCTATTGCCGCCAGAATTAAAAGTGAGAACCTTTTGAGCACTTATAAGGGACTTGTTAGTTAAGGGATTTTGTTTGTACCTCCAGTCACGAATTGACATAAGTCATGTGACTCACGTATTTAGTTTTGGTTTCGCACCAAAAGGAAATATATGGCTACTTTCATAGAAATCCCAAATGTAACAGCTAATACATTTAGAGTAATTACCTCTCACCTTCCCCTCTCCCCTCATGTAAGCTGCACCGCTGTACTATATTCTTCCGTCTCGCCTGCTCAGTGGATATGTACCATATTGCTGTAGGGAATATTAGCGCTGGTAGACCTCAAGCTCTTAAGATCGTAGAGGTACAGATATCCTATCCGAACATAACCTAGAACCCTATACTAGGACACGACGCATTAAAGACGCTGGCGAGGCAAGTGCTGTACGGTGAAGGGACGGCGAACCATGTGAATTAATGTAACGGTCACTGAGCACTTCATACTGATAGGTCAGGTGCAACTAAATATATTATGCTAAGGAGTAAGAATATCTATAATAGCTACTCTCTGGTTAAGTTCCATGCCAAGAGATTAGATCTGATTAATAGGAGATGGGCGTGAGCCTCGTCCTATCTGCTCACGCTTGTTCCGTGACAATTAAAGTGTTTCCATTTTGACTAAAGTACAAAAAGAATCCTATTCTAATTCTTGCGGATATGAGGATAAACATCCGCCAATGCGATCTCCCCAGACGACCCAGTTCAAAATACTCCAGAGTCCCGATAACCTGTCGTCAAGGTTCCCCTACCCTTCGTGGTATTGAAATTTAGGAAAAATGTTTCGATTACATAAGTGTTGTGGGTAAAACATAACCTATCCTTAAGGGTATAGTTAGCAGCTTGAATATCTCTGAGTTCGAGGGTAGACTTACGAGCCCCACCAGATGCGAGAGGGGTGCCAACACTTGAGACTGGTCCGGTGGACCTGCCATCAGCCAGTGAAGATGCCCTATCATCTTGATCTGCAAGCTCGGGATGATCTCTCACAGCCTCTGCGATTTTCGCATGGAGACACTCCTATACATTGCGTCAGTAATAGTAATATTAGAAATGTTATTAGCGAATAGGTACCTCAATCGTGTTTGCGTCCTGATACAAGACACTACCGTCCTCGTTATACTGTCGGCAATTGTCACAGAGTAATTTGACGTCAGCTTTGAACTCCCTAAGGCTTTGGTACTTCTTCGTATCGATCTTCTTCTTGATTTGGTCGAGACAGATAGGCTTCGCAATGATCTGGTAGTAATCGGGGTAATCGAGACGAGGGGGTAACTCTATGAAAGGACCGCTGATATCCCGGTTGGGTATTGATGGGTCTGTCGATTCCTCTTCAAGGTCTTCCACGGTTTCATAAATAATATCGAGGGCCGCTTGAAGAGTTGCCCTCTCCTCTTTAGATAGAGTCTCCATAACTCTTCCGTTGCCTCGACTGCGTTTCTTAGAAGAAGGGGGTTCCTCGTCAAGAGATGCCTCATCGGCTTTGCGTTTCTCTATCTTCGGCTTTCTGCCTCGTTTCTTGACAGGAGGTGGTGGTGACTCGGAGCTATCTCTCGATGGAGCAGGCGAGTCACCCACGTCATATTCTCCTTTCGCCCGCTTGTCTTTATTGACCGCCCGTCTAGCTTTGCGAGCTTCCTTTCTCGCGACGGCAGCCTCAATGGTATCTTCATCATTATCAACAGCTTCGAGCCACTGCTCCTCAGTAAGACCATCGTCATATTTGACTCTCGTCCGTTCTCTCGCGCCACGACCGTACGCTTCCTCGATCTCTTCTACGACAGGAACATCATCATTGACATAAATATCAGGTAATTCTGCTTCACTAAGAAGACGAGGATACTTCTTGTCAGGACCATATTTGGAATTCTTAGCACGTTCGATGTCCATTTTTTGGAAAAGTTCCAGCTCAGCTTCAGACCGCATCATGATAAGGTTAAGGTCTTCATCGTCTTGCTCATCTTGCTCGAGGTTCTCAGCAGCTTCAGCTGATTCCAACATGATCCTAAGCATAGCATCTCGCTCCTCGTTAGTGGATTTGTTATCGAACTTTCCGGCCTGAATGACTTTGCCGTCCATATCAAGTTTGAAATTGGCACGCTCAAGAATCTTCTCTTCTACGGAATTCGAGCTAATCAGTCTCAAAATTCGAACTTCATTCTTTTGACCGATGCGATGTGCACGGTCCTGGGCCTGCAGATCCTGATGCGGATTCCAATCAGAGTCGTAGATGATGACCGTGTCAGCAGTCTGGAGATTCAATCCAAGACCCCCGGCACGAGTAGAGAGGAGAAACATGAAATATGGTGAATCAGGAGCGTTGAAGAGTCTGAGGAGTTCTGACCGGTCATCAGCTTTCGTAGAGCCATCTAGACGGAGATATAAGATCCCTCGTAGGCGGAGGAAGTCTTCCATGATGTTCATGATCTGAGTCATTTGAAAGAACATAAGGACCCTGTGATTTGTTGCTTGAAATTTTGGTAGAATTCGATCGAGCAACTCGAATTTGCCAGCAGTACGCCATAGTAAATCATTAGAAGCCTTTCCTGGATTCATCTGTTCCTCTACTTCTTCGAAGACGAAAGGATGGTTGCAAAGTTTGCGCAATTGCATCAACATGTTGCTCAAGCCTCGCATGCCTGTTCTGCCGCCCTTGCCATCGCTGACCATGAGCCTATTATGATTTACAAGATGCTTGTAGAGTTTAGCTTGCAAGGAAGAAAAGTTGCATTTGATAACGCGTTCCTGCTTGTCAGGCAAATCCTTCTCGACATCTTTCTTAAGACGACGAAGCAAGAATGGTCTGAGAACCTTGTGGAGACGTCTAATAACGAGTAGCTGTTCTTCTTCGGTCAATTCCATCTTATCCTGACCACCTGTGTTGGCAAACGGTGTGTTGAACCATTCATCGAAAGATTTGACGGATTTGAAGATGTTAGGGAGCACGAAATTGAGGAGAGCCCAAAGCTCAGGAAGGTTGTTTTGAAGCGGAGTACCGGTAAGAATAAGACGATAGCGTGTATGGTAGTGTTGTGTGATTGTGCTACTCAGCTTGGAGTTTGCGTTCTTCATGCGATGACCTTCGTCAACAATCATGTGTACCCACTTAACCCTACTCAATACGTGCTTATCCTTGATGATAAACTCGTACGTTGTAAGTAGGACCTGAAAATTACCTTGCCGAATCTGCTGCTGCTGCTGCTTTCTAGCATTGGGAGGACCTTTGTAAACGATCTTTGACACACTCGGGGCCCACTTCTCGAACTCGTTATTCCAGTTCGTGAGTGTACTCAGAGGGACTATAACAAGATACGGACCCCGTTGCTGTTTCTTTTCGATCAGGTAGGTGATCAAACTGATACTCTGAATCGTCTTGCCCAAGCCCATTTCATCCGCGAGAATACCGTTGAGTTTATTATTGTAGAGCGACAGCATCCACTGGAGACCTTTCAGTTGATACTCTTTCAAGCTACCGCCGACAAGGTTGCTTGATTGTGCAACGACTTCCTCCTTTATTTTGTGAGCAACCTCGTAGTAGTCGACCTTCGTTCGCTTCTCCCCTTCCTCTTCATCGAGTTCGCTCTCGTCAGAGCTCTCTTCTGGGAGATCATCTCCATACTTTTCTGCGGCGCTGCGCTGTTGAGCTTTGACGGAGGAAGCGAGCTGATTCAGGAAGCCGTCTGTTTGTTTAAGAAGGTGAGAGATACGGCTATCCTTAGCTTGACCTAGGAGTTTGAGGTATGTCTCTTCGTCGTTGGCTTTGAGGGCTTGGAGACGCTGCTTAGCAGTTCGTTCAATCCGCTTTTGTTCTTCTTTCTCAATGTTGCTATGCGTAGTTTGCATAAGTTTACCAAGCCTTTGCTGCCTAGTCTTTTGCGTGAAAGACTCGCGGTGGACTTCTTCAGCGTGCGACACTATGGACTTCAAGAAATCAGTATGCTTCTTCTTCTCCTTTGTTTCACGGGCGTCGCGCTGCTGCTTCTCGAGCTTTTCGGTAATGCGCGCTTCCCGAAGGGACTGTTTCTTTACTCGACGATATTGAGCACGGTTTGCCGTCATCGCTAAATTATCCGCATGTATCATCTCACGACTGATTTGCTGTCTCAAAGCACGTTGTTTCGGCAGCAGGCACAACATCTTGTACTCGATGATTGCTCTCAGTTTTAGGGAGGACTCTCCATTTGGCGAATCCGACTTGCTGGTGTCCCAAGATCCAATGCTTCCAGGAAGCTTCTCTAGCTCAGCTTTTCGTGACATGATGCGATTATAAATTATATTCTCGCGTTCTTCCCGCAGTTTATCCACATCAACCCCAGCGGGCATGATACTGGGTACTATGGTCCTATTCTCCCGTCTGCCATGCTTCAGGAAACCGATAGATTTCGCTATCAACTCATAGGGAGATGTGAACGTCTCATAACCTTTGCGGACTACTTCTTCATTGTGCTCAGCACCCTCCGCTACAGTCTCGCTAGATGCCCGATTGACGGTATCGAGAGCTTGATTAGCGGCATCGATGGTTTCGCTGGGTGTAGCAGCTTTCTTTGGCTGCTGAGAAGGGAAAAGCTGTTGCTGTAAACTAGGTGGTACGGACATGCCTTTAGACAAAGCCTTGAAAGCACTAATCTGAGCTCTAAGGAGCATGATCTGTTCTGTCGTGAAGGTGCTAGCATTGTTAGCTGCTGCTTGTGCTGTAGGTTTGGCGTCCGTAATCTGCTGGTGCGAAGTTGATGTTGGAGTCGGATTACTATTTGACGTAGGGGTAACTATTGGAAGGGCAGCAGGAGAAGAAGCCGAAGCATCAGTAGTCGCTGCAGTAGATAGCTTAACACCGTTCGTAGGTGGTGGTAGTGGAACTTGTTGTGCGGCTCCATTTTGTTGAGCTTGTTGCTGGCGCTCCATGATTTGACGCTGCATCTGCATCTTCTGCAAGTTGTTCTTCGCTTGTACAGCCTTAAGAATCCCAAGTAGTTTTAGATATTCCGGGTCGGTCTCAGATACACCCTGTGATTTCATCTGTTGGAATTTCTGTGGACGTGAAGGTCAGCAGTATTCCTAGGATGGTAAAATTGCGGGTTAAAGTGAAACAGAGAACATATGTACGTAGATCTACAATATAGAGTGTAACGACACGTACCTGAAACATCTGGTGAATATTTTCCTTGGTCATATTTGGGGGTAAAGGAGCCATGCCGCCCTGTTGGGGGGGGGCACGAGATGCCTGGACGGATGCCATAGTTGCATATAATGTCAAACTTGTCTCTTATAGCTCATCCGCGGTAATCGTAATGCGCCAACGTTGCGTAAGCTCCAGATATTCAATGCCAGTCTACTAACGCAGACAAACTGCTCGATAGCAGTAAACGCGCCCAATGGGGAAGGTGGCAAGACTGGGTGTGCGATGTAGAGCGGTTCACTTCATCAAAAGGAAGTGTAAGTGTGTTGAATAGGTATGCGACAGGATGTTTGCGGCCAATGCGGAAGATGGGTGGATGCGCGGGAGTGGTTTGTAGTCGCGCCAAAGGCGACAGGATATCAAGCGGTGGTGTCGAAATGAGCGTGGAGAAGGGAAAGAGAGCGAGTAAGCGGTAAAAGCGACGCGGTTGCGTTTCCACGCGTCGATATAAATTGTTATCTATCGCGGATGATGCGGCGGGGATAAGATTATTCTGGGGGAGCCGTCTTGGTGTTTTTCACGATTTGACGAGAACGAGAACTGCTCTGGTGCCAGGCTGCTGTGAGCGAGCGAACGGGCAAGTGAGAGGGAGAAACTACACCAAAGACCCAGCCGCTAAGCCCCGCTTGGCTGTCACGTGATATACCCTTTGGTCAACCACAACGGCAGATACATCGAATTTGAATTAAGCTGCATCTCACACAATGGTAATCAATAAGAGCATACCAAGTTCGATTATTCTATACTGTCGAAGTTAATTCTAATCATACAAATCTTGAAGTCTTAATAAGCAGGTGATCTGCAGCCTTGAAGTCCGGGCAGATATATATCCTGATCAGCTCTTATTCCCGTCATACTTCCTCATGGTACAAAAATGATGTTCTCTACGGTCATTAACCTGATCATACGCCTTTGGTAAAGTAACTGGCCCATATGCCGTAGGTGAACCCGGAAATCGAACAGTATAGAGGTGAACAGGTGGGAAAGGAATGATCGGGTGCTAAAGTGTCTGTGTTCACAATGCGGGACGCATTTATTGCAATTCGACCAAAGGAGGGCCTTGAGTTGTTGACTGAGTAGCATTCTGAAGTCCAGGAGTTGTGGGCTTAAAGAATGAGGTGATCTGACCATGGGAAGAATGTTGTGGCTTTGGAGATACTGCCGAGATGCCATTGGGTACTTCGTTCGTTCTAGTCGGAATCTGAACGATTCCGTTGAGGGTAGGCGAGTGCTCTCTTCCACCCTCTGGTTGTAAGATGATGTTATCGGAGGCTCCAGATGGAGACTCGGTTTTGGTAATAGTGTTGACTTGGGGGGCTCTCTTACGATAACAGAGGGTGACAATGAGGCTTCCCTTCCCGGGTTCTTCTTCGAATATCTCCCCGTTCGAATCTTCGTCATCCTTGTCTTCGTCGTCCGCGGCATCATCTCGCTCGTCTTCATCGTCTCCGCCGTCCCACTCACCCCCACTTGAAGTCGCCTCTTCCTCATCGTCCATTTCGTCTACAGAGTTGTATGTATCAATATGCTTGCGTGATTTTGCATACCCGTTCGTGGGGACGTATGGGCCACCTGAGCGCGTTGCTCTCCCACCAGACCGTACTGGACCCTCTGATCCATCTGAGCGTTCGTATTCACCAGATGGGCCAGGGGAGAGACCTTCCGCTGCTTGCCCACTTAAAAGACTCTCTCCATATAGACCCCCAACTCTGGACCTCACTTGCCGGCCACTAGCGGTAACCGTGGGCTTGAGACCATCAGAAGGGGTTACTCGACCGGATTGTCGTGTAGATCGTCGAGCAGAAGTGGCATCAGATCCTTCATCTTCCTCGTCAGAGAAGGTATATCTCATTCTCTTTCCTCGCGTACGACCCTCGTACAGCGAAAAGCCTGGATCTGGCCGAGTAAACTGAGCTTTGCGCGCAAGACGATACTCCCGACGCTTTCGTTTCTAGACGCGAAACGATTAGTACTATAGTCACTATGTTTTGATTCACAGCTGTAGCATACCTCTTCAGTAGCTTCGAACCTTGGTATCGCATTTATGATTTGCTGACTTAACCTGCGTCCTGCTTGCGATCCGTCTTCAGCTAATTTTTGAGCGACAACCCTCAGCTCTTCAATATTACCCGCCATACTCCGCCATGTGTGCTTGACGAGAGCAGGATTGCTTTCGCGATACAGTCGGAAATTTGTATCGTCTTGGCCCTCAATAAGCCAATAACGCCGCTTGTCACCGTCCGTGCCCCAAGGTTGTACCGACAATGGCTGATTGAGGTCCTGCTCTTTTCGTGCCTGTTTGTATGACTCCTTAATGATAGCCGAGATAGCTTCGGAGCTGTGAAGCGACCAAATGACGAGGGTCTTAAGAAGTATGAGCTGAAGATACGAGGTTAGTTTAGGACGAGTAGAAGTACTCTTGTGATGTGAAATGCTTACTCTCTCCTGGGGATTCATCGTTTTGAAAGAGTTGTTCCCATGCAGAGGATTAATTCCATTCCAAGCCCTCGGCCACTGGTGCTTTTGGGTTTGAATAGCTTCCTCGAGAGCGCGGGTATACTGTCCTCTCCTAGAAGAACTCCGCATCAGCTCATGACCCTTGCGATTAAACAAATAGTTCGTCATATTATACTACTGCGCATGATGGGAGGATATACTAACTCGATAGGCTTTTTCCGGTTGAGGACTAGGGATAGTAGTGCGCAAAGCAAACTGTCGACGAGTGGGGACGGTAGAGGGTCGACAATTCCTTTCTCAATATCTTGAGGACCTAGGTGAGACATCTTCGCAGGGAATGCTTCGTTGAAACGGGATCTGAACATAACAATAACCTAGAACAAGCAAAGCGCATCAGTATAGTTTGCGGAAATCGCAGGGCGCGCCACAGCAATAAGAGCGCGATAGGAAACGTGATTCACGCGTCCTTGACTTACTGCAATATCTGGATTATCTGCAAGAACTTCCTCATGAGGTGGAGACGCGGGGCGCTTCTTGCGAATGGGAGACTTTTCTATAGCTGGGGCGGGAGATTCGAGTTCGAGGTCTGAGAGTGAGCCATCATGATTAAGATCGTCCAAAAGCTCTTCAGCCGATGATAAAGGAGAAGAGAGCGCTGAAGAGTCAGACATGGTGGTCTCTTTTGTGTTGTCGTGGTTGTGGATTTGGAAGTTCTGTTAATTTTTGAGGTAGGTCTGGAAATGATGTTGAAGGAGTAGTGGACATTCGCCAAGACGCGTCCAGCTCTATTATATACCCACTTTCACGTTCATTGGCGGTAAAGCGAGAGCAGAATATGTTTGAAATTGTTTGTATTATCTATACTTTTGCGAGTTTAAGACTCTTTGTTGATTTTATAACGACGTAAAGCACACTTCGGGTGCAATGCGTATATGCTACATCAACATGTTGATACCTACCGGCAGAATAGTTCTAGAGACAGAGGTGTGTTATAAAGGTTCAAACAATTAAGCGGAATCTAATGGCAGTATCGAGTGGGACAAGGTGAGTCCAGTCGGCAGACGCGGGGGGGAGTTGTAAGGGTCTCGTCGCAATATGTCGAAACGCCCGCAAACCTGCTAATATTTGAGACTTGAGCACTATGAAAAGCGCATCCGCCTAATTCTATGATAACTGGATGGTATTGTCTCTTCCTTGGTCAAGCTAATCTAGCCTACCGTACGCTTAGGCTTAAAATGAACTCGATATCGATAATATAGACTACCTAAAGCTCGTATGAGGCCATATTTGATCATACGCCGTTGGTGTACAGCAAAACGTACAGTGACTGGAGTATGCCCGACCGCGACAAATGAGGGGACAGTAGGTAGATACCGTACCACCCTATGCGATCAACTCAGGAAGAAAATGTCGACAATAACGAGAACGTTGAGCGTAGCGAATCCAAGAGATTAGTATGCGTGATGTGGTGAAAAAAAACGAAGTCATATAAGACGATAGTTTACCGTACTGCCATGAACAGATAACGAGTGAGGCAAAGTGAGTCACCCCTTGCCATTTGAGTAAAAGCAAAAACATCAAAGAAGAAAGGAACAGAATACATGACTTAAAGAGAGAAGACTGGTAGCATTACAAAACTGGTGAAAGGAGTAGAATCATGCATTGTAGAAAAGTAAACAAATTTTGAATGAGAATGAATGACTTCGGACGGAGATAAAGAGAGCCTGGGGTTGCGGAGATTTGATTTATTTGTAAAAACCATCGAGCTAGTACGCTTGACTCAGAGAATCACTTACAATTGTGTTGACTTTTACTGTAGCAAGTCTTATTGTACATCGACTGTAAAGCGATCTTAGACATTGAGGTCATTTGGTAGGAGGCGTCAGCAGAACACCACTATAGCGTGATCCAAAAGCGGCTAGCGCCCTCAAGTCTTGGCATTAAGCGAACACACAGCAGCACCACCGCCCAAAATATCCATAGGACGGCATATTCAAACCCATCTCCAAAGACCAACAACAGCAAAGATGGTGAGTGCCTCATATTTACTTTTACGTTAAGAAGGGCAATTATATTTCTCTGGCCCTTGCATATTCAGCTTCAGAGTTCAATGGATTGCTCCAGCTAGATCTATCACACGTCCCAACATATTCTTTGCATCGCTCCACGCGAGACTTACAAACACGGAACTATGCTAACTTTTGACAGGGTCGGGTTATCAGGAATCAGAGGAAGGGGTATGAGATTTATCACGCACATTACGGTCAAGACTAACACATTTTCAAGTCGAGGCTCTATCTTCACGGCCCATACCCGCCTCAACAAAGCCCCAGCGAAGTTCCGAACCCTCGACTACTCAGAGAGACATGGCTATATTAGAGGAGTTGTGAAGGATATCATCCACGATCCAGGGCGAGGTGCTCCCCTTGCGAAGGTTGTTTTTCGCGATCCGTACCGATTCAGGCTTCATACCGAAACTTTCATCGCAAATGAGGGCATGTACACTGGCCAATTCATCTATGCCGGCAAGCACGCAGCTCTCACTGTCGGAAACGTTCTTCCTCTCGGATCAGTGCCCGAAGGTACCGTCGTCTCCAACGTCGAAGAGAAGATAGGCGATCGTGGTGCGATTGGTAGAACTTCTGGAAATTATGTGACTGTCATTGGCCACAACCCCGATGAGGGAAAGACTAGAATCAAACTTCCCAGTGGAGCCAAGAAGGTGGTTAAGAGCTCAGTTCGTGGAATGGTCGGCATCGTCGCCGGCGGTGGAAGGACGGACAAGCCTCTATTGAGTACGACGAGACACGACCTTTCTATAGTCCGCCAGTGTCACTAACAATCATACAGAAGCATCCCGTGCTAAGCATAAGTTCGCAGTCAAGCGCAACTCATGGCCCAAGACTCGTGGTGTTGCTATGAACCCTGTTGACCATGTAAGTCAATTGTTCCGCGTTACTCTCGAATACTACTGATTTGTCTCTAGCCCCACGGTGGTGGTAATCATCAACATATTGGTAAAGCTTCCACTATCTCCCGCTACGCTGCACAAGGTCAAAAGGCAGGTCTCATCGCTGCAAGGAGGACCGGTCTTCTCCGTGGTACTCAAAAGACGAAAGACTAAGGCGTTGTCGGCGGATTTGCATGGGTATTGGTGTTCTAGCGATCTGGCCCGTTATTTGTTTCAAGGGACCATGAATTGCTTTTTCTTGTGCTTAAAGAATAAAATCATGATGCACATGGATGTGAACCTTTTCCCTGCAGTGTAGAGCTTAAATCGTCGTAAACCACGTCCTCATTAAGGAATCCGAGTAACCAATCGGTCTATTCGATTTTGTAAAGTAATGAGCGGGATGGGACGAATAAGAATAAGAGATAAGATTCCTCTGACTTTGTCTCCAGTATGAGTGCAATTGCGATTATTGTAAGGTACTATTAAATGGGTCAGATTCGGTCGTCGGATTAACAGATCCACGCTAACCTAAAACCGACATTTACGCGACAGAACACACTCATTCCGCCAAAACCCAACCTTAGAGATTCCTAACTTTTCACACAGGACAAATACCATCAACATGGCGCCGAAGGATAGCAAGAAGGGTACGTCCAGTTTGGAATCTACATTTAAGTACCAATTGCTAATCTAACATTATTTAGCAGACACAAAGAAGGGTACGCTCAACTGCGCAGCAATCGAAATTCCGTCGCTAACATTCTTTCTACAACAGGTGCCTCAAAGGGCAAACCCTCAGCTAAAGCCAACCAGGCTGCTAAAGCGGCTCTTCGCGGTGTAAGCCCAACTTGATGGACATATAGTGGCGTGTCAGAACTCCATCTCTGACGGCCTTTGATTAGGTCAACTCGCACAAGGTCCGCAAGGTCCGTCTATCGACGACCTTCCACAGGCCCAAGACCCTCATTCTCTCCCGCGCGCCGAAATATCCTCGCAAGTCGGTACCTCATGAGCCCCGTCTCGATCAACACAAGATCATTATCCACCCTCTCAATACCGAGAGTGCGATGAAGAAGATCGAGGAGCACAATACCTTAGTTTTCATTGTTGACGTCAAGGTACGGCGCATTTCCAGTGTATAGGCTGACGCGGCATACTGAAAAATTCACCAGGCCAACAAGAGACAGATCAAGGAAGCGCTCAAGAAGCTATACGACGTTGAAACAGTCAAGATCAACACTCTTATCCGACCCGACGGCACGAAGAAGGCATTTGCACGACTAACACCGGATGTCGATGCACTAGATATTGCGGCCACGAAACTATCTATTGTATAGATAAAATTGGGTATTGGGGTTAGCGACGGTGGTGGAAACATCTGCATAGTTCTATATCAGAACCAGGTCCGAGTTATGAACATCAATGTGATATCAAAATGAACAGGCCGGAAATTTTCATCGAGTAGTGATGTGATTGTGCTCAGAACTGTGTATGAACAGACCGATATGGTACATTTTATACGGAGTATAGTACAAACTTGCGTATTACCCACCTCAACCTCCCATGGCTCTAGGTATGGTCTTGCCCCGTATCAGCGACGTTTTCCCTCTCTACGTATAGCTCGATCGAGTCCATCTGGAAATAGGGTGGTCTCAGTTCCTGATCCTTAGAAACATGTTCCATAGCCCTCTGTACACTTCTTAGCCCTCCCTAGCTCTTCATAGCCATCTATGCCGTCCTCATCTGCTCCAGCTGCCTCATTACGAGATGATTCGCATCCATAAACCTCTCGACGCAATTTTGCATGCATGGTTCCTCGTATTTGTCTAGCTTGCCAGCCGAGATCTTACTCGTGATGCACTTTTTGAAGCACATGTCTGTGAGGTTGTGTATATCTGCAACAACTATGAGCTTCCGTGAAGAAGAGTAGCTGGAATATAGATATCATCTGAAAACATACTGCCTTGTATTCTAGCCTTCTGCGACTCATTCACGACGAATTGTTGAAGCTCCTGCTTGTCTTTGTCGTTGAGCTTGCTGAGGTCGATATTGCCGGCTGAGGGATTGACAGAGTCCATGATGAGGTTGCGAGCTTTTTACGGGCAAGGTAGTTGAGTATTACTGATTCGTAGAATTCCGCACACGTGATAGTACTGAATTGCGATGCTGAAATCAGAAAAAGGTGTTCAGCGTACACCGAACAGTATAGGATGTTCATCAAATGTTCTGCCAAGGCGCCTTCCGCGGTTCCCAACTTCGCACCCCTGACAAGAAGGAACACCGCAAAACCAATTTGACTTCCACTTCAGCAATGGCAGCAAAGAAACGGAAGAAGCATGCACGACCAACGTCGCTATCGTACGGACGCCCTCTCTTCGCCCAGAAGCCCAAAGCTACTCTTTCTTCCGACGCGACGAGACATTTAATTCGGACGCACCATACACTACAGAAACAGCTCGCCAAAGCTATAAAGGATGGAGATACAGCTTCCGCTGCAACTATCGAAGCCCAAATTGAACAACAAGGTGGGCTGAAAAGTTATCAACAAGCAAGCATAGAAGGCCAGTCTCCTCGCAGAGGAGGTGACACGTCGAAACAGCTGATTGACTGGCTCAAAGAGACCAAGACCATTATCTCAGGTCGTAAAGTGCAGCTCAAAATGCTGGAGATAGGTGCTCTTTCCCCATTCAATGCTTGCTCTCGAACAGACCTTCTGGACGTTACGCGGATCGACTTACATTCGCAACATCCCAAAATCGAACAACAGGACTTTATGAAGCGTCCGATTCCCAGTTCAGACGATGATAAGTTTGATATCATATCCTTATCTCTCGTACTGAATTTTGTCCCGGAAGCGATAGCTAGAGGCGAGATGCTGGAACGAACAACGGAGTTTCTGAGAATATCTACCCGACTAGATATATCCCTTCTACCCTGTCTTTTCCTGGTGCTACCCGCCCCATGCTTGCAGAATTCTAGGTATATGACCGAGGAGCGGCTGGAAGCTTTGATGTCCTCTTTAGGGTATTCGTGCAAGAAGGCGAAATACACTTCGAAGCTGGCATATTCACTGTGGAAGTTGACCGGCACGGGTGACTCCGCGCCTCTCTTCCCCAAGGCGGAGATCAATCCTGGAAAATCACGAAACAATTTCTCAATAGTTCTATGTTGAGCATCAGTGAGGGTCCAAGCTTTGGAAAGGAACGCATTCGTTCGAGGAATTTCTTATTGCTTCGTAAGCTACGTCTTATTAGTACGTTCAATCATCTCGGTTGGGAAAACTTCGTTCTCAAAGGTTACCCGAACGTCGCTGTGATATTAACCCACCTCTGGGATCATTTGCAGATTAGCTCGACCAGGTTGTCTTCCTTCCTCAGATCAGTGGACTAGAGTAGCGAGACGTTTGTTATACCGGTGTTTGACTTGAGGGTTCATGCCGCTTTGTCATTACCGTAAGCTCTTCAGCACCCCACGTCTTCATTCGGATACGGGAGGCCTGTAGTTTGGGACGAAGTGTGGGGTGCGTATCCAAGGTTTCATCTGGAATGGATAGGTGCTCTTCCAGTACGGTGCGAGGCTTATTCGGCTGATATAGCGTGAACGTTAGACGACGACATACATTCCGACCGGACATTAATCTCAGAAGATATCGCCAAGGTCATTATCTTAAACAGTTTCCATGTCTACGGCTCCAACTGCATGTACCGCCAGCTATTCACATATGAGGTACAGTATCTCTCGGAATTATCGTTCCCCATAATCAACAACTCTCAACTAGTTAGTGAGTGAGATCTTTCAAAGGATCATGGATTCTAAGTAGAAATAGTTCTACGCGACAAACGGCTCGTATCTAGTACAGAGCAACCATTGTGGCTGCCGATATCTTTATATCTCTCTGAACAGAAATGAAGTCCGTTTTAGACTTCGCTTATAGCACACCATTCCTAATTCAGCTACTCTGTATAACACAAAGCAGTTTTATTTGCCCTCGCACATGGCATCGTACCGACTATCGCTTATTACAAAAGATTTATCTTTTGTATACGGAGCAGTTTCTTCACCGGAGTCGGCGTTTCCGTCAAGGATTTCAAAGATGAACATATAACTAAACACTTATCTACGGTACTTTATCTACGCTGGTGAACGGTGCAACTAGAACCCCGCACATCGCTTCACAACTGCAACTCTCATCAAATGTCATCTACTAGCAGATTTCCCCTAGGTGGAGTTCCACTCGGATGAGTACCCAAAACGGGATGCTACCAGACGCCGATATGCGTCGGTGCAATGAATTCATACTACTCCGACGGCCTTGCCGAAGCTTGAGGTTGGTGGATCTTCAGATTTTGCCTCGGCCAAAATGCCACATCAAAACGTCCATCTACTTGATTCTGAACGTTTCGATTTCTAAACGTCATTTTACTTGTTTTTATGAAAACACTGCTGGTTTATTTATTGTGTATATACTCCTGTGTCACTCCAGATGGTTCAGTTACCATCCATCCAGAGCATAACAATTTACAAGGTATCACTTTCTATACCGATATCTCCTAACAAGGGTTCATAAAGAACTTAACCAAGTTCAGAACAATTTCAACTCTTCATCTATCCATTTTCGCTAGTATCTATCCAAAAAAAAATCAAAAAAAATCTCCATGATGTCTGCCCCCAGAACCACTAAACACATCACCCTCGCTGCGCACCCCAAAGGCCCCGTCAACATCGAAGGTCCCGAGGCAAACTTCACCCTTAAGACCTCTGATCTCCCCTCCTTAAAAGACAATCAAGTCCTCCTTAAGACAATTTACCTCTCCAACGATCCCGCTCAACGTGGCTGGATAAACTACTACCCGGATCCCTCTCGGCTCTATGCCCCCCCGGTCAAAGTCAACGAAACTATGCGCGCCCTCGGTATCGGTGAGGTCCTTGAGTCGAAGTCCGAGAAGTTCCCCGTCGGCACTAAAGTCGCAGCTACCGTTGGGTGGACCGAGTACGCGGTCCTGGACGCTGCGGCGCTGACACCGCTTCCTGAACTCCCGGGAGGTTTAGGCATTACCCACTATTTGGGCGCGCTTGGTGGGCCCGGTATCACAGCCTACTACGGCTTGACTGAGATCGCGGAAGCGAAATCGGAGGATGTGGTCGTAGTGTCTGGCGCGGCGGGCGCCACGGGGAGCATGGCGGTACAGGTAGCCGCGAAGCTAATCGGTTGTAAACGTGTTATTGGCATCGCAGGGTCGGAAGAGAAGTGTCGGTGGGTAGAGTCACTAGGCGCGTATAAGTGCCTCAACTACAAGTCCCCTACCTTCAAAAAGGACCTCCGCGCCGCGACGGAGGGCTATGTCGACGTCTTCTTCGACAACGTCGGCGGTGAGATCCTCGACCTCATGCTTGCGCGCATGGCGAAGTTCGGTCGTGTGGCGCTGTGTGGTGCGATTTCGGGTTACAACGCCTCGAGGGAGAATTCGATGGGGTTGAGGAATTATTTTGAGCTCATTTCGATGAGGGTCAAGATTCAGGGATTTATTGTTTTCGATTACTTTTCGAGGCGGCAAGAAGCATTGAGTGCATATCGTAAGGCATTACAGGAGGGGAAGTTGCTGCTGAGTGATATGAATGAGACGGTGGTAGAGACAAAGTTTGAGGATATTCCGAAGACGTGGATCAAGTTGTTTGAAGGAGGGAACACGGGGAAGTTGGTTACCAAGTTGGTGTGAGATAGCGATATTGTCTTTCGGATAGACTTGGGGGAAGAGGACGATGGTGAGTGAAGAGATCACGCTTTTATATCTCTTAAAGTACTGTTACTGTTCGTACAGTAGGTATCAAGTACGCTTATAAGCGCTCCGTAGGCGCTGGTCTCCTCTGTAGAACGGATTCAGGGACACCTTAGATGACTGTGTTTACAGCACCTAAATGAATACATTTGATTTATTCGTACAACTGCGCGTTTCCCATACACCCCATTTTTTCTCCTACGTAAAGTCTTAGACAACTTCATAAATCGGCATATAGTAATCAAGGAAGGCCCTAACAGAGGAAGGAATATGATGTCCCTCTACACCCACTCCCCATCTCTACACTCATGTTCCTTTCCTCCAAGAACCCAAGCCCAAAAGCTGGAACCGATGTGGGTTTTAACTGTTCAAGCAACCGCATATATTATCAGACCAAACAAAGCGGCGATGAAGACGACCAGTGCAGCAACTAATGCCGTCATACAGGCGCTCCAGGGGCAAATGGTGTAAGGTTTGACAGCGTGCTATTCCCAGATACTACATACCATTGGTTAAAAACACACTTACTGGACGATTGTGTGGTAAGCTTGTCGCGACGGGAGTGATGCTCGTGATTTGGTACGGAGGCTATGGCAAGGTCATCGGCGTAAAGTATCCTTATCAGCTTTCCACGTCTATAATGTTCGGTGCGCTTGTGGCATAGCTACTACGATATTACGACTTCACAGCATGATGGGGTTCGACGCGTAGTTCCTACTTTTTAACCCTTTTTGTACGGGGAGTTGAAGCTGCCTTGAAAGCAGGTATACAGGAAGCTGGAAACACTCTGACGAGAAAAGAGATATGTTGAAGTGTTTTGAGTACTTACCACGGGCCGTAAGGAGGTTGACTATTGCTGAGCGCCCTGTGACACATTGCGGTGGAGATTACAACCCGTCTTTGTCATTACAGTTACGAACATAGTTCAAACAACAATGGGGGGAGGGATTCAAATCGAACACAGGAAATTGGATTGAGAGGATAGAAGGAAGATGGAAGAGGAATGCAGATGTTAGATTTTGGATTTTGTGAACCTGTGTGCATTTTGTGACAAGGAGTGTACCGAATTTTGAATGTGGAGCGCCTTGCTACTTGAGAAGTCCCCCTAGGTTCTGAGATATACCCTCAACATCACCTTCAGACATTCCTGGCTATTGGCTATAGGGTTGACTTGGTTGATTTCCTACCATTTGGGTCGGAGGATGGAAAGACTGGAACTGTACCCGAACATATGATCACAAGGGATTTCACCAGGACGACTTTGCACGAAGTAGTTGTGTAATGATTGATTATGCTGTAGCTTTTGTATTGGAGGATGAGTTCCTATTTAAATTGTGTATATGCATGAAATGAGTTGAAGTTCAAGGTGGCTGAATGAGATGATCGGATCAGATGGGGGGCAAATAGGGGTAGACCCTCCACAGCAAATCTGTCCCTGAGAAGTAGACCAATGGGGCCCAAATTAGGACCAGATGCATAAGATGGCGAATTCACCGCATTGATGGATAGATGAAGCCGTGCTCGTTCATTCTTCGAGAGATGGTGTAGGCGCATCCAGCTTAGGCGGGGAAGGTGCTAAAATAGATGAGCTTCAAGAACAGGAAGAATGAGTACCGGGATTGACTTACTCGGAGGCACAGAGGTAGAAGTGCATGTCGTTCGTAGGGCACTCCTTATAGACCGGCCAGTCACAGCTGCTGTCACCGGGCTTGCAGTAGACGTCCTTGAATGCACCGCGCTTCCTCCCACACTGGAAGAGACTGTTTCATGTTAGAAAGATGTGCTTATTCTTGATTCGGGTGAAGAATGGAAAGTGTGATTGAGCTGAAATAGTCCACATCAAAATCCAGAAGATGTCGAGGAGGATGAAGTTGGAGTTCAAAACGAATCTGAAGTATAATTGCTAACGAAACAATGACTTACCGGCCATAGTTAACGAAGGGGGTCCCATCTTCATGGCTCAAGTTGAAGCCGACATAATTGTCCTTTGCAGTGTATTCAGCCTGGTAAGGATGGTTCATCCCTGAGTCAGACTCGGGGGACACCTTCATGCTGATACCGAGCCCGTAAGACTGGTAAGGACAGTTCCAGCTATAGTATCTCAGAGTCAGTATGTGAATATTTGTGAAAGGTGGTGAGTGGGTATTAGACGAACGCCCTATGAGCACCAAGTTTGTAGATTGATGTGGCATCACCATCGCCTCGAGCGCAGGAGACATAGACAGGGAAGTTGCACATGTTTTCGATGTAACCCGTTGGCCCAGCATATGCAAGAGAGCCGAAGCTCGCGAGGAAGATTAAGGATTGAAGGAGGAGCACTTATAAGTTAGGAATTTCACCGTAATGAACGAGTTGCGGATACTCCTGGATTACTCACTGATCCCGAATTGGATAGAAATGCAAGTGAATGAATAGAAATGAAAGTTGTAATGTAGAGAGCTGTCGAAGAAGCCGTTGAAAAGCAGTGGAGAACGCAATCAGACGAACCTACTGTAGAAATGCTATTGGAAAGAGAGGAAGGAAGAGTCTCAAAGGGAGAGAAGTAGAAGTCTTAAGTAGATAAGACCCTACAGCACCGTTTGCTCCGATATCGTTGATAAGAACGTATCTAGGAGCATGCGGTCACTTAGAGCCCGTATGTTACGTGGCCTCCTAACAGTGTGACCATTGTAAAGATAAGAAAGATTAGGGAGTGAGTGCATATTTTGTGGCGCTTTACCAGCGTGACCATAATACAGACATGAGAGTAAGAGTAGACGCAATATGACCATTGATAGAGAAGTAGAGAAGAGTTAAGCACGTATGTCGAGAAACCCCCTATCCGAAGGCTTTTTAATTGATGATTCTCATAGAGAAGCCATTATCATAGCACAACTTTTCCTTGAAGAATGCTCCCCAAATTCCCCATATCGAACATCGCAAAGCAAATTGACGCAAAATCCACCCAATGAGAAACTCAGAAGATGAAAATCCAATTCAAGAACTCCATCACGAACACTGCCAAAGAAGAAACCTCATCTCAACGCCTGAGTCCGACATAGTCGAAGCAAATCGAGTTTGTGTCAGGATTCAGGAATGGTGATCGAACCAAATGCCGACATGTGAATACCGGCAAAGCAAACATAAGCGTAGATGTTGAATTGCATGGCTCTCTTTTGTCCACCCTTGCCGTTTGGGACTTTGAGAGGACGAACGCCGAAGGTAACGGATGCCGTAGGCCCGCAGTAGCAATTGAGACGTTCAAGATTGACGACAGGTTTGTTTACGGTTGCACCCATGACTAGAACATGTTAGCGTTTGCAAGATATCAGCATTATGAACGGGACTTACACTCCATAGCGATAGATGATGGATAGACTGGCCGATAGTATGCTGACAGTTGTTAGGTTTTTTGGATCTGATAAAGATAGGATCTGATAAAGGTATAAGTATGCGATTACAATTATACTGGTCCGCTATCGCACAGTCTGCAGAATAGAATTGCTTCATATGTGCGGTACCGGATTTGGTCTGGTGATGGACGTCACAGGAGACCATATGAGGAGATATCAGTAAACTAGTACGCATATATAGCAAGATCATATTTAACGAATGAAACGGAACGTATTTTGCAATCATGTGAAGAAAATTCCAGTGTCGTAAAGACACTAGTAGAAGCATCATGTCATTTAAGGGGACAACGAGCACAGGTGCGGAAATGATGCTTCGAAGGATACATTCTCACCGCATAGGGTTGTGGTGACCTGTACAAAGATGCGATATAGTGGTGTTAGGGATATCATACGGAGCAATCGTAAATGATCGGCGAAAGAGGATTTATTTTGGGCATATTACACCATGGTATTACACTCGACAACTGTTCTTGATATCGCAGATGGACACTGTGGGTCTTCATCAGTATAATTGTGCTATACCGAAAAGCGAGTTTTGCGCCGTAAAATATGCAATGAAACATGACGTGAGCTTCGTTTGGTTTTAGTGACGAAAGTCTGGCAAGAGTTCGGTGGCGGGGTCGGCACGCAGTGATAAATGAAATGGATAAAATGAATAACCAAGCTGGTTTTGTCACGTAGAAAAGTGAGATACCTTATATTGGATTTCGGTGAAAAAAATTTCATTAAATCCGCGTATAGTCGAGTTGGTAAGAAGTCACGCTCTTACCTGTAACATAACTTTGCGAGTTCGTGGTCTCTCGAAACGCCTTGTGTTCAATCCTCGGCGGTTCCATTTCAACAATGGCGGGAGGGGCCTCAGAGTATAGCTGCTGAGACGATGCGGAGGGGCGGGCCGTATCGAGGGAAATTTCCTTTTTGTTTTTTTTTCTTTTACTATTTCCTTTTTATTTTCATTTTTGCTTTTGAGTTCTCCAGGCGAGCAACTGGATTCTTTACCACGTTCTTCAATTAGCAACTTAGAGCTATAAGCGTGTAGAAAGTCATTGGGGAATATACCTCTAGGTGACCAGATTTGTATCAAGTTGGGGGCTTGGGAAAGTGAATTCTTTATCTGTTCTAATGGTTTCATACTATGAACATTCGTATGGAAAGCAAGATGTGTGGCTTGAGACCAGTTGTAATCGGCTCTCTTACCTTTTCTCCTGGGTAAGTAGGAACGGGTCCCAGCTTGGATAGGGAAAGTTACTTTCTCACGCTTTAATGGAGAGGTACGGAGAGAATCTTGAAAATAACATAACTGTAGCAAGTAAATGTTTGAGGTCAAGTAGCAGGCTAACGCCGGTCTACCTTACCTCGACTCTGATCAACAAGCTTAATCCTGCCACAATGCTACAACTTTCGGATTGGAACAAATTAAAGCTGGACCGAGTAGGTCAGTACATGGTGGTTATATTCTATGAAAGGAGAAGGCGGACAGACACAAGAAAGCATTTCTTAAGGAACCATCGCACCTCGTGATGATGCGAGGAGCACGGGGAATGCTGTCCAGTTTCTCTAAAATTGATATTGAGAGCAGCGTATGATGAAGAGAAAGAAGTAATACTTATACTGCCGGGGTTTTTCAGTTATCATGCCGGACAAGATGAGCAGAGAACGAGGTGAAAGGGTGCTCGATGATTTATATACATTACCCAGCGTACGGTACCTTATTGCCCATGGGTAGCCAAAATGGGGCCTGCAGTAGACGCAAAGAGTAAAGGAATAGATATCGGACCATGGATAGGGAATATCGTGGAAATGACTGTTAACGTTGATAGCAACGACCAGGGCTATCCGTACAGCAGCATGCAGTCCTCCTAGAACACATCTTTGTAAGCCCCGAAAATGTTTACGGGGTAACCTACCTAGTATAAAATAGATTGGAGGTATTAGTCTGAAAGGAAAACCACGAAGAAATAATGATCAGATATGAATTGAATCTGTTTCCTTCTCGTCCCACATAGAATGCCTAAGGTTAAGTATAACCATCAAAGACTGTCCTCAATTATGCTCTTTTCCAACTACTTGACTTCAAACTAGTTATGGTTCCATTAATCTTTACGGTTTTCAGACATGCAGTGATGCTATGGAAGGAGATGGGAGAGAGGTTGAAGACCTGTCGTCCAGAACTAGAACTAGCGGGATTCCACCCCTTACCCTTACCATCCGGAGCGGGAATTTCTCGGCGTCTCTATGAAACAGACTTGCGCATGAGAACCACTATCATTATTATTCCAATACCAATAGCTCGGGATCTGTTATAGGCAGACATATACAAGTGGAGCATAGATCATTGATGGGTAATTCGTTCGGAAACAGGGCTACCCATCTGTCCGATATTAATTGGATTCTTATTAAAAATACCTGGATCATCCGGGCCGCTTGATGGGTACATTATTGTACTTTACGCAAATAACGAGGACAAGTTTTTCTAATCATGGATGCTACGGTACGGAATGTCCGACTGTTCTTTGCCTATTATGAACCTTTAGAAGCGACGATAAACGGCATACTTGTACATTGTAAGATATGTCTTCTAGAAATGCGGTCTGGAAGGAATGATCCATGGGTATCACTGTGAGTAATCTAATAACACATTGTACCCGGTTAGAGAACTGCAGTGTGGAGACTAATGTGCTTGTTAAATTACATGAAGCTTAAAGAGTAGACCGAAACGATCACGGAGCAGCTCTGGCCTCGGCTGCTAGCCACTAACGGAAGAATCATGGTCATCCATATATCTGGAATTGGTAGAATAATATCTAAAAGAGTTGTCCTGTCCAGCACATCGGATCTGACCTGAACGAAGCTCTCATATCCCTTATCATGGCTGGACGACTTGCTATAGCAGTATGCACTCTGCTCGCTGCATCAGCAGCTAGAGCAGAGAACTATCTTATCACATTGTAAGTACTGTGTCCGATAAGTCAACATTGGTAGAATACTGATCGGCCTCGAAGCGGTGATTCATACTCTCAAACCGGCTTCGACGTTACTAAGACGAAGCCCTCCGGTTCCAATGTGCTAGGCAATCCATCCTTTCCTGGCTGGACGACATCGGGCGGTCCGAATTGGCTTGGGTTCCTTGCACAAAATCATAGTCTTTTGACCTACAACTTCGCGGACGGTGGAGCCACCACGGATGCCACTCTTGTAACTCCATTCCAGCCCACGGTCAAAAGTTTCATCGACCAGGTGAAGGGCTTCAGCAACAGTATCGGTTCCCATCCATCATATGCTCCTTGGACCTCAAACAATACCGTTTTCGGAGTCTGGATTGGTGTGAACGATGTTGGCAATTCGTGGTGGAAGTCGGATGTGGATCAACTCAATGCGAAGATCATGGATAAGTACTTTGAACAGCTCCAGATCCTGTACACGGCAGGCGCGAGGGTATTTGCCCTACTTGGGGTACCGCGTAAGTGAAACGCTTCTTGTGGGGCGAATAGGAAAGTTGGACTGTAAAACTGATAGGTTTCCAGCAATTCAACGAAGTCCAACAATGCTTCAACAGACGAAGGATGCTCAACAGGGTGAATTTGAAGTCATCAAGCGCTACAATGCACTTCTTGCTAGCCGTTGGAGCGCATTCATGGCCAAGAACACCGGAGTGATGGGCGCGGTCGTGGATACCATAGAACCCTTCAATGCGGTCTTGGATAAGGCAAAGGACCCTGCTTGTTATAACAGCGACGGAGTAACGTGCGCATGGTGGAATGATTACCATCCAGGGATCGCAATTCATGAGACGGTCGCAAAAGCAGTGGAAAGGTCTCTCAAACCGACTTTGAGATGGATGAGATAGATACCGGTACAAGTAGAAGAGCTGTGAAGGAGTTAAGGAGATAAAGACAAAAATAAACCTAACGTAGTCGCTTATTCCACCAATCGTTGATGCATCCGCTTGAACTAGCAGTCTGACGATTTGATTTTATCAAGACTCCCTCCTTTGCTGTATGAATATTTCTCTTATATACTGTACTGCATCGATGACATTCCGTTTCTGACGGGGTAAGGGACGCAAAACTTTAGTCTCAATGGGAGACTATGCAAATTTCAGCCCCACATACCTCTCTTTCTCTCTGGATATCTTGGGAAGACGTCTGCAGAGAGAGCACACCCTCCGTACATGTAGTGATATGCAATGAATGAGGCCTCCAGTACCATGCTGCGCAGTGATTATGCAACGAACTCATCATTTAGAGGCCAAGGTGGCCTTGTAGGACGGATCATCCATAACGGTACAGTTCTACACAACAAGAGTTAGTCCACCTCGGACTTAGTGTTGGAGAGCGGTTAGGCTACACATCATCCTAGATATACGTCTAACAAGATACATGAAAGCTGCTGGACCCCTAGAGAAGGCTAATCACGTCAGCGACGGACTGTTTACGTTAACACAGGAGCTGTAATGCTGCAAGCGTATAACTGTTTCAAAAGGCCAGGGTTGACTTTAGCGCTGACAATTGGATCATTTCCCCACATACTCGCATCGAACTTTGACGCAAGAAGATAACGTCGAGCTGTGCTGTGTCCCTGGTCGCACACGCACCTGATTCATCCGCTCTACCAGTTCTACTAGAGGATGCGGGCACCTAAGCAGCCAGTCATTGTAATATCGATACCTCTGGATAGGGTATATCGGCCGTAGACGGGATCTCCAGTGAGCCCCCCATCTTGAAACCTGTTATTGTTGGAGGCCTAACGAGGGAGGGTAGTATTCATCGATGGCTATGGAACTATAAAGCGGGTGCGATGGAGCACCATTTTTCAATTAGTGTCTTCTCCAATTGACTCCTTGCCCTCGCCATTGTTACTCCTAGAGAAAGATCCAACTTTCCGAGCTGTTCACTGGTAAACCGAGTTAGAATGACTACAAACGGCACCTCAGATGGATATAAACCTTTCGAGACAAAGCTGTGGATCAACAATGAAGTGAGTAGTGCGAAAGCCGCCATATATGCTATGGGTTGACCCTGATAGTTCGTCGAAGCAAAATCCGGCAAATTCTTGACTATCTATAATCCACATGACACTTCTCTCGTGACGAACAAAGTCCATGTCGCTGGACCGGAAGATGTCGATGCCGCCGTCGACGCTGCCGAAGCTGCGTTCAAGGCCGGCCCCTGGAGTTCCTTCTCAGGCGCACAGAGAGCTGCTCTGATGCTCAAGTTTGCAGACCTTGCTGATGCTAAGGCCGAAGATCTTGGGTATCTTGAGACTATCGCTATGGGAGCCCCTATCATGGTCGCAGCCTCCATTGTTGGATTCCTAACTGGCGTCTTCCGATGTAAGAGGATCCTTTGTCTTCTCAAAGTTAGGAGCACTAAACGTTTCTTAGATTATGCAGGATGGGCAGATAAGATAGCTGGAGAGACGTATCCGGCGGACGACGGATTATATAAGATAGTACGCTATGAACCGCTCGGAGTGACTGCCTCTATCGGGGCTTGGAATGCGTCTTATATGTGGGGATTCTGACTTATCCACTACTGCATACTCGTTGAACTAATCAATAGCGTAGGTTATTTGGCTGGAAAGTTGCTGCTGCACTTGCTGCAGGCAACACTGTGATTTACAAACCTTCGGAAAAGGCACCTCTGGGTGTTCTTGCTCTAGGTCCATTGTTCAAGGAGGCTGGTTTTCCCCCGGGTGTTGTTAATGTTTTAAACGGTGGTGGCGAAACTGGACATCTGTTAGCTTCCCATATGCGGATTGCGAAGGTCTCATTTACCGGAAGTCTTTTCTCGGGCAAGAAAGTCCAAGAGGCTGCCACGAAGAGCAACTTGAAACGATGCACGCTCGAACTTGGCGGAAAGTCACCGTCCCTAATTTTCAATGATGCTGATATAGAGAATGCTCTGAACAAGTAAGTCGACGGAACCGTATCTGCTTTGGTATGCTTAACTTACCGGGTTAGCACCTCGAACGGATTTTTCGTACTCTCTGGACAGGTCTGCGTCGGTAAATGAAGTAGTTCTCAGTATAAAGTCTAACGCTGACCGCATATAGCTGGTAGTCGAGTCTATGTGGAAGAAGGCATTGCCGATAAATTCATTGAAGCTTTGAAAGCTCGTTATGAGGCAGTTGGATCCACTCTTGGAGCAAGTACTTTAGAACCAACCACTTTCATGGGTCCTCTGGCGGATAAAGCGCAATTCGAGCGTGTCATGGAATTTATCGAATCCGGTAAGAAGGAAGCTGAACTCGTAGCGGGAGGCAACCGTGTCGGGGAGAAGGGTTACCACGTCCAGCCCACCATATTTTTAAACGCGAAGAGCGATGCGAGGATCTATAAAGAGGAAATTTTCGGCCCGGTCGTGCACATCAAGACTTTCAAGACGGAGGAGGAAGCTATTGCACTGGCTAACGACACGAGCTATGGATTATCTGGTACGTGCCTTTCTGAATACACTTGGAGAAATAAATGAACTGATGAATATATAGCAACAATTTATACCTCTAATCTCACTCGCGCCTTACGAGTGTCTGCGAAATTGGAGACTGGAACCGTAGCAATAAACTCCACGTGGTTCCCTAGTAACCAGACCCCGTTCGGAGGGTCCAAGCAGAGCGGATTAGGACGAGAATCAGGCAAGGCTGGCTTGTTGGCCTATTTGGAGGCAAAAACCATCCATGTGAATATGAATGTGGACTAAAATGGCTTAAGAACCAATGTGTGAAGTCTGAAGCCATTTGCGGGAGTAGCATTTGTACAGCAGAACCACCTAATGCCATCAACTCCGAACACCACGTCTTTTGTCACTCTACTCACACCCTCGCGATCGTTAAGACCCTGAGGTCCCGCGCTCACTGAAATAGCTTCGTAAGCGTTGGATAATAATCGTACCTAGAGATTGCCTTTCCGGGATAATGGACCCTAGATTTACTCTTATTCCGGTTTAAGTGGTCACGAGTAGCAAACGAAACAATAAGGTACCAACAGAACGCAATTCCAAGGAATGAAATGTCCCAGACGTTCGACGAAAGTTGTAGGATTTGCCTCTTTGGGGTGGAAGCGGTTAGGGTTACACTTTAAACAAAAGTTCCTCCGTTCTTCCAACATATGTAGTGTTAGTAATCGGCAGTCACGACTCCCGTCCCAAACATCAATTATGACAACACGTGGACGCCAAGAGTGAAATATCAAAAACCTGCTCGATTTTCTAAGAAAAATCGCAAAACTTACCCATTTAGGATAGAATTTGGTTGGCCGGGTAACCTCATCACCCATTGGCTCCCTTGCCCGATCCCCAACTTACCACCTCATCAATGATGCTCACACCCACAATCCATGATTCCAAACGCTCTTCTCGTCAACTGTGCCGCATTTGGTACCTTACTAACCTTCCTCTGCTCAAGATCAACCGGCAACGTCGCGGCCTCTTCCACGTCTCTGCTAAAGATGCCCGGCGTCGGTAGTCCCGCGTGCCCTGTAGCAAGGAGGTTGAGCCATGCAGCGAGACGGTATCCCGCTTTCGCAATCTGCTGCTCCACGACCGGAAACGCCATATCCGCATAGTCGCCCCCGATCTCCTTCCTTTCAACCGCCTCCACGCCGTTCGGGATGACCGCCGTGCAGACGAAGGAGTTGCCGTCCCGTGCCCAAGTCATGGCTGTTGAGAGAGGGTGGCGTACGTTGAGGTTGCGTAGCCAGCTCTTCTTGGATTTCCTGTATGCGCCCTTCTCGATAGAGTGCGTGATGGTGCTAGCCCAGGAGGAAGCGTAAGTTAGGTTGTAACCACCGATGCGCTTTTCGGGGATCCGAGTGTCCCAGGAGGCGTGGAGGTTCGTGGCGAGTCCGTTGAAGGTTACGTTGATGAGGTTGCCGCCGATCACTTTTGGTGTTAGAAGATTGCTCACGAAAAAGGGGGAAATAGGGACATACTGAGGTTCTCATCGTGTAGAGGTTGAGTGATGTCCCCAGTAAACTGATCAAACCTTTAGCACACCGGCGTCGGACGGGAAGGTATTCTCTTACGTGGATGATCCATTTCAACGCCTTCTGTACTTCAATGGCGGGGAATTTCTTACTCTTAACCCTCTGGGTCTATCCCCAAACAATCAGCATGGTGCATACTGAAGTTACGCCTCTGATCGCACCCCCTTGATAGTCAACCCACATAATTCGCCAAAGCACTGACAATACACCCCTCCTCTGGACAATCCCTCTCAAAAACCACATTACAGGTTTGCGGCGGATTATCTAACGCATCGATATAATGGAATACACTGCTGAACCCTCCTTCAGCCGTGTAGCGATAGCTATCTGCCCACGTAGCCGAGTTTGCGAGATATGAATCTGATGTATCATTCAGAATGCTTTTAGCCCATTTCGCGGTTTTGGCGGAGACGAAGTGCTGCGCGACGTACGCGACGGTGGTATGGCCGAGAGTTCCCCAGGCGTAGACTGTGGGAAGAGGGAGGGCGAGAAATGAGAGTGGGAGCAGGGCATTTGCCTTCATAGTTGCGGTTGTGGATTGTGGATGTCACTTCGGACGGTAGGGCAAGGTGAGCACAGGAACATGTTCGCGATGGGAGATGTCTGGATATATAAGACGATTTCATTTTCTATAAGCGCTTGATCTCATGTCGGTCATCTCCGTCTCAATTTTGATAGAGTAAAGGTAGATCTGCTGCTGTACGGTGGCACCGGGTTGATAGGATGAGGTTGAAGTTGGGACGGAGAGCTTTCACTTTCTGCCTGCCAATGCAGGATTAGCTCTCGTGTGCAGGGGCCATCAGGCTCGGATGAGGCGTAAAACCGGTAAGGCTTGACTTTCTCTTATCTCTCCTTGGTATACAGGCTGAATAAAAGAGAGACTGGGTTGTTCATGACTAGAAGTAAAAAGCCAATGATCATATGTCGTCAAATTTGCTCCTTTTGTACAGAGTAGCGGGAGAGCTGTAGTTCTAATCGTCTATATACAAGCGACGGTCCAAAAGAACGTTACGAGAAATGATGGTCCAGTATTCTAGATATCAAAGTCCAGGGTATCGTACAGAGACAAGGAAAGTTTGATCATCCGTTTTCGTAATAAAAACATGATCGCCATCATCTAACCTCAGGGGCTGCAGCAGCAGCAAACTCCCGATTTATGTGCTCGGTATCAGTATCAATGTGCTCCTGTGCATTGTTCTGCTGGAACATCCGAAGCCACCAGTTAGGGGGATCTAATGGTCGTTGACCACCATGAAGAGGTGGATAAACATCGTCAAAAAAGTACCAGACTAGACTTATTAACTTTGAAAATATAGAAGAGGGCGCGTAGACTCACTATGTCCGACGACGACACCGCACATCTCATCCTTAGGTACGCTGCTATGTAACATCAATGAGAATAGCATGAGTACCCAAGGTAGAAACGGTGCTCTGAAAACAAGTAATCCCAAGAAACTCAGTCTGGTGTCGGGGTTCTTTCTGCTCCATATATAGACCAATGTGCTTGACAATGCCGACCCTAGGAACGCTATTTCAAATAATGGCGCAATGGCTAGAAGGAAAACGGATGCGTAGGCTAAGAGCCACGAAAAGTGTGCGGGGGATCTGCCGGAATTCTCTTCGAGAAGTCGTGAATACCGTTGGAGGAAGAAGACGTGGAACATAAGATCCAGGCTTAACGGTCCAAAGTAAAAGAATGAGCTGACTAGCCTCCAATACTATTGATTGAATTAGTAAATGAGCACCTTGACTGCTTGGTTGTGACTTCATACCTGGCTCTTGTAGAATACGGAACGGTAACTGTAAAACAACTGAAACGGGGTAATGACATGACATTGGACAAGAACGCTTGTTATGACGGATATCGTAGTCCAGTATCGTGTGCAAACTGGCATCTCATAGAACCATTGTTCTAATGGGAATTGACCGCCCATACCGTCCCCGCCTCCCAGCATTGCCATAGTTCAGCTCGGTTGGGAAAGTTGGAAGCTTTAAGCTAAAAGAGAATGTTTAGAGCAGAGGCAATTTGTAGGAGAAGAATGTGTTTGCCGTGACAGAATAAAGAGGGAGTGAAGAGAAAGTCAAAAGTATACGTTGCAGGCGTAAGGGAACAAAGACGGGAATCGATGACACAGTTCATAAAGGGACACTCTGGAACGTCACGGCTTTGCGGTGATTTGATGAAACAACGCTAAGATTAGATTAGATTAAACTGGATCTGTAATCTTATCTTACCGACACCAGCCACCCTTGCACCCTTACATTGGTCAAGCCTCTTCCATTCCAGTGCCCCTGGCAACCAGCAACCGAATCGGAGCCCAAACAACATAAACCATCTGCACCTTTTACCTGTAATAACGAATTGCGGTCCACGTTAATGCTCACTCCACTGGCTCAACTCACCTATTGACTGCATAGTTCCTACGCACAGTTTAATACGCTCCGAATCCCAATCGCTGTATTCTTTCCTGGCCCTTACCGACACTTGTTTACCGACGCTTTCCGTCCCATCCTTTTTGCGCACTCAGTGTTTCGAGTTTCTTTGCCGCCCACGAACGGTGAATTTTATTGAGAATGCCGCCTAAGGCGGCTAGAAGGTCGGTTGGAGGACGAAGCCCTGAGGTGGCTAGAAGGACAATGGGAGGACAAAGTCCAGGGACAGGAGGTTTTGCGCGAAGGGGTCGGCCATCCGCTGCAGTAAGAGCTGCACGAAGATCGAATATACAGCGTGAGTAACAGACACACACATCGTAGTGCACATACATCTAAGAGCTAGCATACTAACAAAAAGTCTCAACCCTAGCTGGAGACCCTGTACAACAACGTAAAAAACATCGTTACAAGCCTGGAACCCTTGCACTGAAAGAAATTCGCAAGTACCAAAGGAGTACAGATTTACTATTACTCAAACTTCCTTTCTCACGGCTGGTGAGTCTACAATGCGCACAATGGTAATTGATGTACCGAAGGGAACGCTGGAAACTGATACGATGGCAGGTTCGCGAGATCGCAATGAGTATGACATTATCGGGCGATATGCTTCGTTGGCAAGCGAGCGCCATTCAGGCCTTACAGGAAGCCGCCGAAGCATTCTTAGTCCATCTATTCGAAGATACCAACTTATGCGCCATCCATGCGAAACGAGTTACAATCATGCAGAAGGACATCCAGCTTGCACGGAGAATTAGGGGCGCGTGGGGAGGACTCGGTTGATCGTTCGTTTTGCTTGTTCAAGACTGTGTGATTTAGGGAGGCCATATTTCAAACACCTGTAGGATTAACGGGCAAGAAAGCTGGCGCATGGTTGTGATGGCGGTCTGCTACCGAAGTTTGGGTTTGGAACAAGTATGACCACAGGTCTGTAGGGGCATTCGGTTCGGTCCAACAAAGGCGTTTTAACAATGGTATATTTGTCGATACTATCATTCTTATCAGTATCTGACGAGAAACATTGTCTGAAAGGTTACTGGGTTGGTCTAGGATATGATAGCAGGTCATAAATTTATAATATCCAAAGCACCTGATGTAATGATATCGATCACCAATCCGGAATCAGCTCGTTCATGGTGACGCTCTCTTCATTCAGTGCCAACCTTGCTCCTTCTCTTCCAGCAGCTGGTAATCTCTTTACACCCTTAATTTTCATATTCCCCGGAACAACTTTTGGATCAAGCAGACCAACTTGTACCAAAACACTTGCTTGGTCCCAATATACGTGTTCAGATTCTAATTTCCCTCCTTTGACAGCTACTATGATAACCATTGCAATCTCCACATATTTACCTGTTGGTGGTATACCGGGAAGAATCCAGTCTATTTGGACGTCATGCTTGAACGTCACATATAATTCGTCGACAATACGATCAACACCGATTGTTCGAGAAAGAAGACGGGTTGTTAGAGAAGGTGGAGGGGGAAGGAAGAAGTTCGTATAAAAGTCTTCAAGGTCTTCGCGTCCTACGCCTCCAGTTAAAGTGGGTATATGGCTTACGTGCGGAATGGATGTCATAGTCGAAAGAATCTTCGAAGGATCACGAGCACGATATTTTTCTGTGAAAACAAAGTAAGTACGGTTTCTACAAGGTAAGATAGTGGAGGACCAGACGCAAACGGTATACATACTCTCAATATTATCCTCTAGTATCGGTTCCAGCTCCACTTCACTCTTAAAACCCTTTCTCACAGCCGTTAAGCTTCTCGTAAAAGCAACTCTAGCAGCTACCTTATTATATTCCTCTAAATCGTGCTCAGCAAAGCCTGGATCAACATTGTCGTACACATAGCTGGGGTAGTCCGTTACGCCGGTTCCCCCGATTCCTTTACCAGGTGTAATACGCTTACGCACTGTTTTCCGTTTTCCTTGAATTCCAAGGATTTCCGGATTTCTGCATACACCAATCTCTCCTTGCCCGTCTGCGAGATGAACACAAACTTGGAGAGAGGGAGTGAACCTAGTCTTAGGGTCTGGAATCGCAGTCGGATAGTACGCGACAAGCGCGACGAGTTTCGGGAAAGGTTTTATGTGTGACTCGAGACACACTGCAGCAGCATCTCCAAAAGCTACAAGGCGGAGTTAGTCTCCGTCTTTAATCTCATCTTCGTTCTTGAGAGCAAGCCAGGAACGGGACACAGAATGAATCTACTTTACCTACGATAGCGTACATCTCCCCCAGTTTCCTTGAGTCGGTAAGACTGTGCATCCTATCTCTATACGGTTTCCCACCTCCGTTCATAGGGATATACTCTACGTCAAAACCTTCTGCTCGCCATTCTCTCAATGTCTCTTCGTCAAACTCGTCATCTTCAGCTGTGATATATATCTTGGGCGGTCCTTTATTGAAGCTTAGAAAATTACTCCCTTCAGAGAAGACTTGTTTTGCCATTTCTACCCATCAATTGACCCTAATCGTACAATATGAGGTTGAGTAAGGAGAAGTTGGGAGAGCTGCCGGCTTCTGATGTCCCCAGTTAGAGCCACACGAGTCATGGAGCTCCCTAGCGACGTCATTGCTGAACCGCGGTTGAATCGGAACAGCAACGACACCTACCCCTTGCACGTGGAAGCTACCCTCCTCTGCAATATTCGGAGCTGCAATACCTTATAGAAAACCATCCATCGCGTCCACAATTGTGTCTCCCTAAGGGAACTATACTGTGGATAACCAACAACCCACCACCTGAGGAACTGAAAATACATTACCATCACGTGAGACGGTGAGAGCAGCCACCAAGGGCACTTTTCGCCCCTTTCTCCGCATCTTACACGACCATTCCGTCACGAAACCAGGAGACAATCGAGAGAAAGATGGCAAAAGCGACGTTGAGACCAAAACTGGCCGCCATGCCAGCTAGCTACGATCCCTCCGACCTCTCACTCCTCACACGGCGCGGCGACGAATTGACTCACCCAGCAATCGACCCCCTATCTCTCTCTGAGCACTGTCCGCTCGATAATTCCCGTCTCGAGAAACTCCCATCGTACGACCGTCCCATTACGAGCACCTTCGGCACCCTGGAAGCGCTGCCTCTCGAATTGATCCACGGTATCCTCCTTCACCTTGACATTGCCTCCCTCACCACCCTTCGTCGCGTCTCTCGCCATGTCCGCGAGCTCATCGATCAACTACCGCCCTACAGGCGAATTTACGCACAGGCGCCGCAGGTCTTGCGAGCCTGCCTTTCCACTGGAATTTCACCGTGGACAATCCTGGGGGACCTATACGCTACACTCACGAGCTCAAAATGCGGAACTTGCGACCAGTTCGGTCCCTACCTGCACCTTCTTACGACCACTCGCGCATGCCACGATTGCGTGAGCGGACGCCCAGAATTCCTCCCGTGGAGCTCCGTCATCGTGAAAGTAGCGCTCGGGATCGAGGCCTCTACCGTTGCGAGTCTGCCCACTATCACAAGCATACCCGGGTGCTATTCCGAAAGCTACGAGCCCGTGCAGCGGGAATCGTTCGTTTCTCTAGCAGCAGCAGTAGTTAATGATGACAAGATGGTTGCCGCGCTTCCGGATTTGAATAGTAGGATCACGGCCTCGCTGGATAAGAAACATGCGAATCCGCTGCGCTTCATTGGCGTGCTCCAGGTGCCGTGGTTCGATGTTGCGAACGGGACCGCGGAGTGGGGGATTCTGTGCAACGGGTGCGAGTGCTCGGGGACCTTTCATATAGAGAAGCAAGAGAGACAGATTGCGGTGTGGACGCTGTATACGAAGGCGGGGTTTGCGGAGCACTTCAAGAAGTGTAGGAGGGCGCAGTTGATGAGTAGATATCGCACGGATTTTGGGAATATGTTGGTTGTTCCCTGAGCTCTTGACTAGCACTGGGCGGATCGAATGCGTGGGTCAAATGTACATGTACATGTAGGATAAGGGTTTAGCGGGCGTTTAATCAATGTTTCGGCTCTATCTCATCAATTTCCCCCGAGGAATAGGAAAAAGGATATCACAAGGTCGTAACTCAAACATGGCCAAACCAGATCCCACGGAAAAGAGAAGCGTCCTCGCAAATCTAGCGAAGCGAATCTGAAACCACCTTTAAACCCCAGCGCTATGAACCGAAAGTGTCGAGATGCAGACTACCTTCCCATGCAAGTAGAACGCCAGGGACCCCGATAATACTACAACGCTATGTTACTGGACTATGCCTTTCAATCCCCTTAACGCCAAATGTTCCCCTTTCTTTGAAGCGTACGTAAACGCTCAGTATCCATTTCCACCGTATGAGAGAGTCCGAGGATAGCCGTTTGAAGGGCCTGAAGGAGGCCGATGTGGCAATGAAGCCGATGCAGGTTCTGTTCTCTGTACGGAAGAGGGTACCAATCTAAATGGCGTTACTCCGCTTTGCGTTGATCTATCATTAATAGGGTTAACTGAGGGTCTATAACCATTTGTGAAGTTGGGAACGCCATTAGATGTATTACCATACGCCGGTCTCTTAGCCGGTGGGTTGTCGTCTTCATCACTGAAAGTTAAGTCAATGACTTCAGATTTTCGTTTCGTCCCGCCACTTCTCTGCTGTGCAGTAGAAACAGAGCCGGATATAGACGCTTCACGCGATGATTGAGGTGGTGTTCGTGCCACATTGAACTGAGCAGATATCGCTTCTTGCTTCAAGTTCATCACCCGTTCGGCAGGAACTTCCACCAAATCGTCACTATCATAATCGTCGTCCTCTTCATCATAACCTCTCGAATGGCCGCCTCCAGGTCTGGAGTTATCGGCACCAGATACATGTGACCATTTACCGTCAGGTTCAATGGTTACCTGATCTACTGACTTAGGAGTCATTTGGAGAATCTCTTGAACGTACCTAAGGGTCATTAGTGTCTGAACACATCTCAAAGGGAATAGTGACTCACTGGTCTACGTGCAAGCTGGCGAAAGAGACTGTCTTGTTACAGACGGGACATGCCCACGTAGGTGCTTGTTCCTGAAGTTGAAGAAACGAAGAGACATCAAAACACTGGTTATGTGTGCAGACTGCGGCTCTGCAAGGAAGGTCGATACGTAACGTCGAGATAGGATCTTTTAGTGACATAACAGTGGATGTAGTAACTATATCTGGGTCGTTCGCTTTACTATGCACTGGTTTTATTGTTAGAATCTCAAGCTTGAAGGTGATTAATCTAAAGGGTGACTCACTCTCTGCAAGGACTCGCTGTTTTGAGATTATGGCGCCTCGTTGGATCTTTTGCGTTAGCTCCTCAACAGAGAATTTCCGAACAAGATTGATAAGAATATGAAACGGCTATCACTAGTCAGCATTTTATCGAGAGGACTAAAAAGTGGTTTGACTACCTTCTGTGTTAATGCATAGGTGACGATGATTTCATTCTTGTAATTTGCGACTTTACGCGTCATATCTGTTATGTCCGCAGGCCTAGTTGTCCCAGGTTTGTTTTTGAGTCCTTTGAAGTTAGAGCGTACCTCGTCTCCATTCAGCTTGAATTCAAATTGTTGCGGAAACGTGATATCTGTCTTTGGAGCGTAGTGAGCCATGCCAGACTCGGCCGCGCAAAATGCCATGATCTTATACTTGTTATCGCGTCTAAGCATATCGATATGCTCACTTGTGAGTGAGAGAACGCCCTTGACAGTTGACCGATGCGACGGCACCGCTACTTGAAAAGTTAATGTGATTTCTAACAGATGAAATCCGTTGACTTACTAGGCAGCTCTATCGTATTTGTGAGCTGTTCTATAATCTCGTAAAACGGGCTATCTTTGAACTGAAATCGTGCTGGGAAATGACTTAGCATAGATAGCGACGAGTTAATGCGATCATAATTGATCTTACAGCGATACATTGGAGTTCGAGCTACTGTCGCACCCGACGGAGGTTGATGTTGATATCCATTTATTGCTGTTTGATTATTTTGGTGGTTGGAGTTGGTTGATGAGGTGCTGTAGCCTGCCGGATTTGGGAAGTTTATAACAGTGGGAGGAGGAGAAGAGCCGTGATTTTCGATCCTGTATCGTATCCTATTAAGTCTGGCCGCGTCACCTGACTGCACACATTCTTGTAATACTGAAAATAAGACAAAAGGATCAGTGACGGTACTGGGAGAGAGCAGCTCAGAGGCAGAGGCAACATGCAATGACCTCCATAATGACCTACAGTTTGTGATACGCTGTTGTAGAGCTGCCTTGACACCAGACACCTGCAATCTCTCGCCCCTACATATCTCTTTCAGGTCATGGTTGATCAATAGCTTAATCTGCCCATCTAATGACCGCGCTTGCGCCTGAAGTGAACCGGCCGAAGACGACATTGCTGTAAAAGATTCCAAACGAAGGCTGACGGATCCTAGTCGCAAACGAGGACCTTCAGTACTGGGTGGATTGGGGAGTGGTTCCGATTCGAAATTAGAGACATGGAAGGCGGGGAAAGTTTCTAGAGGGCCAGCCGCTTCGAGAGAAGGGAGAGCGAAGGAAGTTGGGAAGAGGAGGAAGAAGATACGAATGCAGTGACCTGTTCTGGTGTCTTTGGTACCTTTACGTAGTGGAGTAAAGTGAATTTTTCTGCTTCAAAGGCCACGTGAGCCCCCAGGCTTGCATTTCTTTTATCTTTCGTCTCCAGTCAGCAGGTCTACGGAGGCAGATCACACATGAATGTTTGTACAGGAAGTTGGATCAAAGAGACTGGCCCGAAGACAGTGTAAGCAGTTCTTTACTGTAGGTGCCGTGATATTGAGGATCTATCTGCATGCCAAGCACGGCCTTTAACTTTCCATCTGCTGCATGAAACCGCCGCACCAAAAATTCCGATCTGGAAACTTTCTATTCTGTACCGCACCCGTATACTGTAATTCAACAGCTCGCACATACCAATGGCAAAGAGCTTAAGAGCAAGTGTCAAGAAGGCTAATCGCTCCAAACTGCGCACCCGAGTCTTCAATCCTACCATCGATGCTCGAACAGAACGCCTCTCTGCAAAACTGGTCGAGCTTGCATCTCAACCAAAAGCACCTAGAGCGGAGATGGAAGTTGACGAAGGTACAGCTTACAGTCCTACTCACATAGACAACCCTCTGACCCTTTCTCAGAGCCCTCAAAGTCTGGAGCAGATAAGCACAAGGCGCAAGAGAGCGGGTCAAATGACGGTATGTAGCGATAAGAATTTGGACTGTTGTCACCTTTAATACTACCAATCCCACTACGTCTCATCAACTCACATATATTCCATATAGACATGATGCTAGATGATATCGTCAATGTTGTTCCGGCAGGTACAATATCACAATCCATAAGCGAACAGAAGAAAAGTCGTGTTCAGAAACAGAAACGGCGCCATAAACCAGGTTCTAAAAAGATCGTCTTCAAGCAACACCCCATGAAGGCTAAATTGAAAGCAAAGGCCGGCAAGAGGTGATGATCTAGAGTCGATATGCGATACCCTTGATTCAGCGCGGCGTTCCGGGGAGCGTAGGAAAAATTCATTCTTTGCAAAGAGCGTGCTTTCCTTGGGCTCGGTGTGATAGAATGAAAGCAACCATTTATTGATTGACCATACCCGAAGTAATAGTCGAATGAAGTTTATCTATCCCGCATTGTTCGGTCCCCCTCGTACCTTTACACACAAGTATCACACCTGTGAGGACTGGATACTACTCTGAATGTAGTTTCCTGTTATTGGACAACATTCTTTTGAGGATCCGCCATCTGGATTAAATCCGCTCCGTTTTACGGAAGCGTAGACTGCAACGTTTGCGCACAGAGACACTGAATTCCAGATTCCACTTGTGGAGATTTGCGACAGCAGTTCGTCAAGTCTCCCACCTTGAGGCGATAGTTGTTCCAGGCTACCTCCAAGATTTTGAAGAGCACGACCTGCTAAAAAGGATAACACTACAATACGATAAGTCTCTAAGCATCCGAAGTGCATATTATCGGCACTGAGTTAGACTACTCTACCGCGAAACTCAATCTTTATACCACGCGATATCTTCCTCTCTATATGCCCTATTTGTATAGCGCAGATATTGTCCTTTAAAGACCTCCCTATGTGCATGAGATAGGTTCACTCAGGTAGTTCAAGGATCAGTATGTAAGAGAGTTTATTTCGACCGCAAGGAAAGTCGTTCGAATGATCGAAATGTGTACGAAACATCCGCCCCTTCTGGCCCCAGGCTGCTTGCGACGATGTCTTTTGTTAGTATACCATCCGATAGAGCTCTTGGAACTCGTCATTGGCTATTACTGTATATTACCCTAGACTTCATAACAATGACGTTGATATCCCACCAAAATAAACAGCGGTAGTTTTCCGGCACAATACCTTAACCTTACCCAAGGTCTTCCATTCTGTTTATCATGATCACCCCAAATTCAACCTTTCTTACCAAAACATTTCTGAATCTCGAATTTCTCATCCTTATGCACCATGACACTTAAGTACGCCTACACAACTCTCCTAACCCGCTCCTCCTATCTTGCCGGCGTCATCATCCTCGCCCACACCCTCCACAAACAATCAACCTACCCCCTCTATGTGCTCTACACCTCCACCCTCGACGCCTCCTCCGTCCGTGCCCTCGAACTCGAATCTAACAAGACAAAGCTCATACCCCTCCTCACCTTACCCCTACTGCCGAACTCCTCTCAACCAATCTCACTCATCGCAGAACGCTTCGCCGACACCTGGACTAAACTCCGCGTCTTCGAAGCCCTCGCCGACAAAGGACTGGGCAAAGTATGCTACCTAGACGCCGACATGCTGATCACAGGGCCCATCGACGACGTCTTCGCCGCCGCTGACCTACCAGACGAGAACTGGATCGCGGCCAACCACGTCTGCTGTTGCAACCTCGATGCCGACGAATGGGCCGACGCGGACTGGACGCCCGAAAACTGCCCATATACCCCTCTCTCGCACCCTGCCGCTCTCACCACCGCAACACCGGTGACAGAGGAGGCGAGAGAGACATATCACCTCCTCAACGGAGGCCAATTCGTCTTCCAACCCTCTCCGCTCCTCTGGACCCGCATCCTCGACTCCTTCAACACTTCTGTCAATCTAGCTGCTTATAAGTTCCCTGATCAGGACTTCCTCGCTGCGTTCTTCCGCAATCGCTTCTTGCCCCTCCCGTGGCGCTTCAACGCGCTCAAGACGATGCGCTACTGGCACCCTAACATCTGGCGCGACGAGTGTGTCGTGTGCGTGCATTATATCGTGGATAAGCCGTGGGCTGCGAGGGTGGCGAGTGATGGGAGGGCAGGGTATGTCGGAAAGGACGGGGAGACGCATAAGTGGTGGTGGGAGGCGTTTGGGGCGTGGAAACAGGAGAGGGAGGGCCAGAAGGTGAGGGATTTGGTGACAGAGGTGGTTGCCGGGGAGGATGGAGAGGAGAGGGAGGCGTTGAGGGCGGTTGGGTCTAAGGTCCAGGCGTTTGCGGTGAATAAGGTGGGAGATGCTGCTCAACAACCCGATGACGGGAAGTCGGAAGATGCTAAAATAGAGCTTGAGGATACCCAAGCCTACCACCTGGAAGGAGGGATTGCTGACGGTGGACCGAGACCAGTGATTCGAAAACTGGGTGGAACTGGCCATGGTCCAGTCGTCCATCCCAATCGCGTCCACCGCGGTGGATTGATTAATCCACAGGGACGCAGTTGGATGGAACCGTAGCCAACTTTAGAAAACGACACTGTGATACTGTAGGTTCATAGGTTATGAAAGTCCGCTCGTGAATCATGTAATCATTGATATCATTATTTCATGTCTACGTCTATGAGCTTGTCGAAACTTGCTCTGAGCGCAGAATTAAACCGTCGAATGCAGAAATCAGGGGAGTAAAGTATGGTGGAAAATGCGACCATGATGCCATGAATTTGCCTGGAACGCCAACCAGTACTCCCTCCGTCCAAATAATTGTCGCTGGAAACCCCGTACAGAACTTTCATCGTTGAATCCCTTACCAACTTCTCCGCTTGGAGTATGTGGTAAGGGTATGTCCGTACAATCATGATTTTCTCATATCATCTCATCTCACCTTGCACTCCCAAACAGACGACCTCCCGCTCCATATTTTCCATTCCCTCCCTAAAATTTTACATTTTACAATATCTGCCTCAGCTGATCCTTCTGCTGCTGCGTTAAACTATACGGGAACTTGATCTTCACATCCACAATGAAGTCGCCCCTCTCATTAGGCTTCTTGCTCTTTGGCATACCCAGTTCCGGAAAGCGTGATGTCCATGTGGGCTGAGTGGGTCCGGGATTTCTAAGGGCGACCTGTTTCCCATCGATGGTCTGAACGGTGCGTGACCAGCCGGTAAGGGCCTCCTTGAGATCGATCTCAACTGTGTGTATGATATCGTCCCCGGACCGTTTGAATAGTGGATGCTCTTTCTGTAGAAATTAGTGTCAACTTTATGATTGAACTTGAGGTTGGGGAGAGGGTTAACGAACCTCCGATACGATGAAGTGAAGGTCCTGTGTGCCGCCTTCGACTTGATCTCCGACGTCGCTAAACTTAATTTTGCTGCCAGCTTTGAGACCTTTCTTTATGGGGACTTCGAGGATCCGGTCTTGTGTGCTTTGTTTCCCAGTTGCTTGGTCGTACGTCTTGCGCTTGATCTTCAGTTTCTTCGTCGTGCCATTGAATAACTCTTCCAATGTGACCGGTAACGGTTTTTCCACTACCGTAACCTCCGGTTCTCTCTGCCTCGGGCGACCTTCTCCAAACCTCCCCCCACCGGCCCTTCTTGACCCCATTGGACTACCACCGAACGCGGAGCCAAACCCCCCGAATCCTTCGTCATCACCCATACTGGCACCACCAAATCCACCATTTTTCATGAACTCGCTGAATATGCTATCCGCGTTACTGAACTGAAACCCGCCGGCTCCACCTGGACCGGTCGAGAAGTGGAATGACCGAGTACCACCTCCACCGCCGCCCATATTACCAAACGGAAAGGCTCCTCCCTCGAAACCTGAAGGCATACCTCCTGGGCCGCCGGCGCCAGGTTCGGGAGGTGCTGGCCCGCCGCGGAGGAGAAACTCGAGGCCATAGTCGTCGTAAGTTTTACGTTTTTCTGGGTCAGATAGGATTTCGTAGGCCTGGGAACATTCTGCGAGAGGATGATAAGGTTAGTTACAGTCCCAGACAAAGAAATGAGTTTCGGTATGAGGGGATATACCTTTAAATTTCTCTACGGCTTGAGGGTTGTCCTTGTTCTTATCCGGATGCCACTTGAGGGCGGCTTTCCGGTATGCCTTCTTTATCTCATCATTCGTTGCATCGGATTTTATCCCTATGAGAAAGTAGTCAGATTCCTGTACTCTATGCGGCTGGCCGTGAGGCCTAATTCAAGGTGGGGAGCCCTAGACCTACCCAATTGATCGTATAACTTCGTCTCTTTCACCATGGTAAAAGTGTATTAATGGGAATGAGTGATGATTAATCAAAACTGAGCTTTAGAGTAGAGGAAGAAAATAAAGAAGTAGAAGTTGAGAATTGAGTGGTATTAGAGAGACAAGAGAGCTTTCGGTGATGGGTCATGTCCCGCTTCGGCTCTCGAGCAACTCAGCATCACCATACGTCAGTGAAATAGAAGCTACTAGAACATTCCATCGGGATACCCGAAGCTGATATTTACTTTCAACATTCAACATCGTGGAATCTGTTCACTGAGAGGATGAATTATACAATTAACGCCAACACACCGTGTACTTGTACAGAAGGTCTGGGATCTGCCACTTGGAACCGTGAGAATTGGATGATGACTTCGCCAGCGCCTGACCCTTTTCCGCTCAGCCTTATATAGGGCCAAGCTACAAGTAATGTACAAATGTGTTTATACATAACTTGCAGAATATAGTGCCCTATTGTGCTATAAGCAATGGCTTTTCAAGGCCAGATTACGTGCTTATATCTTTTGATCTCATACTAGCCTTCGATTTTCAATCTGCGTTCGAGGTTAATGTATTTCGCTCTTTCTTACAATAAAATCCCCCTAGGATCGAATTATTAAAAGTTATGGTTCTTCTTATAAACATCTCTATACTATTAGTTTCATGATAAGTAGAGAATATTCGTTCTTTTCCCACAGTTCCCTATGATATCGATTGTTTGTTCAATCAACAATACGTAAAGAGTTCACAAAGCTGTAATAAGAGACATATCCCCCAAGCATGTTTCTCTTCGTGCATTTGTTAACCCGACGTCCTTAACGAGCTAAAAGCATGGATTTCGCGACTGTTGCCTGAAGAGGCTCATATTATATCCGTAAGGTACACGCCGCTGAAGGAACGTTGAATAACAAGCCAGTGAGCGCCTGACTTGGCAACGTTGTCTCGTCAGATGGTCGACGAAGGAATCGTTCTAATCCTGGAAATCCCTTCATGAGCTCCTAATTCTGTAGTTAAAGTCGAAGTACGTCCCGTGGGGGCCTTAATTTCGCTGGTCATAGAGGACGTCAAATATGGATCCCAAGCAGCATGACCTACTGTACATGTCGTAACATGTTAAGGCTGTGCACTTTAACAGAGGAAAGATAAACAAATAAAACGCTCAACTTAATCTCAGAGTATTTGAACAAAGAAAGACTGATGTTCGGCTGATGAACTCATTCTTTACTCTTTCTGGTCTTCTCACGACGCCGATTATAGCATTAACCACAAGTGGAATCCGCTCAACGTTCACTTGACACATAACAGTATCAGCTGCGAACTATATAAATACCAAGTTAACAATCGCAATCCTCACCTAGAGCGTGTCCGCATATCGAAACAAAATCGACTTCTGACCAACGACTGGTCGCCGTTAACGCGACACTGGTTGCGAACAATTGTCAAAGGTACGACTAGAAACACGAATAGCTTGAAGTTATGGTATTTCTTATTCTGTTGCTGCCTCCTCTACTGTATTCCATTTTTGAAGTTCCCTAGTACCCTACTGTACGTGAAAGACACAAACGGCATATAACCTGTGCTTGTACAATTTAATCGAAATTGTCTTAAGGCTATTGAGATCTCGAGCAAATGTGGGCTCAACAGTCACAAATAGAGTAGATGTTGGACAAGCGCATAGATGTCGAGAAATAGCAATCGTGACGGGAAACTGAGCTATAAAGATAACAAGAACAAGACTGACTCTTCATTCAAGTTCAATTCTGAGGCTGAGCAAAAGGAAATGGGTCATCTAGGAGAACGATTACTCTCCCTTCCCCTCTCACACTCGGCTTTCCGAACGGATTTGGAAGTTCTACGCTCACAGGCAAACTTGAGAACAGAGGATAACGAGCCCATGGATCGAACAATTAGGGTTCTTGTGTTATCCAACTTCATCCTCGCTATAGTCGTCTTAACTCTAATATGTCTCTCCGGCCACATCATTCCCACCCACGATTCCCTCCATCCTATTCTCCAGCGCTTCCTCGACAATCTGCCACTCTCCTTCCTGACCGTCGGATGGCCTGCTGGTTTCTGGTTGATAGGTAGTGCTTTACTATTCAGGAGGGAGAAGAAGACGGCTATAGTGTTGACTGGAACATGTTACTTATGGGGTGGGATATTCGCAGCAATCCATCTCACAATGGTGGAAACGTAGATGGAGATTTACAGTGGAGACGGGAATGAGATAAAGGAAGGGCATCGCCAAGCCGCCTTTGCTGGACCTTCCTTTCCGTTGCGGAATGCGGAGCGGAAGTGCGGCGGGGAACCCGATAAACGGAGAAAAGAAAGAAGGACGCACCGCAACTGCACAACGGACAAGCTGTAGGATTTACCACACCTGGATCTTTTGTACTACCATACCAACAGTATATGAATCACGCCCGTTGAAAATAAAATAAACTTCCCTAAATACCTTAACACCCCCAATTGCCCTCCTCACCCCCTTGCCCTTACCTCTTTCAAAGAGCTCCGCTGGATATAATGGCTCTTAGAGCTCCTTCCGCCCTCCCTCATGCTCTGCGATCGCTAAAGCTCTCCCATCAAATGCGCAGATACTCCGCTCCTAGTGATAATACCGTTCCGCCCGCGAAACTGAAATATGTCCCCACGAGCGGGACGTATCCCAAGGGCTTCCTGGCGTCGAGTGCACATGTCGGCGTGAAGGCCTCGAATACGAAGTACGATGACCTCGCCCTCGTCGTGTCCACGACGCCTAATTGTTCCGGTGCTGCGGTGTTCACGAAGAATAAGTTCCAGGCGGCGCCGGTGACGGTGTCCAGGGAAATGATCAGGAGGAGGCAGGGGAAAGGTGTAAGAGCTGTGGTGGTCAATTCGGGGTGTGCGAATTCCGTGACGGGCAAGGGAGGACTAGAGGATGCGGCGAGGATGGGTAGGGCTGCTGATGCGCTGTTAGATGAGGGGAGACAGTCGGAAGAAGGAGGATCAGGTAGTACAATCGTGATGAGTACAGGTGTTATTGGCCAACGGTGAGTATACATATGAAGGAACAAACTCTGGATATTTTCCAGGTCCAACGCTGATATCTTCCAAGCCTCCCCATCAACAAAATCACCCACAAAATCCCCACCGCCCATGACACCCTCGGAAACACACACTCGCACTGGCTCCGCGCCGCCCGCGCAATCTGCACCACCGACACGTTCCCCAAGCTACTTTCGCGGACCTTCACGCTCCCATCATCACCCTCGACGACCTACTCCCTCGTCGGTATGACCAAAGGCGCCGGCATGATCCACCCGAACATGGCGACACTCCTCGGCATCCTCTGCACCGACGCCCCCATCGAGCCCGAGCCCCTGCAATCCCTCCTCAGCGCCGCGATCGACAAGTCCTTCAACAGCATCAGCATCGACGGCGACACCAGCACCAACGACACCGTCGCCATCCTCGCCAACGGCGCTGCGGGCGGGACTGCCATCGCCAGCACGTCCGGCCAGGACTACGACGCCATGAAGACCATCCTCACCGACTTCGCGGCCGATCTTGCTAAGTTGGTTGTCAGAGACGGAGAGGGCGCGACCAAATTCGTCACCATCCGCGTGACCAATTCACCCTCCTACGAAGACGCAAAACGCATTGCGTCCACCATCGCCCGCTCGCCACTCGTGAAAACTGCGCTCTACGGTAAAGACGCCAACTGGGGCCGCATCCTCTGCGCCACCGGGTACGCTGAGAACGTCGCATCCGTCATCCCCGAGGAGACGAGTGTGAGCTTCATCCCCACGGACGGGAGTGCGGAACTAAAGCTGCTCGTCAAGGGTGAGCCGGAGAAGGTGGATGAGGTACGCGCGGCGCAAATTCTGGAAGCCGAGGATCTGGAGATTCTGGTTAGGTTGAGGAACGATGCGAAGGATGGGGGTGAGGAGGCGGTTTATTGGACTTGTGATTTTAGTCATGAGTATGTTACTATCAATGGAGATTACAGGACATAGACCCGAGGACTTCTGGGAAGGGGGAAATGGAGGGAGAGGGTTGGAATTTAGCAAGGAGTATGTCTGGAGTATCTGAGGAGTTTCTTGTCAGATTTCGAAGTACATGCCGATGAATCACCTTGTCTATACCCTAGACCCGCAGGGGAACAAAAAAAGCCAATTGCTTGATGTTGAATCAAAAAGGTGTTATATAGGGAAATTCTGGGTATCTTCCGGGGCATCACGTAAATAGAAGTACAAAGCCCACCGTCTATAGTATAAAGAATGTAAAGAAGACTCGTTTCTCTCGTCTCTCTCGTTGCTCTCGTTGCTTCGTGAAGCTGAGCCCTCCTTACGCCAAGGAAATGCGAGTGTATGCCGTCATACGTTCAACTCCGTCCGAACTCCGCGCAAATGCAATAACTCTGATGTGAGTTATTTTGTGCTCACCGCTGCTCCTTAAGTCCGCGGTTTATGTTGATAAGAATAGTGATGAGCTTATATGGGCTCAATTGGAGAATATGCCCATTCTCTGGCCCCAACCTTCCGTTTTTGGATTCACAACGATCTGGTAAGGAAACGGATTGCTGTCCGTGGTGGTAATAGGAGGAATATGCTCCTTCTCTTTGTTTACTATGTTGACAATCTTGAGAGCTGTCTTGTGGAGTGACTTCTCCATGGCACGGCGTACTTTGACGCGGTCTGAAAAAAATTTAACAGTTAGCTAACCTGGTCTTAACTCTTATCTGCACACTGGGGTCGTCGACTACTTTCTTCCATTCATTTTGAATACCTCATACAATGAACTGGGTAAGATTCAGAAGGGGAAAAGGGGTAACCCATACCCATCTCGGTCCGAGGTCTGGCAACGGTGACATCTAAAACCCACATCTCCCAACAGACCTCTTCCTCGCCTTTCCCAAAGCTAAAGTACCCGCCACGCTTCCTTCTCTTCTCGAAAAACTGCACTACAAGCTGAGCTCGCCCGCTCTGCCGGCCAAATTCGGAAGCAGAGTCTAGTGCGCGGACGAGTACAGTAGCACGTTGGTCGATGAGGGTTTCGAGGTCGACATCGTCAATCAAGGGGAGGGTGAGGTCGAGAAGATCCCGAGTCAGAGGCGCGATGGGAGTAAAGTATCGGTGGAAGAATAGGGTATGGAGTATAGCTGATAGTGGGTTAGCATCGGAATGTACGGAGAAGAGAGCTTCAGGAATATATGAAGATTTCCAGCGTCAGAGAAGAAGCGGCGCAAGTGTCGTTTTTTTGATCTCGCGTAACTCGTATGGAACTGTCGTACCTTTCACGATATCTTTGACAAAGGTTGGGTCCGCAAAGACGTCGAGGACATATTCTGCCCTCTTTGGTGGCTCCATTTTGGCATTGGTGGGGAATCAGAACCTGCCGAAGAAATAAATGATATTAGGCGACAAGATATAGTGATCACAACGGCACAGTTTTCTTTTTCACCTATACGTGGGAGGTAAAAAAGTTTTCCGGCGTCATTGTGTTGTTGGAGGTAAGATGTTGGGTGGGATGTGTTTGATAAGGAGCAAGGAGAAGGAGGGGTTACATTCGGGCTTTGATGGAATTTGCGGCTGTCGCTGGGTACCGACGGCCAGGGTGTAGGTGCCTTCAGGGGGGGTTGCTGCCCTCATGAATCATCCTCTGCGCTACCTTCGTCTGTCCCTCGGTCTGTCGGTCAAGGATCCTGTATAGTACCGTACTATACAGTAGACAACCGTTCACGCGACAGAGCTCACCCTTCAAATAATAATAAGACGACAAGATTCATCGCCCCGTTGCCCTAAACGCATTGCTGGAGCCTGAGACAGCTGACGACAACCCGAAGTTCCTCATGACTGTTCTATATACTGACCGATAGCCGCGTAGCCATCACGCAGCCATGATAAAAGCAACCCGTAACTGGATTCGCCGGAATCGCACAAACTTTGCCGTTGGTGCTGGTGTGTTAGGCGTAGGATATATAGCTGGACAATATGTCTTAGGAAAGATTACCGAAACAAGGCAGCGCATGAGCGATGACAGAATCGCAAAGGAGAAGTATGTCATCGAGTCCTTCCTTGGGAGCTGTCTAGGCACATACTAATGGAATGCGACTCCTGATAGCTTGCGACGAAGATTTCAAAACAACCAAGAGGACTGTACACATACCGTGTTAGCGATCGTAGGAAGGGCTGCGGAAGAAATCGTCACGGCGCTGCCTGTTGAACAGACAGTTGCTGAGCTCCAGAAACAGAAAGCAGAACGTCTAGCTAAAAGCGCCAGACAATTAGACCAGGGAGCTTCAGACACACCGTCCGGATCAGTAAGCGCGGCAGAAGATGATGGGAGGAGTCTTGCTAGCTTTCAAACGGAAAGCTACGTCCACGCAAGTCAGGTTGGAGATGCTACATCGACCCCGGGAGGAGAGGAGGGACCGCGACTCAGAAAGAGCAAGGCGCAACTATGGAGTGAGATGAAAATCAGCTGTAGGTGCAATTTCAACACTTCAACAGCCTGAATTAACCAGAGTTGGTAGCTATCACAAGAACTTTCACCTTAATATATACGCTATGCCTACTCACCCTTTTTACTCGGATCCAACTAAACCTCCTTGGCCGGCGAAACTATCTTGCAAGTGTTGTATTGCTGGCAACACCACAACCGCAGGGAACAATCAACTTAGAGAATAACGACGACGATAACTTCGAGCATGCTTACGGCAATGACTACCAAACGAATCGAGAGTACTTGTCTTATTGTTGGTGGCTATTACACCGAGGATGTAAAGACATCATGGAGAAGGTGAAAAAAGCTGTAAAGGAGGTGTTCGGACCACTAGATCCGAGAGAGGATATCACATTGGAAAGACTGTCAGAATTAACATTAGAGGCCAGGAAGAAAATAGAGGGTGTCACAGAAGAGGAACGAAAGTAAGCTAAGAACGCTGAAATAAGTGCAACAGTGTCTAACGTCGACAGATCTCAGAGATGGCTCCATTATCTTCTTCCACCTCAAGATCGCGAAGAGTATGTTCTACGCGAAGCCGGAATGCTAAGCCCTTCCGCTCCATCAACCGTGACATCACCCTCTCTCCGTCGGCTTCTTGACGAAACCTCGGACTTGATCGATTCTCCATCATTCTCTTATGTTCAGACCCTCCTCCTGGATGCTGCATTCTCTCTTCTGATCGATACTAAGATGGCGAGCTTAGCGTTCAAGATTCCACCTATTTCTGCCTCAACAGCGCGCGTTCAAGAGATCGTTGGCTCTGATACAAAGACTAAGGTAGCTAATACCTTAGCCATTTTTACTAGACAAGCCCACAGTATCGGTAGCTCTGGCCCGAACGAGTATCTTACCGCCATTGAAGGAGTAAGAGATCTAGAAGCCTTTTCTGCCGTAATTTTCAGCAGCAACTTCGATTACGAGTCTCCTGAAGCAGGAGCAGGAGTCGAAGGGCTCGAAGCAAGCCGTCCCGGCACAGCAGGTACAGAAAAACCCGAAGAACCACGCTCAACATCTGGAGGTGATGCGAGCTTAGTTGGAGCAGAAAGCCAATTCGAGTCGGCCTGGGGTAAGGCATTGGCTAAGGAAGATGGAATGTCATGAAAGAGTCTTAGACCACTGGACGCGGATTTATTGTACGATATGTACGCGATATGAACACCAGATACCCACTTCTACCATCGACATATTCACTTGCATACTCATTTTCCGGTTTTCTCCTCACTTACTAGCTTCCCCCATTTGTATATTGAAACACTCTGAATTGCTCCTACCAAAGCTGTCACCATCGCATCGAGATTATTGACGAGCTTACCATGACCCCTCTCCGCCATCATCTCTACATTTCCTCTTTTCCAGAACTTGTCGGCACAGCATACCACCAATCTCTGCTTTCCACCACCCAACACAAGGCTCATCTCCATCATCGATATAGGTGCTTGGGACGTCGCGGGTAGATGTACAGCTACTATGTCCGCCTCTGCTAACTTGTCCAATTCCCAAGTTACCTGCTCATGCCAAGGTTGGAATTCGGGAGACTCGATCCATGTACTATCCCAGTCGGAACGTGACGGGTTGAATAACACAACCGGACGGGAGAGAAAGGATTGCTGTAGGCACGGATGGGATCGAAGGCGTTGGTACACGTCGTCCTGCCAAGGGATTGCAGATCCTTTGTCGATCGCCCCCGAGAGGAAGATGGTGATTGCTTCCTGCTTGAGATCACGCTCGCACTGCTCAGGGGCAGGAAGAACGGTGATATTTGTGTTTGAGACGGCGGAGGGAGATGATCTATCGGTAGGAGTTAAAGACGACTCAGTCTGGGACGCCATTGGGGAGCCTGAATGCAGATAGTGTAGAAGATATAGAGTTTAAAGCCTAAGGGTGTTTGAAGGTTTGATTGAGTTCTGAGTGCAGTATCAGGGGATCAATGATGATGGCTTTAAGTTCAGGTGGTCTTCTAGAACATCGGACCGTATACGGAGTGAAATGATAAAGTCGGAATTTCACATTTTCTAGGCTTCCACCTCGACCTTCATATGAGTTAGTGACTGATAAATTCACAACCTTGTGCTCTCGAATGGTTGCCAAGTGATAATCTGCAGTACGAAACAGTGAAGTTGCGGAGAGCATCGTCACCTCCGAGTCGCGATTGGCTCCGGCGCGTACAGTTACGGTACGAGCTCGCGTCTCCCTCAATTTTTCTCCTTCAGATTCCACACCCTAAATTTCAAACGGCGTCAAAGTGCATATATCATGAAGCGCAAAAGGACAGAGAAGGAGCAAGAAGTCACGCCGAAAAAGAAAACACGCGCCACATCACCAGATAAGCTACAAGAGGATATAGAAATAGTGACACCAGAAAAACGAATCCCTTCAGAACGACTAGCTAGCAGACAGAACCTCATCAAGGAAATTCACGGAGCTTCGATTAATGGGACGCCGAAGAAACTCGCGAATGGAACAGCGACCCCGAAATCAGAGCGTCGAGTTCTGTTCTCGACGCCGCAACAACCCTATGAGGATGATACGCCTAATAGCACCCCGACTATCGTACGAAACGCAGATAGGTCTGCTCGGCGCAAGAGTGCGAGGCAAATAATTGCGCGTACAATTGAAGGAGATCGGAGTGATGAGGAAGGTCTAGATGAAGAGGATACACTCGCACGACAAATATGGGATGAGGATGGAGAAGAGGCATCAGACGGAGAGGTGGAGGAGAATGAAGCAGGCTTGCCTATCGTTGATGATCAGATATACCAATTGGTACCAGATACACCATCTAAACGCGGCCGAGGGAGGCCAAGGAAACAGAAACAGAAGAAGAGGTCCCCTACACCACCAAGTAACCTCCCTCCACACGAACAATACTTCTATCAAAACAGACCAGGAGGCGCAAAGACATCCAACAATACTCTCTCATCGCACACGCTTCTCAATCACGACGAGTACTTCGAGCAAACATCTACCTACACAGACCCTCATGAAGAGGACAAGGAATTCCTCTTCTCGCTTCACACCCGTGCCTTCTCCCAATGGGCCTTTGAGCTCCAAGAAGGCTTCAACATCTGCCTCCATGGCTACGGCTCCAAACGCCGCCTCGTCTCTTCTTTCGCCGCACACCTCCACCACTCCACCCCCTCCCCGCCTAAAATCCTCATAATAAACGGCTACGAGCCCACCCTTACAATCCGGGACGTCCTCATCTCCCTTGTAAACCTCATCCCCTCCCTCAAAGCCGCCAAACTCCCCTCCCAAACCACCGTCCTAATCCCCCACATTCTGACCACGCTCTCCGCCTCCTTATCGTCCCAAACACCCATCTACCTCATTATCAACTCTCTCGACGCGTCCCCCCTCCGCAAACCAACCGCACAATCTCACCTCGCGCTCCTCGCCTCCTCCCCTCACATCCATCTCCTCGCCACGGCCGACACCCCAAACTTCCCCCTCCTCTGGGACCTCGCGCTGAAGACCCAGTTCCGCTTCCTCCACCACGACGCAACGACCTTCGCCTCCTTCGACGGCGACGAGCTCGACGTCGTCGAGACCGTCAACGAAGCTCTGGGCCGCAGTGGACGGCGGCTGCACGGGCGCGACGGGGTTGCATTCGTGTTAAGGTCGTTGCCTGAGAATGCGCGGAGTCTGTTTCGCATATTGGTTGCAGAGCAGGTTGCTGCAGGCATTGAGGAGGAGGATGCGGCGGGCGGGAGGGAAGGAGAAGAGGGAGTCGAGTATAGGACTCTGTATCATAAGGTGGTGGAGGAGTTTGTGTGTTCGAGCGAGATGAGCTTCAGGACGCTACTGAAGGAGTTTCATGATCATCGGATGGTGGAGAGTAGGAAGGATGCCGGGGGTGTGGAGAGGCTGGTTGTGCCGTTTAGGAGGGAGGAGTTGGTGGGGTTGTTGGAGGAGACGGTGTAGATATTGTGTATGTGTGTTGGATAGAGACACTGTGGGTTAGGGAAATGGGGTTGTGGGGAGATGTTGTGGTATATCGTATGTTGAATATGCTTCTATCCTTCGTATGATATTGAGCAGATACCTCCCTAGATCCGAATCAGATGCCAAATACAAAGAAACACAACCCCAAAAACGCCATATATGCCCTGCAAATCCCACGTTCCACTAACCTGGGTCCTTGTACTCCCGTCGATCCTTTTCCCTGAAGATACCTTAACTTACCATCCCCGCCCCGCCATCTTCTCTCCCTCATCCATCTTCCCACAGTTGATTCCCACCATCGCCTCTCCCAGATCCTTACTCACCTCCGCAAGCACCTTAGGATCCTTATAGTGCGTAACTGCCTGCACAATCGCCTTCGCCCTCTTCGCCGCATTCCCGCTCTTGAAGATCCCACTACCCACGAACACTCCATCGCAGCCCAACTGCATCATGAGCGCCGCATCTGCCGGCGTCGCCACACCACCCGCCGCGAAGTTGACGACCGGCAACCGCTTCAACTGTGCTGTCTCCTGCAGCAGCTCGAAGGGCACCTCGAGCTCACGGGCATAAGCTCTCAACTCCTCCGTGGACATATTCGCCGCACGTGCGATCTGTGTGTTCACCGTTCGCATATGCTTGACCGCCTCGACGACATCACCGGTACCGGCCTCGCCCTTCGTTCTGATCATCGCCGCACCCTCCGAGATGCGTCTTAGCGCCTCACCCAAGTTGCGGCAGCCGCAGACAAAGGGCACCTTGAACCCGCTCTTCTCGACGTGATATGTGTTGTCCGCAGGGGTAAGGACTTCGGACTCGTCTATGTAGTCGACACCTAACGCCTCGAGGATCTGGCACTCGACGAAGTGACCGATGCGCGCTTTGGCCATGACGGGGATCGTGACTGTGGCCATGATCGAGCTGATGAGAGCTGGGTCCGACATCCGGGCTACGCCGCCTTGGGAGCGGATGTCCGCGGGGACGCGTTCGAGGGCCATGACGGCGACGGCGCCAGCTTCTTCGGCGATGCGGGCCTAGTTAGCGAGGAGTTAGTATGGGATGGAGGGAGAGAATGGAGGGGTGAGGTTACCTGTTCGGCGTTCACGACGTCCATGATGACGCCGCCTTTCAGCATACGTGCGAGACCGGCTTTGACTTGGAAGTTGCTAGTCTCACCATTGGCGGTGTGGCCATTAGTCGTAGGGAGTTCGGTTGCCATTATTGAGATATCTCTTTGTAAAGATCCTGAGAACTGGTGGAAGGAGGGGAAAAAGACCGGATGGTATAGATATCTGTGAATCGGTATGAATGATAGAAGGGATGGAATGAATGTGCAGATGGTCCGGGAGAATAGAGTACTTATGTTACTATTTCAAATGACTCAATTGACACAAAGGGCGCAGAATCGGATGTCGAGAGAAATATGAGCGTTCACCGTCTGGTACGCAAAAAAAAATCCCACTAGCCCAGACGGACAATGGTGGGGCTAGACCGAGGAAGCGGAGACGCCAATTGCGCGGTAATCGCGGGGCATCCCCGGAATGCGTGCCATCATAGTTTCCAGCTCTCCCGGCCCGGTTCTAACCGCCTCCGACGTAGGTAGCAACCTCCCACAGCTCTCATAAACAACACCTACTACTCCTGAGCTGAGCTTCTGTATAAGGATACCTTACCGGTACAATGGCCACCCTACTCCTCCGACGGCCACTCTTCACGGCCCTAACCCTCTCCTCAGCCGCGCTCGCAACACCACTCCTCCTCCAACCGCACTTCCAGTCCTCCCGTCTGCTCTGCGACTCGCCGATATCGTCTTACCAGTCTTCGGCAAGAGCGCCGGTCGTGAAAAGGGGACGGCTCAATCCGAGCGCCGTGAAGCAGATTAGTTCGGGGAGCATACTAGGTTCGTGATCTCGGAGCTTTGGGGGGTCGATTGAGGGGAAAGAATGGGTTAAGGGAGACGATTGCTGACGTTATGGCGCGGGTTGTGTTAGGCCTCGTGTGCGGGTTGGGAGTATCGCTGTTCTCAAAACCGTTGGCGCTGCTGATAGGGTTATTGGTTTTTGGTGTTCAGGTTGGACATTCCCCCCTTCCGCTGCTGGGTGGAATCAGTGCTGATGGCTCCTAGGCTTTAGAATCTCGTGGGATACACCTCATACCTTATGGACGTTTGCAAAGATACTTCACTAGTATCAATCTCAGATCCGCGATACAAGATAATGTTGCGTTCAAGCTGAGCTTCGGCGCAACTTTCGCGCTGAGTGCCTTTGCGGAACTGTAGCGTCAAAATTTTGTACAAATGTAATATATAATCATAATCTACTGAGGATTTCGAATTTAGTGGTTCCAGTATTTTTGTATCATAATGTACGAAAGTGTGTTTATAGCGTAATTTTTTCATTATCTGTCTTAAGTCGATCGTGTCTATTTCATACATTCCCCATGAATCAAGCGTTCAGAACATGATCTCGTCACATTCTTCTACAACATCAACCCTATGCATCCAGAGAAGATATTACGTCTGCCCTTTTGATTGCTCAAGACCCATATGCAACCCCAGTACCACGACACCTCATCCAGAACTCCTTCACGATCTTATTCGTAGCCGTGCTTCCTCTTGCCGCAATAATCTGCTGCAAAAATCTCTTCCTATCCTCCTCATTGGCGATCTTACTCGGGAAGACACCTGAGTTCAGGGCATCTTTCAGCCACTGCTGCACTTCCGGACCATAGGTCACGAGCTTCCTCAACGGCTCAGCCATTAGGTCCAATTCACTTCGGGCGGCATTGCCACCAACACTAGAGATCAGAGCTCCGCACAGCACCGGACCACCTTTAGCAACCATCGATTGCGCCACCGCTTTTTCAGGGTCAGGATATTGCGGAATAAGCTTGATCCATTCCGCGAAGAAAGAGGATGCAGCCCGTTTGGGTAGAATGTCACTACATATAAGGCACCAGACGGCCGTGTTGAAGACGTGATCGAGAGCAGCTTGAGGGAATTGAAAGAATGCTTTATGATAGTATCGGACGAAGCGATGGATAGCATCGTAGCATCCCTTCATCACCTCCGGATCATTGAAATCAAAGGGACTTCGCTTCACCTTGGCGTCTCGTTGATTGTGCTCCATGAGAGTAATGATGTACTGAGCTAGGTGCAGTACTTCATTGTTGACTCTATCAGGGTTTGACGAGTGAGACGAAAGAAAACTACTTACAGTGGACAGAATTTGGACTGCTCGGGGTGATTTCATGTCGTGTCGAATGAGGAAGTTGACGATTAGTGGTGCTGGGAACACGAAAGGACCTGGAGTTGTTTCTGTAAAGCCACAACGAAAGATGTGGCATACTTCCTCGATAATATCCCCGTCCGCTACAGCAGCGGAGTAGAGAACTTCAATCCAGTGAAGCATACGTCTTTGAACTTCCAAGCCTTGTCCCTGAGCCCAGAAGGACGGTGCGGATTCATCATATTCGAGATCGACTACTGCATCTTCCGTAGCCTGGAATGCTTTTCCAATGGCTGTAAGGCATTTGAGCACTGTAAGTGCTGATTGTTTGCCTGCTTCATACTCTTCTTCTTGATTGTACTCATTGGATGGCTTGCTAGCCGTTTCGAGTCTTTGCAGCGCAGTCTGAAAATCCCGTTCAATGAAAACAAATACTGTCTGTAGCCGCACAACCTTCTCCTCATCAGAATCAAGAGCTTGAATGATGGCGGCAATAGCTCCGATGACCTTTTCTTTGGTAGTCATATCGGCGGCAGGCCATTGAAGAAACATCTCGTATTGTTGAATGAATGCATCCAACTGACTTGTCAGCTGAGTCCTGCAGGAGTAGCATAGCGATAATATTGACTTAGCAGCACTATTAGCCATTGACCCCTGCGGCGTTGACGACCCCTGAGACGAAGGGGCATGCGCTGCTAAGGACGCAAACAGGAAGTTTAGAGCACCTGACACTACTTCGAAATGCCGTCTGAAGTAATCCGCATAGTTCCCGATGGTATTCACAATCGTACGGCGTATGGTTGAGGGTACGGCTCTGTTCTGTGGGCTAGTGAGCTCTGAGAATAGCGATGACCCGAACACTCTCGTTAAGAGGGAGTCTTCACTTTCTCCCTCGCCGATAGAACCAGATAATGCAGATAACCCATAAACATATGCTTCGACACCCTCCCAGTCATTCCGTTCGAGACATACAAGTGCTGAAGTGCTGAGTCTTTCGACCAGTGAAAGACCAAGAAGCGTGAAGGCTTCTTGCATCCAGTCACTAACTTCGACCCGCAAACTCGAAAATCTGTCCATCTCGTCCGAATCAAGATGTCGAGCTTCTTCCCGAGTCGGATAGCGTATCTTTTGCACGTATTCTTCGACAGCCTGCATCGTGTGAGCTTGGACTGAAGGAAGCCAGGAGGGTGCTGTCTCTTCGACAAGTAGTTCATTGGTCGTCGATACAAAGGTATCCCAGAATTGAATTGCTACCTCACAGTTGTCGATAGCATCCGTATAGCCTGGTCGTCTTAGTAGCTGATGCAACATCACCATGATCTCTAGTCTTTCTTGATTTTGAGGGTATTGGATTAGGGAATGAATCTCTAATACGCCGTATGCGCAAAGCAGACGAGCAGCGGAGCCCGATGCTTCTGCATCGCTTTCAATGTCTCCTAGGTATTGTCGAGCCCAGTCCCCTCGGAGCAGGTTCGACAGAGCGGAAGAATGTTCTTGTTTAAACAATGATTCGTAGCCATTGATCATCTCTATCATGCCTTCGATTACGTCAGTATCGTCAGAGATGACAATGAGTTCTAAGGACGGATTAATCAGTGACCTAAGAAGATTAATATTTTCTGAAGAATGGGTCCATGCTCGTTGGCCGTAGAAAACCCAGGATACAAAGCACTTGAAAGCATCTGTAGCATATGTCTCGCTATGTTGTCTTAGAGAATATTGCATCAAAATAACTGCATCCTGGAGATCCTTTTCTATCCTTTCATGAAATGCTCGCAGGTGCTGACTGTTTGGGTCTGTTTTGGCAGCTTCTTCCACAAGGCTAGATGCGTACCACAGTGTTGCGGTAATCTGGTACGGAGTTAAAGTTGTAACCATGTCAACCGTCCTCGGGAAGTGGTCGAGGGTGTCTTCGGGGATGAATTCGCGTTTATAAAAACAGCATATCAAATGGCGAATTGAGTGAGACCAGGACACGGTAGGGCGTGAAAAGTATGTCACTAGAGTAGTACATAACTTTTTTGTTACCAAAGGCTTTTCGTTCGCGGCAATCAGTCGTACCTGTACGTTCCACTAAGTTAGCCCATCACCAATCAGGTTCAGATACAGCGGTCGATGGTACGCCGTAAAGCTCGACGATATGGTGTGACGACGTACAGTCCACGAGACAAGACGCGAGAGTAACAAATGCGTCTGGTCTATGTCAAGAGATGACCTAATGTTTGTTAGACGTTTGGTGTAATAAAGAGTAACAATAAATCTACTTACCAATCTTGATTCAGTTTGACCGTGAAGGTCAATGCTCCAAAGAATTTAGACTTCTCATCAGTGCTTGAAAGCAGAGCGTCTGCCATCTGCCAGCCATCTGGAGATCTTTGTAATGTTTGCAGCTGTTGTTCAATCTGAGAGATGACTTTAGGGGATGCGGGTTGGTAGAAACGTTGAACAAGCTAGATTACCGTTAATCTAAACTCGTGGAGCAACATAGCAATCGCCTGAATTAGATATATTTACCGCTTCAAGCTCAACGATAGACGTTGGCGCAGATATTGAGCCACTTTCCATAGCTTAGGGTCAGGGTGTTCGGACTGCTCTATTTTGGAAATATGTTGGTCATAAGAAAATTTAAAGATGACTTTCGAGAAAGGAGCTTCCACCTAGAGTCGTGCAGACAACAATCTCACGATGACAAGATATTCTGATGGGAGTCATTGTCTTCTATTAAAGCAATAGGTAAAGTTGGGGGGAGCTTTAAAAGAGCCTTACGGAGTAAGAGGTCGAGGTTCACAAACTAGTTAACGCCAAGATAAATATAGATCGCGTGCATGAAAGCAAACTTGAGGTGCAGTGGCTTCGTGCGGCGAAAGTACATGATTTTCTCGAATCCATTGCAAATATGAAGAAAAGAAATGGATAAAGGATACAAACTGCAAGGGAATATAGCCTTTCAAATGAGGTTTGACAAGTCAGGAGAAGAGACAGATGGAAGAAAGCTGGAGCGCCCATAAGGTCTCCACGCACTACCACCTGCCTTTAGCCCTTTAGGGACATACGCGGGGTACAGAACGGGGGCCTTGGCCCCATCACTTCTGCCAAAGTTACAGTACATGACCCCCACCGGCTATACATACTATTTCCGTCAACCAGGTATTTATATCGCAGCTTGCAACTTCTGGTCGCATGCATAGGGTATGCGGTGCTGTTCCTTCCGTCTTCCAATTACTTTCTTCTCATTCTCTCATGTAGCTGCTAGATACCAGCTTTTCAAGAGTCCCTTCCACTCTAGTCCGCGTGTACTTCTAACCGTGGAGATGGAGACGGTTAATACTACAGAGAGGCTCTCCCGCCTGCGGGAGCTAATGAAGAAGTATAGCGTTGATGTTTACGGTACGATAAGCTGACCCGTCCAAGTACTCGACCTTTCCTAACCATCTCCTAGTTGTACCTTCAGAAGACAGCCATCAATCGGAATATATTGCGCCTTGCGATGCTAGACGAGGTCAGACAACACGGCCGAAATCGCCCGTACACCCTGCTTACACCTTGTAGAGTTCATATGTGGATTTTCTGGATCTGCAGGCACTGCTGTGATCACCCTGGACAAGGCCGCTCTGGCAACAGACGGCCGGTATTTCAATCAAGCTGAAAAAGAGCTCGACAGCAACTGGGAACTACTAAAACAAGGGCTTCAAGACGTCCCCACGTGGCAAGAATGGTATAGATAGGGTATTTTTAAGATTGTGTTCCCTCATTGACTGATATAGGACGGCTGATCAGTCTGAAGGTGGGAAGACCGTCGGCGTTGATCCCACCGTTATAACCGCTTGTCAGTATCCGTATATCCACTTCATATAGTGACCAAGTCCTAACAGCTTTTAGCCGATGCCCGCAAACTTGCCGACAAAATCAAGAAGAAAGGAGGTGCCGAGTTGAAGAGTGTTAAGGAGAACTTAGTCGACGCTGTATGGGGAGACGCTAAACCCGCAAGACCCGACGAGAATGTCAAGGTTCTAGGGTTAGAATTCGCAGGTAAAGGATACAAGGAAAAACTCGAAGATTTAAGAAAGGATCTAGAGAAACGAAAAAGTGCTGGTTTCGTCATTTGTGAGTGAACTGTCAACCTCCCCCACTCCAAAAACTGATCCAAAAAAGCAATGCTAGATGAGACAGCATGGCTTTACAATCTTCGCGGCAACGAGTGAGTCTTACTCTATATACATTGAGTCTACCCATGACTTATATCGTGCTTACAGCATCCCCTACAATCCCGTGTTCTTCTCGTATGCTGTAGTGACACAGGATGCGGCAACTCTTTATGTCAACGACAGCAAGTTAACTGGCGATGTCAAGCAACACTTAGGTGATTTCGTCAAAATTCGTCCTTACGACTCGATATTTGATGATGTTACGGCACTAAGTGATGCAGTAGCCCGGACCAACGGTGACGGCGGCTCTCGGGAGGCTAAGAAATTCCTTTTATCAAATAAAGCTTCCTGGGCGCTTAATCAAAGTCTCGGCGGTCAGGACAAAGTTGAAGAAGTTCGTAGCCCGATTGGTGATGCTAAAGCTGCAAAGAATGAAACTGAGCTCGAGGGTATGCGAGCATGTCACATCCGGGACGGAGCTGCTTTATCCGAATACTTTGCATGGCTCGAGGACCAACTTGTCAGCAAAGGTGCTCGTCTTGATGAAGTTGACGCTGCTGAGAAGTTGGAGTCAATACGATCGTGAGTTCCCAAATTTGATGGTCCCCGAGGAGTAACCTTACACCTGTCGCAGAAAACATAAGCATTTCGTAGGCTTGTCTTTTCCCACAATTTCTTCTACCGGTCCAAATGCAGCAGTGATACACTACAAACCGGAACGAGGAAGTTGCTCAGTCATCGATCCCAAAGCAATCTATCTATGTGACTCCGGAGCGCAATATCTTGACGGTACCACGGACACGACACGGACACTGCATTTTGCCGAACCGACGGATATGGAGCGTAAAGCATATACTCTAGTACTAAAGGGCAACATTGCGCTCGAACGAGCCAAGTTTCCAAAAGGTACAAGTGGTTTTGCTCTCGATACCCTAGCACGACAGTTCCTGTGGGCAGAAGGGCTCGACTACAGGCATGGAACTGGTCATGGTGTAGGATCGTATCTTGTAGGTTCATTTTCAGTACTCCCGTGACCCTATATTGATAGTACATCAGAACGTCCACGAAGGACCAATTGGTATCGGCACCCGTGTCCAGTACTCTGAAGTCTCTCTTGCGGTCGGAAACGTCATCTCAGATGAACCCGGTTATTATGAGGATGGAAACTTCGGTATCCGCATCGAGAACATCATCATGGTCAAAGAAGTTGACACCAACCACAAGTTTGGCGATAAGCCCTACCTTGGGTTCGAACATGTTACCATGACGCCGATGTGCAGGAAACTAATTGATGTATCGCTCCTAACGAAAGCTGAGAAGGAGTGGCTGAATAGTTACAATGAAGAGATACTAGAGAAAACCTCGAGTTATTTCGAAGGAGATTCTCTTACAAAGGTTTGGCTCGAAAGGGAATGCCAGCCGTATTGATCAAAGGGGTGAGATTCATACCTCATCCTGAAGGAATGTCTCTAGGTATGTCTAGTACAGTAGAATGTATAGCAAGATACCTCCATCCATGGCTCGGTATCAAAATCCTAGTTATTCCACAGTATGTAGAGAACAAATCCAGAAGAACATGAAGACATATTTATGTGTCGTATCTGTGATATGTGTGACCAGCTATCTATTTGGCTACAATACTCACAACATCCTCATCCGCAACCACATGTCCCAAACCTACACGTTGAGGAACATGTCTCGCGCTAGCTCCCCACACCAAAGCATACTTGAACGTCTCCTTGAGCGTTCGGTGAATTTGATCGCACACGTCTTCTATGGTGGAGCCTGTACGCACGATCAGGGCTTCGGAAAAGTCAGGATCTATTCCCTTCCGCTTGGTGTAGATCCGGATCAGACGCAGTTCGTCCCAGCATCGGTCTACCACGTCTTGAATACCAAGATCGAGTTCGCAACTCATGACGACCGTGTTGGGTTCGCGGGCTAGTTTGTCGAGACCTTCTATGCTGATGCTGTCGATTTTGTTGTAGACGTAGAGACTGTGGGAGTTAGCCAGACCGATTGCTGGAAGTTGTAAATTTTGTAGTTACCATTTGATGTATTTCCTATGATCCTTCATTATCACGTCGATGAAGTCATCTACCGTAGCTGTGTAAAATATGAGCAATAAAGCTAGGGGTAAAGTGAAGCGGACTTACCGTTTTCGTCTCTCACGAGGACTTCGCAGTTGAGCATCTTGTAATCTCGAAGGATGTTGTACAACATCTTCTCATCTAGCTTCTTAGGTGGAGCCTGGAAGGTGATCTTCATTCCTCCGGCCTTCTTCGCCTTGAGATAGATGTTCCTTGTGCACGTTAGCAGGTTTCGCTAGCATTTTAACAGCTTTCGTACGGAGGTTCCCTGTTCAGTCGAATGCCGACGGCTTCGAGTTCACCTTCTAACAGTGCTCTCTGCTCAGCTCTCTTGGTAGCATCGAGGACCATCAGAATCATATCACTCGTCTAACACTCCTGTTAGCATCACTATCTTCACGAATCCAACACACGCACTTTCGCAGCCGAAATAACCTGCCGTCCTCTCCCCTTTCCCTCAGCTGCGCCCTCGATGATACCAGGAAGGTCAAGAACTTGGATCTCAGCACCTCCATACTCCAGCACACCAGGAATGGCTGTCAGAGTAGTGAAAGCATACGACGCAACTTCACTTTTCGTCTTCGTTATCTTCGACAGAAAAGTCGATTTCCCGACAGACGGGAACCCGACGAGCGCTATGCGGGCGTCTCCGCTCTTGGAGACATCGAAGCCGCTCCCGCCCCCGGAACCGGCGCCAGCAGCGGGCTCGAGGAGCTGGGCCCGTAGCCGTGCGAGTTTGCTGTTCTCCGTTAGAGAGTTGTCCGGAATGCGTATGTTTGGTGAGCGAACCCTTTGAGGAGACCGAGATGATATTCTAAAAATCTCAATATATTTCTTTTGCAGGTTCTTTTTGCGAGAGTGCGTACCGGTAGCCTTGTTCTCTTTCGTGCCGTTAGCACTTGGTTGTTATGTTTACGTCTTGCGGGAGACAAGTACTTTGCGTCCTCTTCATCTCATCCTCGATCCTTCACGACATGTTAGGGTTATCCTCGCTGTTGACCACGTGTGGGGCGAGGAAGTTTGACTTGCTCCTTGATCTTATCTGTGATGTTCACCATCTTGGCTATATTTCAGCTCTTTGAGCCCAATTCTGTGATATTGAAAAAAAACTTTTAAGACAATAAAATCTTAGGCTTTTGATATTTTCGTTCGATCCTGTGGCTGAAACAAAAGTAGAAGGAAGTGATAGCGGGCTAAGTCTAAGCCTAATTCGGCATAGAGCCGAATTTATTTCAACCTCAAGGCGTTCCGCGGTGGCTCAAACATTGACGCTGTCATTGATGGATTTGTAAATTGGGCCTATTAAAGGATTCTGATATATAAAGGGCATTTCCCACAGTTTGCCTGAACATTCGTGATGTCCTCTTCCCCTTCAAACCCACTCAAGCTATGTCCCTCCCCATCCCAAGGGCACCTCAGGAAGCCCGACAACAGCTCCACACCATCTACGATGCCGGGATAGCATCTGGTGCAATTGAACCCTTTGTCTACCCTTCCGGCGCGTTCGCCTCTCTTGTAGTAATTACATATCTTCTTATAGATCATAGAAACCGACCTCTGCTTCGCTTTGCCCGTTTTGTTGTCTGGGCGTATAACGCTTACTTTGCCGCGTACTGTATTCTATACACGCGCGCCCGTAATATGTCGACTAGTTACTGTGTCGGACTTGTATCCATGTGGTCGATTTTCTGGTGCTATACCATCCTCATAGCGAATGATGCTCAAGCGGATTTTCAGCGCATGGAGAGAACCGAGGGTGTTTATAGAGGGCAGAGCGCGAAAAGAGCTAAGGGACAAGACCATTCAAACGGGTCGCTGGAATCTCCTTCGGAAAGTAAAGACTCTGCGTCCCGTGTAAGCAATGGTTCTACGTCTCGCAGAAGCAATAGTGCTACGTCTAAACCCAGAGAAGAAGCGTCCAGTTCTACGTTTCGAGGGACTGACAAGCTCGGGGATACAGCTTCTCCCAGGGAGAGAACGGGTGGATATGCGTGGCAACCGTATCCCCTATCCCCCTTCATCGAGCGGCTAGACTGGGTGGCAGACATCTTCAGCAACTTCCGCGGCATAGCCTGGAACTGGAAATCGATCCCCAACCTCCCCGCACCTCCTCCCTCCATACAGTCGCAGCTGCATTCCACATCGGGGACGTCCATTCCCCTCAAAAGTCCCCAACCCAGCCGAGACAACCTGCGTAGACACCAGACGAAGCGCGAGCTCCTCTCCTCCAACCTCCAAAGGTCTCTCGGCTGCTATCTCCTCGTCGACGTCCTGAAGACCTACTGCATGCACGACCGCTACTTCTGGGGCATCGCCGCCATCGACTCCCCCATCCCCTATCTCCCCTCTTTCCTCAATAACCTCCCCGCGCTACCCCGCGCGCTCCGCCTTGCGGTGACGCTGTACGCGATGAAAACGATGCTCCTCCTCATCTTCAGCATGGCGCCCCTCTTCTTCGTCGGTGCACTCGGTCCCAAGGCTATCGGCGCGCGCGGCGAACCGTGGATGTACCCCGATTCCTGGGGAAGCTACAGCCACGTTCTCGACAACGGGCTCGCGGGCTGGTGGGGCGCATGGTGGCATCAAGTAAGGCCCTGGAAGCACGATCCAAATCCTCAAAAGCCCGGTAGCTAACCCATATACCAGATCTTCCGCTTCGCCTTCGAAGCGCCCTCGAAGCAAATCCTCCGACGCCTCAGCATCCCATCCAAATCCATCCCAGGCAGGATCATACAGCTATTCGTAGCCTTCTTCCTCTCCGGCTGCCTCCACGCCAGTGGCAGCTACACCCAACTCGGGCCCACGAACCCCCTATCGGGACCCATGCGGTTCTTCCTCCTTCAGCCTTTGGGCATCCTCCTCCAGGTATTCATTTCCTCCCTGTTCCGTAAATCAGGGGCTGCTGGCAGGCTGTCCCCTCGGGTAAAGCAGCTCACCAATTTCGTCTACGTACACTGCTGGTTCTACTATACAGCGCCACTGCTCTGTGACGATTTCGTGCGTGGCGGTCTCTGGCTATTCGAGCCCATCCCCATTAGCCCGCTCCGCGGACTCGGCTTCGGCGCCGAAGGGGAAAACGGATGGTGGTGGTGGGGCGGGGACTGGGTGCGCTGGCACGAGGGTAAGCATTGGTGGGAGAGTGGCATCGCACTGTAAATCACGTAGGACAATATAGCAGGCAGAAACAAGATAGTATTCTTTCCCACCTCAGCAGGGACATATAGTCCAAAAAGCTCCATCGGAACCCGTAGTTACTAACAGCCAGAACTAGATCTGAGTACAAATACATAGTCTCCATATTCCCAAAAACTCCCACGCTATGCTTAAAATTTTTCATTTTTTACCGTGAAACCCCAAAATGAAAAGAAACCCGGGTATCGTTACGCAAAACCTAAAAAACGCCTGTCGTAGTGTAATGATTCGAAATGAGCTTAATCGCTCAGATCGATAGCGTTCTCGACGCTATTCCCGCCGGCCCACAACTGGGACTGGGAACGAGACTGGGAGCTGCTGCCATATCCCTGGCCTCCTTCGTACCGCTCGCTGTACAAATCCTTCCCCGTCTCATCCTCTTCTTCGCTATCTCCATCATCCTCCTCATCTTCCGCCTCTTCGGACTCTAGCACATCTTCTTCCTCCTCTGTAGCAGAGGCGATTTCTTCGTCGCCTGAGCCCTCATTGGGGCTCCCCGTACCGTCCCCCATCTCCTCATCCTCGGTCCCGGCCTGTAACCCCTCCTCCTCGTCGCTAGAGTCCCCTAGCACGATAGGGGCGGGAGGAGGGTTTCCGGGAGCAACTGAGGGGGGACGGGAGGGACGGTACTGCTGTGGCTGCGAGCCACCCTGACCGAGCGGGACCCATGGTGGAGCCACTGCATTCTCTAGAACTTGTCCCTGCGGCTGGGTCCACAGTTGCACCTGTGGCTGAGGCTGGGCCTCTGGGACGAAGCCCGACGGTACATGTGGTTGAGACTGAGTCTCAGGGATGAAGCTGGACTGGGTGAAGTCCAGTGGGATCGTGGGGAATGAAGATCCCGGTTCTTGTCCATTGGTGAGTATGGACGCGCCAAAGTCCATAGGGGGTAATTGGGCTTGACCTGCCCCCCAGTTCTGGTTTTGTGATGAAAAGCCACCCCAGCCATTGACAATGGGAGCAACATTGCTCACTTTCGGTTGAGGTGCAGAAGCACCATACTCTTTCGTCTGCTCTTTCCCTTTGCCCTTGCTCTTTTTCAGCTCCGCAAACTTCCCACCATACAGCTCACGCGGTACAAACTTGCTAACACGGCCCCAATACGCTGGGACACTCTTGGGTAAGTTCTGTTTCTCGACTCTTCCACCCATGGTGCCGTGCAGAATGGCTTCCCGCTCTTGGAGGGATCTGGTACTCTCACTATTGAGGCTTTGCCTCCTCTCTAGGTTCACCCTAGCCGCTCGAGTATCTCTAGTATACTCAGACAGTTTTTCGCGTGCTGCACGAGCGCGGGCGAAGAGATCCTCATCCTCCATTTCAATTTCCTGCCGGGTCTTGCCCGACGAACGGAGGGAACTCGGAGCCGAAGCTCGCGATTGCGAATATGATGGGGCTTTAAAGTCACCGGGGGTGGTTTGAAGTCGCTTCCTACTGGTGGTTAAATCTCCGCTCCGTTTGGGCTCATCGCTCTTCGCTGTGTCTCCAGCCTCGTCAAGCCAGGGACGTTTTCCATCAGCTTTCAATCTAAAGTAGCTAATCTTGGTCGTACTGATAGGACCGGCATTGGAGTCGGAATTGCCCCAAATGCAATCACCAGAGAGCCATCGCGCTCCAACCATTTTCGGCTGAAATCCGGAAAGGTCACTCGGTGTCTGACTTGACTGGTTACCTCTCCGATCGATGTTTGAATTTGGTGTCTGCGAGAGTCCGGTGTGGGCATAAGGTTGTGTCTGCGTGCGTCGATGGTGAGCTGGTTTGCGCGATGTATCATCTTCAGCACGCTTGGAAGCGGCCTTGTTGATGATTGAAGTTCGACTAAGCTGAAGATGTTGCGAGTCCTCATCGGCGGTAGCCCTATTCAAGTCCGCTGCTCTAGCAGCTGCGGCAGCTTCTGCAGCTTTCCGAACCGCTATGGCTTCCCTTTGCCTGTTGATCCTTTCAAACCTCTGTGTCATTTTGCGGCGGTTATAGTTTCGTCGATAAGTTATGACCCAACGTCTGCCATATCGTTCTTGAAGTATGATTTGGCGAAATTCGTCAGCTTCTGCGTTAAGGTTTTCTTGCTCGACCTGAGGGATGAGCACATCTAGCAGTTGTCTGATCTGATTCTCAGCAAATTGTCGTAAGAAGCCATTGGAGGGCTCGAGGATAAGGTTTGTAGCCAGTCCGTCTAGGATTATGTTCTTTCTTATTGTCCTTGGAGAATTCACAGATGACGAGGAAGACTCATACCCGGTTTGTGATGTTGATGGTACCAAAGAAAATTCTAGACAAGGATTTGATGCAGGTTGGAACGAGTTCTTCAGGATTGATTTTAACGGCTTGGCGTCGCTCGGAATAGGAGTAGGTGGAGCCTGTTGAGTAGGTTGTTTATTGAAATTCATTTGAAACGAGGGAGAGGATTTCGGAGTGTTATGCGCATAATCGACAGTTGACGTTCTCAAGGGCGTCGTTGATGTTACATTCGAAGGAAATGAGCTTGCAAAGGAAGAAGATTGTGGAGCCGGCGTAGAAAATGAGAATGTGGGGACTTGGCTGCTGGTCTTCTGATTTGCAGCTGATGAAGGCGGCGAGAAACTGAAAGGTGATTTTACAAAACTTGGTTTTAGTTGGAGGATCGTAGGTGTCTTTTCTTCTGAAGTGAAAGACTTGCTGAATGACGGCGCAGGAGGAAATCCAATTGGCGGATTCTGAGACTCAGTCGGAGGCTTTTGAGGGTTCGAAGTAAATGGTGAAGTTTCTGATGTTATTCCTGAGACGGACGTCTGAATATCTGCCGGGGACGAGGGTTTAGCGAAGGAAAATGTAGCCGGAGAAGAAGTTAGTGTGTTCGAATTGGCAATAGGAACTCGTGACTTCGACGCTCCATCATCCGAGATCGTAGATATTGCAAGAGTCGATCCGCTAGATGACGATATTTTCGATGGCGGGGCGCTGAAGGAAAATGGTGACGTCGACTTAAAGGGTGTATCTTTCACGGCGAAGCTTATCAAAGGCTGATCCGCTGGTAGTTTTAGTGCGGGAAATGGTGGCACACTCGACTGTGAGGTTGCCGAGGGTGCTAAACTGAAGGGAGATTGCACTGTGGTAGAGAGAGGCGGTTTCTGAGAAGACGGCCCATCAGAAAGATTCGTATTAGTCGACGTAGACGGTCGTCCAAAGGAGACCGGCTGTGTCGGTCCGATCGATGAAGAGGGAACACCAAAGGACACTGACGCTTTGGATGACGGGACGCCAAACGACGCTGGCGCAGCTGAAGAAGAGGGCATACCTAATGACGGCCCGGTGGATGTTGGAGTAGTTCCCGACGCAAATCCTAGGGGAGTGCTTAGTTTCAAAGTAGAAAATGCACTTGTCGGTCCATTCGCGCTGTTTACGGCAAATGGATTCAGTGCTGGGGTTGACGCCGTAGAAGATGTAGGAATCGAGGGAATAGGCGGAGTATTTGTGAGTTGCGCAGTTGATACCGCGTTGTTGGTAATCGGAGTGCCATTTGGTATGAATGGTGTAGCAAAGGGGTTGAATGTCGTTGTGGAAAGGATGGTGTCTGCAGGTTTCGACGTGGACGCTTCATCCTCATCCGAGTTATCCATCACGAAGAGTGAACCTTTAGATTTTCCGATTTTCTTGTCGACCACCATTTCATTGTCGCTGTTGTCCTCTTTGGTCATACCAGCTTCTCGAGCAGATTTAACGGATAATCCAGCGATAACTGCAGGAAATGTGCGACCGTATCTCTTAAGTTCGACCAGGTTGTAAGAAAAGATTTGACGCGATGATGCCGATGTTCCTTGGGGAAATGTGCGTCCAGGAACAGAAGTGATGTCAAGGAAGGGAGTTCCATCCATTCGCTCTGCAATAGAGAAACCGTATGCTTCGCAAAACACCTGAACTTGCTCTTCTGTATCAAAACCTAGTGCATCAACTAATTCCGCGATGGACCAGTCTTCCGGTCTAGTTTTCCCACCTTGGCGATAAGCACGCCAAATCGCCTTGAGGGCGGTTTTTCTCACCAGATAGAAGTTCTGTTCTGCGACACAAGCCATTAAGTAAGACATGCGGTTTGATGCTACCAAAGTCCAGAAATGTCGAGGATTCGTCCTAGCGATAGCATGTTTTGTTCCTTGCGCAAAGGGGCCTTGGTAATCATCCACGTTCGATGCTGTGGCGTGAACGTCAAGAGCGGCCTGTACTTTCGGGTCTCTCGCGAGTTCTTCGGGCCAGTTTTGTATCCTATTATGAATGTCAGGAGATTTGGTTTGCATTGAAAACATGATCCAATAAGCACGAAATTCGGCCTCATTAGCGGAGCGATATTGAGCGCGACTGCTATCATAATACTCCATAAGTGAAAGAAGTGTCTTATCAAGCTGCTCACGATCTTGAGACCAGTCGTAATCGGATGATATGCCGTTCTTATTGGGATGCGAGCATCGATGCATTGACACGATATGAAAGCGTGCAATACGTTCGAAGCAATCAATGGCGATCCGTCTATCGCGGATGGTGCTCACACGTTGAATGGAGAAATCATTGCGAATGCCTCGAGTACGATCCCATATGAAAGTTTGCGCCTCTGTGAGGTCTACTTCATCGAGTAACGTTTTCAGCAGATAAGTAGTAGTGTTCTGGTTGAAGTCAATGGTGTATTCACGTTGCGAAATGCTAGAAAGAAGCGAACCTGTAGGACCACCGGCGGTCTGAGGTCTGAAGGCAATTGTTCTCCTGCCCCAGCCTCTGACCGCCTGAATTTCTTGACCATTCGCTCTTCTGCAGGTCGACGATCGGCTCCTGTGCCAGTATATTCTAGTCTTGCGACCTCATTGTTTTTGATCCTCTCTAGGCGTTCATATTCTGGGCACATGTCCTGACAAAGACCTACCACAGTAATAGCTTGTGATAGCCGAACTGGTTTGTTAGGGTCCGACATAAGTCGCTTCGCGATAAAATTGGCTTTTTCGTTCGGCCGGTTACGTTTGAGCTATGGGAAAGGAAGAGAAACAAGTCACTACAAGAGCTACATTAGTTGCGATAGGACATATTAACATACCGTTTCGAACCGTTGCCCCCAATTTCCTCTAGACCCATCTGCGGGTCCAAGCTCGTTCATTCTGGCGTGTTGTCGGGCACCATTTGTACCGTTGAGGATTTGTTGAGGTTCTCGCGGAGGTTGACTAGATTGTTGCTGATTTCGAGCTGTATGCGATCCATTGTTGGCTCGACCAGCTCCTCGTGATGGTCCTCGGGGTGCATTTGCGACGACTGATGACGCTCTTCCACGTCCCCTATTGTTTCCGAAAGTTCTCTCTTCTTCACTTCCACCGAATCCTCCGCGGCCTCCACCGCGTCGACCTTTCCCACGCAGCGGCGACATTGTCGCGACGAAGTGCTAATGTTGTCAATGCGAAGCGCACGTCATTGGGTCGACAGGAATGTGAGGATCGAAGAGGTTTGTCTTTTGTTGGAGATCAAGCTGTATTGGTGCGCCTTGGTTTGTGTTGCTTTGTTGTCGAGGTGAAGAATGATAATGGATGGTTTAATAAGGGCTTGGAAAGTTCAAAGATGCAGATGCAAGATGCGATCAAGGCGGAAAAACACCGGATGAGAAACTGTGGACGCGAAGGGTCTGTGCGCCGCAACCTTAAAGTTAAAACTACCGTACGAGTCAAGTTGGCAATGGAAGCAGTGAAGTTTCGAGTGGGATGTCATCATGTCAATAAGTAAGCGGCCACCTCAATCACAAGTCACAAGTATGCACCAGGGAGATCAAATTTAAGTGAAACAAATATTCAAAGCGTTCAATTGCTGGGTAAGTAACCGGCAACAGGAAACTAAACTACTAGAACTACTACGACTAGCCAATTATTTCCCATCCTGACGACGTCCGAAACAAGAGCTTCAAGCTTGCCGCTCCAAGAGAAAGGACAGAACGTATCATCAGTTTTACGACATGCAACATAAAGATTTTCCATAGCATTACGCATTCCAGAAGAGAAAATGAAGGGCATCCAGCATTCGAGAGGGGCGAAAATGCAAGATATGGAACGCGCAGTTCGCAATAGAACGCCGATGTATGTAGATGGAGACAACTAGGTACTTTCCATCAATCATGAACATAATTCATTATCAGTCGTTCATCAGTTTCCTTTTTTTCATGTTCGGTCGTGATAATTTTACAAATGTGTTCAAATGGTACCGTAGTTCATGATCATGTTAAAGACGGAAAATGCCATTTTTGATGAGCGGGCTTTTAGCCTTTGCTCGAGGGTTCCCGCTGCTGAAAGAACCTCTCAAATACAACTCATTCTGTTTTCGGAGGTAATCCGTCGATTCTAAAAGGATTACTGCTGGAATCATCCACAGGCATTCTGTACATATGATCGGAGTATAATGGATAGAGAGGATTCTGAGAGGCATGAGGATGACTCTCAATCGGTTGAGGAGGGTTTGACCTAAAGAAATCCGCTTGTTGATCGTGATTTGTCTGAAATGCTGGGTTAGGCATCCCGTAAGCGTTCGGCTCCAACGTTATGCCGCCGCTACCCTCATGATATAGCCTATTGTCAACGGAGTGATTTTGCAGAAACGAGTCGTCCCTTCGATAGGTAGACTCAATCGTCATCCCAGCTGTATGAGAAAAGTTGCTGCTTTCCCAGTCATTGTATGGATAGACCAGTTCTCCGGGAGCCAAATAATTTGCAGTTTGGCTAAGAACCGCCGTTGGGGGTTGCGTGCTCGCCGAACTGAACAGTATCCGCGGTACAATTTCTTGCGGAGCTATATGCGATTCGGTGGTCGTAATTGGCTGGTGCGTTATCTGGAACATATCGACAGCTTGTGAATACATCGCTGGTATTCCGTCTCCTGAAGAGCGAGGTAACATATCGTGTGCTGCCGCATATAATGTTGGAGGTCCACTTTGAGTTTGCGCGAGAGATAAGCTCTGGTCCTCCACGTTTTCAGAAAAGGAGGACGAGACACTCGCGTCGGATTCGTGCTGCAGATGTTGATAAACAGAATCCGATCTCTGAGATCGTGTAGTATCTAGCACATCTGGAGTAGTGACCTTCTGCTTTGTTCGTTTCGATTTAGGCAGATTGTGAGCTTGAGCCTTGTGTCTCTTTGTGGTCGTTTTTGTCGACAGAGTATAGCCGTATATCTCATCTATCAACGGATTTAGACTAATGTTCATGTTCCGAATTCGCGATACCTACCACTACCTCCCGTCACAAAGTCTTCCTCCATCTTGGCTACCGCATAAAGCTCATCGAGATGTTTGCGTCTATCGTCAGCTCGTCTCTGCTCGACTTCACGATGCTGCTCAATTTCCTTTTCAGAACGTAGAGCCTTTGATTTGTTCTCCGTCCTAAGATTGAGTTGCGCGGTCGCATCTTCTAGTGGAGTGGTCCAAGGTTCCCTTCCCCGGTATCTTAGAACATGAATTGCAAGAATGATCCGCTCTATTTAACGTTAGCCGAACAAGTCGTATCCGATCGGGAAATACGCAAGTTAACCAACCGCTTTTCGACAAATGGTCGGGCTCCTTGAATCTGCACTTGTCGCTAGGTGGCCACCACGGCGGCATGTTTGGTCCTGTACTCTTTGAGGTATACGGATACTTGGACTGCTTGTTTGGTTCAATGACTTTGATCCAAATTTTGAGGATTGCTTTCAGAGCAAGCTGACCAATGCTCTTCAAGCGGGTCTCCATGAACTCGATTACCTCCTCAGGTTTACTCGCGGCAAGAGTCTTTGATTCGTTCTTGATGTCGTCGCCGCTCTCACAATCCTCATCCGCAGTAGATGGGGTGTGAGATGTAGAGGGGAGCCTCTGTCTCTTGCGAGACCCAGAAAGAGCTGGTGACGGTAAATCATCTATCTTAGTAGTCTTCCTAACAATCGAAGGTTGTGTAAATGGAGTCTGGATGCAGCTCGGATCAAAACTGAAACGAAAATTCGGAAGAGGTGATGCGCCGCGTTCTTGCGCTACAGGTTGTCAGCAGTGCCAGAATAAAGGATGTGGTACCGACCTTTGGAGACAGAGTTAACAACAGCGTCACGGGTTGCTCGATGGATCCTCTCACGCAAGTGTTGAGGAAATGTTGGGAGCGCATGCAGATGACAGCTCCCCTTTTTGTCATCTACAAGAACGATTGCGATCTTTAATTCACCACCAGTGATTGCCTGGAGCACCTTGATCATATTATCACCCTATACACATCATATATCAGCCGGACTGAATGCATTCCGCTGACCGAAGAGAAACTCCAGATCGGTAAGCTATATCAAAAAGATAAAGAGAAAGTTTCTCTATACCTGCTCCTGAAATTCCTCGGATAAGACAGCGGCGGGACCGAATGCATCGTCGACAGACTCACGCAAATTCTTGACTTTCACAGCATCTTTAGAATAGCGTCCACTACGCTGGGAGTCGGACACTTCTCTCGCAGGGAGAACCATGAGATGCAAGTTTATTTTATTTTTTTTCCAGGATGACACTCCCCTAAGAAATGCAGTCGTGGCCCTTCTGAGCGCGGCCTGCTTGCTCGCGAAACATGCGCCTGAATGTTTGGTCAGAGCTGGAAGAGATCAGATCTGGACCAGTTAGTCTAAGCAGCATGATTACAGGAACCAACAAAGTAGTGGCGATAATCCGCTGAGAGACAGATCGCCCGGAACGATGTGGGGGTGGATGAAAGACGGAAAGCAAAGGAAAAGAGAGAGGCGACAGCTGTACAGACAGGGCATATTTCAAGATATATAAAATAAGTCATCAGAGAGGACGTTGTGGAGATAAGGTTCGTTATTATCATCTGGGGTTGATGCTTTAAGTTAGGGTCGTCGACCAAGGGGGCTGCCCTTGGCGTGGGAACGGCGCGGTTAGGCAGAAAATCAGTGCTAGTACTTTACCTTAATGTAGTCTTGTTCCGTCTAGTGCCCGTTGGCTATTTCAACGACCTGAACCACTCTGTTGGGTCTCTTTCTCCTTCCGATCTTTTCTGAGACAGTAGTCCTTCTCGTTTTTCGAGCTGTGGTGTAAAGAGTCTGCCAGTGAGGTGAGATTGGAGAGGGGGCGGCAGAAGAGGCTCTGTAAGAGACGGGAGTTTCTTGTGGGTGGCGGCTTTGGCCAACGGCGTTGTATCACGGTCGGGTGGCCTGTGTATGGATGAACGATCAGGACTGGAAGAATAGCTAGTGAGCAACCCAGCAAGTGGAACACACCAGCCTTGAGCTTCAGATCGAAGCAACTTTTCAAGTTTGCAGCTTCTATATGGCCATGGGGGTTATAGTAACGCTCTCACTTACTTTATCTAGGAATGCTTCGTTCGGAGATTTTGAGATTTGATTTTTCGATTTCGTGCGAACGATATTTGGACCGTTATTGTCTAGGAGATGGGGCCCTAAACTGGCTGGGACAGCTCCCAAGTCCAATGATGGTTCCTGATAGACGATTGGGAACTGGATCGTGGTAGGCGAAGCTCAAGTTGACAGGCAAGTCGCTGTTTATGAAGGCGGAGTGGAATTGCGAAACTAGCACAGGAGCAGTGACAGAGATGCCATTCTCTCTGCGCATAACCGTTCCAAGATTGTGATTTCCAGCGTAATGGAATGGATGATACAAACACAAATTACCTCCCCTCCCCTCTGACTATTACAGTGGATCCCCCCTAAGGTAGGCGTTGGGGTTTGTGGAAAGGAAATACACGATCTGGACGAAGGAGCTTTGCAGGGCTGGCTGTGGGATACGTTACGGAAACAGTGATCTCAAGCTTTTCCCTCCACGCGAAAGCCAATTGAGGAAGATCTAGTGTGGTTGAACGTTTCTGCCGCGATGCAGTGTGGGAGTTCAACCAGTGACCGTCAAGGGGGTCCGATACGATGGGGATTATCATGATAGGCTTTACAATGGCGGGGATGAGATGCCGGTCCCGATCAGGACGAAGCCAGCGTCTTTCAAAACTATAAAAGTCTGGTACGGAAGTGGGCGGTACAGATGCACCGATGTACAGTACAGCACCTCAACGTAGGGTCTTTGAGGGTTAAAGTTGAGTAGTGAGTAGAGGGAATGCATGACTGGGTTCAAGGTCACTGGCCCTACCTATCCACATATCATATCACTACTTCCAGGTTTAGAACGTTACTGGTGGGTTTTGATTTTTAGCAGCTGACTAGCACGACTAGCTGGACGGTGACGCTCATCGGGCTTGACCTTTTCTGAGAGAAAGACTTGTGTAACACTGGGTGGACATTAACGTACTCGAGGGATGAGCCCGTCGGATGTACTCGAGAGGGCTTTGGACTGAGATCCCCACATGGTAGCAAGCCACGGCCTAAACAAGGCAGATCTGATCTGGATCTTGCTTGACATGCTTTGAATCGTAGAGATCTTGCGCCATTCCACACTCATGCATTCCCGCCTGACCAGAAACCCGGTCACCGTCTCAAGCGCGCGACCGGTGCTCACTTCAAATCCAGATGAAATTGATCTCAGATCTTAGTGTTTGAACTGAAAAAATGCTACACGGTTCCAAGCCCCTTCAAGAGCTGCAAATGCATGGTTCTTGTTTTTTTTCTGAAGCGCAGCATATGCATGGATAGCGGCAGATGCGCCCGTCATGTCACAACAGCAGCAAAGCGTTCCATCTGGCGTTGCCACAAACAGTTGTAGCGAACTGTGAGGTTGCGGCAATCCCATACCGCATAAAAATCTCTGGGGTGACATTATTGGCGGACTCTGAATAAGACAACGGGTCAACAGGTCAAAAGGTCAGGCGGAGACGGGATGCCGTTGCCGTCCGCTAGTGAGCGCTATTTCAGCTTTGACAGACCGGGACTCCCCGGGCATTGGAGCATTGGCGTTGGAACTACGGTACTCTGAACGTATACTACGGTAGGTCTTTGTCGTTCTACACCGTAATATCTGCTGTAAGGTAGCTAGGAATCTAAGGTACTATCCATACTAGGTACCTTAATACGCGAAGCTACCTTTGTGGGTTAGCGCAATGTAGACATGGGGTAAAAGTCCCGTAAGCCAAGTATTAATGTTAACCAGTCTATTCAACTTTCTTGAGGAGAGGAAAAACGTAGATATTGATATCCTCAACCCGCCACCCATCCTCGGAGATGGTTATCATTACCCCATCCTGCGTCCAGAACTGTATATCATCGTACGATTCTGCTTCCTATTCCACACGCACGCTGCCGGGGATGGATATTCGTGATCATTTCGGATCCCCCTCCATCTGGAAACTCTCAACACCATGTCACTTATCGACTAGGGTGAGATAGGCCGGAAGCTCAACTGCGTATGCAGGCACCTCTACCCTTACCGTCCCACTCACGTCTTCTCGAAAATGACGGGCAGGATTCCGACAAACCCCTCACGCATACTCACTTCTGCTGTGCCAATCCTTCCACTGCACTAAGCAGATTTGCTTCTTTAACAAGCTCATAAAATAAACCCCTGCGACGTACAAGCTCGGCCGGCGTATCGAACTCAGCAACTGACCCACGATCTAAGACAATGATGCGGTCCGAGTCGAGGATCGTATTAATTCGGTGAGCAATCGTAATAATTGTCCGGTCTTTAAATCGTGGGCCCCTGAGGGTTGTTTGCAGCATCGCATCCGTCTCGACATCAACTGCAGCCTAACGAGATCGAGTGTGAGTATTCGGAGCCCTTCCGAGAAATGACTGCTGACTTACCGTAGCTTCATCTAAAACCAGAATGTTGCTTGGCGTTAGTAAAGCACGAGCGAGAGACACAAGCTGTCGCTGTCCTTGGCTCAAATTAGATCCGCCTTCATGTATACGGGCGTCAAGTGCCCCCGACATGCCGGATACATGGTGTTTCAAACGGGCATGTTCTAATCCGCGATTAGCAAACAATAATCCTTCCTCAATAGGAAAGGAAACGATGGGATGCCCTACCTAAAACGCTCCACAGCTCCGTATCGTCATGCACTCTGGCTGGATCAAGATTGTCCCTCACCGTCCCTTCAAATAATGCAGCGTCTTGAGGTATGATGGCAAGCCGCCTTCGCAGATCAAGAAGACCAATTGTGCTTGTGTTGAGGTCGTCAATACTAGCGTGGCCCTCTGTAGGCTCAATGATCCGGAAGAGTGCAAGAGTAAGGGAGCTTTTGCCTGCTCCTGTACGACCAACAACGCCTACTTTCTCGTGGGGTCTGATACTTAGGTTGATATTCTTCAGAACCAAGTCCAATTCAGGCCTATATCTTGTGCTATAATTGTGGAAGGACACGGCACCTCTGGATGGCCAGCTGATTGGAGGGCGGTTCTTGGACAGAATCTCCGGCGCCTCGCTCGGAAGGTTTGCATACTCCAGAACTCGCTCTACCGAGACAATATTCGTCTCAACCTCCACAGTTTGGCGAACGATCCAATTTAGTGATTGAGTGATGTTCAAAGCATAGGACATAGCTAATCCCACCGAACCTGCGCTTAACCCGCTACCGGATGTGACAGAGATGATAGCGAATCCAGCGGCTGCCAATATGATGACAGAACCAATGAACTCTAGACGGACAGCAAGCCATCTATTTGCATTGATAGAAGGGAAATAAGCCCGGAGGTTTGCGTCAACGCGCCATTCGTTCTCTAGAGAGAACCTCTTTTGTTGTCGATACGCGCGTATGGTGCTAATCCCATTCAGGGACTCTTGGAAGTGGGCGTAAATGGGACTGCGGCTAACGCTATCCAACCGCTTAAGCTCTCTTGATGTCCGGAGGTAATACCTTTGGATATACAGATACAGTGCAGCCAAGGGGATAATTAATGCGATAAAGATAGGCGTTGGAACCGAAATTATCGCGAGGGTGAAGAGCGCTGCGCAGGATTAGTGAGATGGAAACAACGTCGACCGGCAAGTTAAACGGACCTCTAGCTGAATTGACGAAGAGCATGTTGAAGGTGCGACTGTAACGTGATCAGTGCATTGGTAAAACTTTAGGAGACCATAATTGGAAAACTTACGCGAGAACCTCATCTACTTTGTAGATGTCACTGGAGATTAAAGTTAGCTGACTCAGTCTCTACCCATATACCGGGATACTGGGAAGAGAATGTGACTTGTCTTGCATTCTTGTGCATTGTGTACAGCGTAACGGGTGTAGTAGTGTGAGGGCACGCGGGTGTTTATGCACGGCCTTCTCAAAGAAGATGCGTCTTTCTTATGGGCGTATTTGCTTTTTCCCGCCCCATGTTGTACGAATGGTGCGGGGCGCTCAGGGACTTACCTTGAAAAACGATTGAGTATTCGTCCAGCTGGAGTAGTCTCAAAGAAAGACATCGGTGACCGAAATATTGCATATGCCATCCTCTCGTGGAGTTTTCGAGATGCCTAATATCAGATAAGTTTCGAGCATTAGCGCGCCAGCCCGGATCCACGCGAGAAGAGAGGAATGCTGGACGTACCTCTATGGAGCAAAAGATCCAGAGGATCAGTGTTTGGACAACAACTAAAATGGCGGAGCCAAAGCCGAAGGCGAAATAAATCCCGAGATACTTGCCAACATTCGGGTTGCCGCCGCTTACCCCGTTGACTTCGGACCAATGTTTTAGCCATACACTACCACCTAGAGCCGAGTTAGAACCTTTCTTGCAGGATGAACGATGAGAATTTTCAATGGCACATACCGACTTGTGTTGTCTGAGCACCAATTAACGTGACAAGATAGATAACCACGGCAAGCAAGTTGCTGGTTTTGGCATACTCCGAATAGACGCTCCACTTCACCTTTCCCTGTTCTAAAAATTCCTTGGTCTGCTTCGTTTTTAGACCAGCCCCTTCTTCATCGGAAAGTTTGCCCCTTGGCCCGCGAAAGCTCGCTGTACTTGCGCGACGTAACGTTGTAGAGCTCGATTTTCGGGCAGCTCCATGCCCTGGTTTTAGAGGCGCGAGACGCGTAAGTCCGTCTTGAGCTTCCTCTGAATCCGCTTCGTCCTCGTCGGACGTTGGAGCATATACTGTGCCAGAATCATCGCTGCCAGTGCTCCCGGACTCCCTGCTTTCGTCTTCGCTTCTGCTCTCTTCATTTTGCGCTGTTCGCATCAAGCTAGCAATCTCTCCTCTCATGGCCATCAATTGCTGATAAGTCCCTCTCTCCAAAATGCATCCCTCCCGCAGGAGGACTACAAAATTCGCCTCCATCAGAACGGGAATAGAATTCGTGGCGAGAATCCGTGTTTTGCCGGCTAAAAGACCGCTCGAGCCGAGAACATGTTCGATGAGATGCCGTCCGACATGCTGATCAACTGCAGATAAAACATCGTCAAGAAGGTAGATATCAGCTCGAGCATAGACAGCCCTGGCAAGGGTCAATCGTGCTCTTTGACCACCTGATAGGGAGATACCCCTTTCACCAACCTCGGTCTGGTCACCATCCGGAAGAGATAAGAAGTCTTCCAAGAGTGCGCAAGCATGGATAGTTTTGTCATAGAAATCTGGATCCCATCGATGCCCAAATATAATATTCTCTTTGACACTCCCGTTCATAATCCACGATTGCTGGGCAACATACGCAATGCTTCCTCGAACGACGACCTCACCTTTGATCTTCCACAGATCACCAAGCAGTGACTGCAGAAAAGACGATTTGCCGGCTCCGACTCGACCAACGATACAGGATAGTTCGCCCTTGTGAGCAGAAAAATTTATATGGTTAAGCGTATTCCGGGCGTCCTCCTTGTTCCACGTGAATGTCGCATCCAAGATGCGAACAGATTCATCACCATTGTCCTGTACCGAAGCTTCTCTCCTCACGGCATCATCTTGTAGCTCCTCGGCTCGCAAATAGCTCGTCAATCTACCGACTGCGACACTTGCTTCCACAACTGCGGTTATCACCATAGGTAAAATAGCCAACGGGAATGTGAGGAGGTTGAAAAGTGTAAGCGCGGGAAATACGATATCAGTTGTCAGTGGCGTATCTCTAGTAAGAACGAACACGGCAAATGTCGAACATGAAACAAGGAACGGTGTAGTTGACCATGTGAAATTGGCGAAAGACTGTGCGGCGCCAATTTTCCGGAGAGTCTTGAGTTCTTGATCATTACGGATATAATTCAGCTTGTTCATGAATGCCGTAGACCAAGCATATAGTTTGATAGACTTCATATTATTGAGAATCTTAACTAGTCGTCAGGAATCACTATCTCGGCGAGCACATTGGAAGACTTACCTCAGTCATTAGTCGAGTTCTTGCGTCCTTATTCGTCATCTGTTGCTTTTGCAGTGTTTTCATAATTCTTGCTATGAATCCATTAAGCGGAATCATGAGTATCATAACACCAACGCCGGCCAACATGCTCGGCCCAAGAAGCTGATATAGGGATGCCATGCATAGAATCATCTGGAATGGAGCAGACCAGAGCTGCTGCCCGTACTGGGAAAGATCTTGGAGCCGTTGAGTATCCACTGCCATGTAGTTAACAATATCTCCTGTGGCTTTTGCAGCACGACCCTCATTAGAGAGTCGCATTGCTTTAGTATATATTGCCGCAGTCAATGCAGACTTCACACGCATTCCAACTTCGAAAGACCTTTGGAAGTATTGATGTAGTGCGGCAGTCTGAATGACAGACACAGCAAACATGGCGAGAGCGATTGCGACGCCGCGAATGGCCGGCTGTGGGCTATCACCTTTGTAAGAATGGACAAAGGTAATTAATAATCTTAGCAGTTGTGGCTGCGCGAAAGCAAGAACATCACTGATAATCTTAATGAGTCCGCCGCGAAAGTATGGTCCTCCAAATCCTCGGAAAAGAGCAATCCATAAGGAGGGATTCTTCTTCTCGAGCTCATGACCCCAAGCTTCAATAAAGGCATCTCCCGTAGCCCTAGTCGTGTCCCTCTTTCGTAGATTCCACAGATCGTCTTGTGTCAGGAAGTTCGAATATCCAAACTTCATCAGCGGTGTCATCCAGCTGAAGGTAAGGACAGAGAACACATCTGCGTATTCATATGGACATTCGTCATCGTCGCCTAGAGCATCGTATGCGCTCAGTTTCTTTGGAACAAGCCATTCCAGACCAAACTCCAGAGCAGCTAAGCCAACGCTCACACAGAAGACGACGAAGAATGCTTTATGTATATGGACCATACCTTGGGCGATAAGAGAGCGAAGTTTGACGGCATAGGCAATGAGAAGAAATAGCCAATAGATCAATACCACACCATTTGCATTTCGTGATCTCCAATGTTCGAGGTATTGGATCGTAAGGATGACCGCTAGGGACGCCAACGTAATGATACTGGTCCAAAACCTAAAATCACCAGCCCATACATCCTCATAGTATTGTACTTGCAAAGCAGCCTGGAGACCGGTAGTGATGATAAGTGCGCAGATAACTCCCTAAAATGGGAACAAGTTAGATGAAAACGATTCAAAGAATGACTGATTTACGATTGCACTCACCAACTTAGCGTAGAAATGCCAATTCTTCTTGACGGGTTGTGGAGGGCATTTCTTCAGCAAATACCAAATTGCGGCAGCACCGGCGACGATAGCCCAGGCGGCAACGATGGTGATCCATACATCCAGAAAGCAAGGCGTGAAATCATATCTGAAAGGGCTCAAAGGGCCCCATCCTTCGATGTTACCGCATAATGGTTGGGTCCTGTGCGACGTTGCTGCTAGGTAGTGCGGTCTCTGCGGATTTAAGGAAATTTGTTGCGAATTGCTAAGCATTGAGCGGAATGGACTGCAGAGCTCCGAGTTCCTCTTGTGGATGAGGAAGTGGAGCTATGAGGGTAGAGGAGAGGAGGAAAGGAGAATCTTCTCTGTAGAAGGTGCGTGTTAAGAGACGAGTGGAAGTTGAAGTATTGGTTTCTATCGGAAAGAGATATGCATAATTAGGCATCCTATTTGGACTTTGGGTAGATTTTATCGTACGTGCACAGTTGAGGTGACTACAAATTGATTACTGTACAGTACAGATGCGGTCACCAAAGAGTCACCAACCATTTCAGAGGAACGTGTTCCATGAACGCACCAGCAGTCAAAGCCTGGGAGCAACCGCCAATAAGAGCCGCTAAACGTGCAGTATCAACCCCACATGCCGATCAAGCTCCGAAGTTTCCGATAGCCTTTGCCTGCCTTTTCCTTCACCGATTCTCCTTTCCGGCTTCAAGATTCCCAACAGAGAACAGACGATAAGCAACCTTATCCTCGTTGAGTCATTAGATACTCTCCTCCGAATACGGCTATAAAAGGTCCAGTATCAAGAGTAGGGAATCTTTAGAAACCTCCTTTGTTACGCTAAACTCTTATATCATCTGCATCAGAGACATTTCTATTTTGCTACTGTATGCAATTTCTAGGTATACGGTCATGTCGTACCTTGATTCAACATGTATAAACATCCTCAGGACAGCTCTAGCTCGTGGTTGCAAGAATTTCAACCTTCATTTCGAGGTCTATTCACCACCTAACCTCCGTCCCGGTCCTGCATTGCCAAAATTATTTCCACTCCCGCTTAGTCCTCTGAATCCAGATGTCCAACTTCCCGATCCACCAACATTAGGTCTAGACTCCACGCGAGCCGACGGTGGCCCACGGGCTGGGTAAGCGGTACCGGCATCAGTCACTCTTGGCTGTCCCTCGCCGAACCAGGGCTTCACGAAGTTGGGGGTTCGCAATAGATTTCTCCCTCCTCCAAGATTAGGCCATGTGCGGGTCAGAAAGTCGTGCAGGTGTCCAACAAAGAGGCCAACCAACTCGTGATACACTGCTCCCGTCCCCGCCATGATGAACGTCACAAAGAGCATAGCGTAAGGGAGAAGCTTAGCTGGGAGCGTGATAAAGAAGTAATTGACTTGTCTGTTGGGCTCATCTTGAGCGTACGTATAACAGAAGGCCATTAGTAGCGCTAGAATCGAGTGAGTCGAGACGGTAGCTGAAGAAATCATAGAGTACTCACGATGCATGAAAAAGAAAGCACCTAGAATATACCCATCAATAAGCTTCCACATAAGTTAGTAAGTTTCATCTGACATATGCATAAAATACCAGATATGACCATAGTACATATGAGAGACAGTGTAGGTATGTAGGGAGCCAAAACCGCAAGCACAACATTTAAAGGTTGGCCAGCTTTCTCAAGTGACAATCCCACCATGCTCACACCCCTTCCGACCCCCTTTTTATTATGCGAATGACGGGACCGGAAGCAGTGTAAGGGTAATCTTCCTCAATTCCAGGAACCGTGTCAGCTAGAAGAAGGGCTGTACGGGCAGATATTTGAGGTTCTAGTGTATCATCGGTGCATGTATCACAACATTGGGGTGTAAGGGGAGTGAAGAAGGGAGATATTTCAAGATATGCCGTATACCGATGAGGACCTACCAGTATCATAACACTGCAAAAGACTACGTAAGTGAAGAAATCGCCGGGTCCGGTGAACCTTGGAGAGCTTTTCTCTAAAGCGCTGCCATAATTGAAGACTATGTTTGCATAAGCCTAAGCTCTTCGCTCTAGAGGCGTGGAGAGGTCCAGCTTACGGAAATATGGGTCCAGTATGATGCTCAACTTTGGTCCCGTAATGAGGAACGATGTGAATAGTCTCCATACATGGGGAGGGATCTGAAACAGTGTTTGGCTGATGAAAATGACTCTGTAGATGTCCAAATTATCTGTGTGGACTAAAAGTGACAGTGCGAATGCGGCTGCTGCAATGGTTCTGCAAATCAGTCTCAGAAAGCTTTCTTTTAACATAGATATTGATTCTTACCTAGATATAGGTGGTGCTGCCCAAAAAGCGTCCATTTTGATGAAGGCAATACTATCCAAAGCCTGAATTGCTAGCTTGATGTGAGGACAAGAAGATTCAGTGGAATCTCCAATGTTCAGTCTACGGAGAGATAAACGCTGTTCTAATCATTCCAGAACCTCACATTTAATAATTTGCGAAGGTATGGTCACGAGGACACCGCAAGTGGCCAGATATGTCGAGCCCATGGAATATGTGACAGGACGCTGAGGATAGTGAAGGAATTTCGTAGAAAGGAAACGGTGGACGGAATGGTCTTCGTGTAATCCCCGGTTCTTGGCAAACTTCTCCCATCAGAAACGGTTGTCCCACCGCAAACTCGCTCTAAAAACATCCGCTAATATTCAATGACTCCTTAGATCATCTTGTGTATGATTTAGCCGCTTATAATTCGTACCGTATGGTGCTTGTACAGGACATACATCCCCCACGATCCCCCCTGATTATTGACGCGAGGATAACCAGAGTCTGTCCACGAACATCCATACCACATCCCATATAAAAACACACGGGGACTACAAGAAGAGACGGAATATCACCTCTAGAAATTCCTATGTTTATACACGGATTAACATCAAGTCCACTCAGCAAAGCAGTACAGCTAAAAAGACCGATTCAATCTAGGGTTTGATGATGACGGTAAAACATGGAAAAATATATGGCTAATCCACCCAGGGCAACCTCTAGCTAGTCCAAGGAAAAGAGCATATTATTGGGAACACTCGATAAGTCACATCGAACCAGTTCACGTACTGATTATCCCCTACGTGATGCAAGGAATGGTAGATGCAGTCCCGCTTGTAATATTTCAGGACATGGTTACTTGGGATATCATAGAAGATGTAGGAATGTTGAATATAGTCAGAGAATCTCGAACTTATCGTGATCGAGATGGAATCCTTCAACAAGTCTGTTGGAAATAGCTCTTCCAATATTCGGTCGATCAATAACGCAAGCTGGAGGGTGAAAAGCAACATTATGACATGCCTGTCGACTTCTCGAATTATTACCTGGTCCAGGTCTGAAGCAATAACTGCGGAATCAAACACAAGTTGTTTCTCTTATCCACAGTAGTTGAGCTTCCCGGCGGTCCTCCTGGTTTTCATTGCGTACGGTATCCATAGCGTATCATTGTTGGAGAAGGGCGTCTCAACCGGATGATCGCGCATGGAAAAGTTCATGACGGGTCTATGTATGATCTGAGAGACACCTCCTTACCATTCACTGTCATTATGATTGCGGAAATAGCGCGAATACAAAGAATGATCAAGGGTAATAGAGAGATTGAACAGCACCCAGCCATGATCCTCGGTAAATACCGGTAATTCATAGATCGTACTCATAAAACAGGACGGATAACATACTATGTTTCATCTCGTAGCATTACTTTCTCAAATGCAAAATTACTGAATGTGATGATGTTTACTTTGGTCCTGATATAAGAGTACTCGATCGTTTTCGTCTACTAATCCCTGTGAGGGGCAGAATCACATATTCAGGTTTTTGAAACCTAAAAAATTCAAGACATCAATCCCCTCGTGCCTTATCTGCTTCCATCGCAGTTGGACACATCCTTCGTTCTTGTATAAAATGAATATCTAAAAAATGCTTAAATCCGCTCGGCAAAGCTTCATCGAGCCTAGCAACCTAAGCTTGACGTGACCTCAAGAATTTAGAGCACAACATCTCATTCCTGCCACGAAGACACGATGACTGAGGATGAGATCTTCAAGATATCAACCCAGTATCGATTATGGACATTCACGCCGAAAGCCCTAGAATCACTACGCGGTAACACCAATTCTACAGCCGCGGAGCGCGTCAGAGCGGCGTTCAACCGCATACACGAGGATGGCGACCCTCAGAGCATCGAGTGCCTTACTGTTGCTGAGGAGCAGAAGTTAGTTTTGCACTTTTGTATCCAGTGCTTAGAATCAAACAAGCAGGTCATGAAATTACCCTTTAACGTAGTCGTAAGTCGAATCCATAGCGGAAGAAGCTGGGCTCTGAAGTACCAACTCATGTAGGCTACCGCAGTGCAATATATAAAGCGATTCTACCTCTACAACTCGCCTATGACATATTCTCCCAGTAAGATATGGAAAGCCGCGTTTTACCTAGCAACTAAAACGGAGGGCGCCCACTCGACCGTTGAAGCTTTTGCAAAGGGGTTCGACCGGACCGTTCCCGAAGACATACTTGCGCCAGAATTTATACTTACACAGAGCTTGCGGTATGCCTTTGATATAAGGCATCCATTTCGGGGTCTAAGGGGAGGCCATATCGAATTGATCGCATTGGCCACTGGAAAAGCAGCTGTCCTGCCGGGAATAAATAGATCACCCAGTGATCTACAGCAAGAAATGCTTCAACTACCTGCGCCAGGATCACAGAGTTCTACTACAAAAGAGACAGCTGCTATGATGCTGAAACGTATACATCGGGTCTATGGAAGAGCTGACGGTATTCTACGATCAACAGCAATATTAAGCGATGCTTATTTCCTCTACACCCCATCTCAAATCTGGCTCAGTGCCTTTCTTTTGGTCGACGAGCCTCTTACGCAGTGGTATATTTCCACCAAATTTCCGTCTGACTTAGGTGAATCTGACAGGGTTGCCGTGACGAAAGATAAAGTTCTAGCAACCCTTAAATCATGTGCAGCACTTCTCGAAGCCGGGAATGAGATCCTCAACGAAGACAAGGCAGAGCTCAGCCGCATCGCACGGAAATTGAAAGCATGTCAAAACCCGGATAAGGTTGATCTCGTGGGTCTCAATAAAGCTCAGAAGCGGGATACCACTGTCGATGGCAAGTTAGACGAGTCTGTTGCCAAGAGGAGAAAGTTAGAAAGAGAAAAGGTCATGAAGGAAGGGGACGACCTATTTGGCCCTGGCCTAGTAAAAGAATAGTACGTGATTGCTTGTTGATAGACTATCCCCATTGGGTTTGAAGTATAAAGAACGTTCTTGGCGATTTGGAGAACTGGAATTGGAAAGTCTTTGGGCTAATAAGGAGGTAAATCTATTTAGGATATAGACTCGTAGAAGACCATAACAAAGAGATTATCTTCAAAGTCACAGAGCACCAGCTACATAGACTAAGCCGATTAACATCGAGTGGTTTTAGCACGAAGTCACTGCCCAGCTACCCCTTTACACTATCATATGGCCGAGTTGTGAATGAGAACCCGTCACGTTTAAGCTACAATAAGCGACTCGAACAATAGACAGAATCTGACAATAGTAATTGAGCACCGGCCTCCACTTAGTCTCTTTCAAACATCTCTCTACTCCTTCTACTTACACAGCATCTCAATTCCACCTCTGCACTCATAACACCAACCACGAACAAGCAACCTGCAAAACATGGGAGCTCAATCGTCAACTGCTTCATCACCTCAGAATAGCATCTTTGACATGAGCCCTCTCTCCCAATGTTTCCCAACCACAACGAGCAACAACGGCACAAACACACCTGAGATGAGGCCAACATACACGGACAAACCCTACACCTTTTATTCGTACCCACTGCGCCCCTATCAACACGTCTCTACAACTAACAACAAGAAGAGCTCCGAGTATAAGACCAAGATGGAAACAATCACCGTCTATAACGGTCTGTACCCCCAGCCTCTCCGCCCGAATCAATTCTCCATCCCACCACCTCCTCCACCACGCTCGCTTCCATCCAACACGATGATGACTCCGCCCTCAACTCCCGTCGAAGGCATCATGCGTCCAGAGATCAACCTCTACATCGTCAACGTCACTGCTGCTCACCTCGTCCGCGAAAAGATGAAGAAGCTCTTCCGCAGCTACGACATGCCGACCGCCGGCTACGACTGGCCGTACCCGCGCGTCCTATTGACAATCGAGACTCCCGCGAACCCGCACCCAGTCATCGTCATCTGCTGCCAGAACAGCGAGTCCTGGGTCTGGCTTCACCGTCACCAGTCTCACTGCTACACCCATGCCGCGTCGAGCTTCCATCTCCCGCAAGGAGCTAAGCTTGGTACGTTCGTCGAAGAGGACCTTGTGCAACCGGGATGGGTGGTTAAAGATAGAGAGTTGGGACGCGAGTTCTGGGGCGTGTTGACTTTTACGGCGAGGGAATTGACCAGCACCAGCGAGAGGAGGGTTGCTGCCGCCTTTGATGAGTTGAGGTGGGTCGCTTGGAGGACATTCTTCGAGTATCATGATCAAGGACTTGAGAATACGGTCTGGTGGAATGTGAAGGAGGATAAGAAGACTGATGGATGGGTTGATCGCTTCAAACCCAAGGTGATGGGCATGAAGTAGGAAGGTTGAAGGTTTACTTCAATGGATTGAACATGGGAAAATTACTGAAGAGCTTGGGTCACGACTGATGATTGATGGATTGGACGATCTGGAGCTAAGAGGATCAGGCGTAACGGAGTATCGTGCTTCTTTATGGAATGGAACCGGACATGACTGATGTTCTAGTGATTACATGGTTTGCATTAATTCAAGCGGGTGGAAGCGTGGAGTCGACTTGGTCGGATTGGAACAGAAGACGTTGATATCAAGAGTGACAGATAATGATACAGACCAGCATGGTCCCATGCGAGTTTGATAGTAATGAAAATACTTTAATTCACTGTTTTAGACTTAGAACTTAAGCAGCCGAGAGACTTTCCCTGTGGTTGAGATACTCCTGGCGATAGGGGTTCTGGTCGGTCTCCCTACCACGGTTTAGCGGCGTCCACTTAGGGTCTTCCTTGAACAAACGCATCGCCTTGGTGTACTATTAATATATCAGTTTGAATTGAAGTGCTAAGAATAAGTCGATACTCACGTTACTATTATCAGTAGTAAATCTATGATAGATACCGGCCGGCATAATCATCAAATCATGCTTATCGAGCTTGATCCTCACCCAGTCATCATCCTTCCCTCGAACATCAAAGTACCCAGCACCATCTAAGATATACCTGATCTCTTCATCCTCATGTAGATGCTCACTGAAGAACGTCTTCACCTTTTCCTCGTAGATAGGCCCCATAGCCTCCGGAGAGATGACAACCTCATCCCTATTTTTATACTGACGCTCCTTTGCAACAGCATTTACGTCTTCGACGTTGGGATAGTTAAAGGCCAGTATACCAAGTTTCTTCAGATACTGTGGATCTACATCACGGCCAGAGTCATGCGGATCCCTTTGATCGCCCTACGACACAAGAACACGTCGTCAACACCCCAATCCTTTAGAAAGGAATGGTGGAGGTTGGGGACATACCGGTAGGTTGTCATACCAGTAGGCTCTCATCCTGCTGCTTGATGTTTCAGATATTCTATTCCGGAATACTGGTACGCACGTAACTGACGTGCGCCGGGCAACCCTTTTTGATGAGAGACGTGGGAGACTGGTTACTAAGTAAGATAGATGGGGCGGAAGTTTTGAAGTCCCCATTCACCGATCCGAGTAAGAACTTTTTTAATTTTGACGTAGTTTGACTTGAGGTTTTTATTACTGTCTAACGTTGGGAGGCGTCTTATATTATGTTATTATATACGTACAAAAACGGGCGGGTCTGAGTGTGAGGTCACAGAATCGGGAGGCGAACAGTTCTAGTAGATCTTTTGCGGGCCCCACCTAGCATCGATCACGCAAGAGATGACAACTCCTACCTGTAGGTATTCACGGTATCTAACAGAGGTTGATGTCTTTCTGATGATTAAGATAATCTATCGGTGTAACAATATCTATCATCAGTCATCAGCCATCATGCTCATCAGTCTCAGCATGGAGCTTCATATGCACTGTGCTTACATGCGACGAATATGACGCTCATCTTCTCGTCAAGCTTATCTCAACGCCGGAATTAAACTCAGTGACAGCAGATCGCAGCGGAGACGATACCAAAGGCAATTGAAACGACAATTTGATCATTCGGGGGCGGAAAGATGCGGAGACGGGTACAGTAGAGGAGGTTCAATATATGAATTCCAACCACCTTTTTGTACGCCCGCGCCGAATTATGCAAAGGAAAACAACTGTGATCTCTAATACGGCCGTAGCATTGGATTCGTTCCCTACCAAAGCAACTCACCGCTTTCCAGCAGGAATCCATCGGAGAAGATTTTATTGTCCATATAGGCATAGACTCGACTCTGACCCCAGACCTCTACCTCGCAAGGCTGAGGTCTTACATACTGCAAGGTATTTCTAGCTGCATGCATTGAGAAAGCCTCCAGATCACCGCGAAGACATGAAACACTTCTAACTCGCAGATCGACTAGAACCGTGTCTGCCAGCCCTACGTGGAGTCCTATCCTGCATTTCCACCAACATCCGAATGTAGAATATCCTGTCACACAGCCCTGGACTCACTGATGTTTCTCAACCCTTGGCCAGATCGTGGAGAATGCAAGCGACCGTTCAAAGAGGATGGATTTCCCAGTAATGAGCCCCCAAGTTCCCAAAAACGGACTTCCGCAAGCCCCCAATCGCCGTCTCCTGTCTTCGCTTCTACCATGAAGTCGTACTGAAACAGTGGATATCGCACAAACAAATTGGGCTTTCAATGGCGTTATAGTACCACCAATGTCCAATCACAGGACAAAATACTCGACATATCCCAAAAACCTTCTCAACAAACATCATAGAATTCCCACTTACCAATTTGCATCTTATTTTAGACCGCCAAACTGCCCCCTCCGACGCGGTAATGCCTAAGTTTAAAGTCGATCACATAACCACCCGTAACTTTATTCTAAGCACTTTCGGGCTCTGCTTGACAAATCGTGGCTTATTCGACTGCCGCCACAAGCTTTCGTTCCCGATAGGACGGGATCGGAACCGTTGGAATCAGATTCTGTTATGGAAGCAATTGCATTATTGGTGGAGTAGAGCCAAAGGTTACGCTGGTGTCAATACCCAGACCATTGTGCAACGTCGTTCCTTGCCGCTAGCGATGTGAGAAGAGGTCGCCATTGGGAGCCTCCCTGTGCTAATAGTCGGCGTGCAGATGGTCAATTGGGCGTAGTTTTGAGTAGAATGTGTGATATGTCACGCTGGACATAAATAGGAATGCTGTAGCCCCCGTGAGATAGTGGTTGTTCTTTCACTCCACCTTAATATTAGAGTCACACGTTTGTCGTTACTCGTGACATTGACTTGAGGGGTGCTGCCTTGTGACATATCTCCAAGTACATATAAAGCTTCTTTCCCTTGCTTTGTGTTTGAACACGACGCGTCTCTCCTCCTAAGTCGCACACGCGACCGAAACTTTGACTCAACCTCTTCTTTCTTTCTTCCTTCCTTCCTTGACAACAACTGGGAAATTCTCTCAAAAGCACAGAGCGAGACCAAGGGCAAAGTACCTCTCTCTTTGCCGATAATAACAGTTCCGACTCTTCTGCCTCAATAACGCCAAGCAAAAACACCCAGTCTATCGCTGGAACAGCATCGAAGCCCTCGGTTACCTCGACGAGAATCCAGTTCAACTCTTCTTCTAGCAACGAGAACCAAGCGACCTCACTCTCTAGTCACAACAGAGTGACTCACCTCCCACCTCCACTAACCTGACACCAACCTGGCGCTCATAGCACACATCAAGTCCTCACGCTCCGCACACAAACACTACGCCAAAATGTCCATGACAAGTTCGTCCGAGGTCTCGCTCAACAAGCACCTCAGCAGCACCTACACGCACTCTGGCATCGGTGGCGCAGGAAACTACCACAAGAAGGCCTCTCTCCCGCCTTCGCCGGTCCTCCCAACCCCCCTCCCGGTTCGCACAGCCACTCACTTCACTACTGGAATCGGGGGTGCGGGAAACGTCCACCTTATGAGCAAGAGGGCCACCGACGACATGGCGGACAGGACGTTAGCGAAGGCCTTAGAGAAAGCGATTCAAGAGAGGAAGAACGGGGCGTGGCATTCGGGAATCGGAGGTGCGGGGAATAGGGTTAGTGCGGAGAGATTGAACAGCGACGGTGGAAGTAAGAGTGAGGTATTGCCGTATGGCGTGCTGGATCGGTTGAGCAAGAAGTTGAGTGCGGATAAAGACAGTACGAAGAGCGGCGAGAGCTTCCTGAAGAGGATGTTTAGGTTCTGAGTTCGACATGAAGTGAGATGCGGATGCATGCAGGGCTCCACAGATGGCGCTGCAAAAATGGTGAATTCGACTGGGATATGGTGGTACAGTACATGCATGCATTCTTGCTTTTCTTTCCACATCGGGTTTGTTACGGCCTGGCGTTCGGGGGAATTTAGAGATTATTATACAGGTCTTGGGGCTCAGTGCTCGGTATACCCCTATGCATAAGGCATGATATGGTCCTCTCGGTCACTTTCTTCTTGTATTTCAGGCGGAAAAGTTCAAAAGATAGTGATTGTTTGAAATGGGATCTAACTGCCGGCTATGTGCGACGTTGACCATAGTGATGCGACGGAAGTCTACAGCAGGAAGCTGCTCCAACCTGGTCGTTGGAATGAACCTGACGTTCACCAGGTCATGGGAAGAGACTAAGTTCGAAGGAACCATCCCGGTTTACAAACGGGCCAAGAATAGCGGCTCCGTGCAGTGACCCTAAATTCGGATTCGTGGGCTGCGTCCTCGCTATGTTGTACATGCCTCATGTACTTGACCCGACTCGGTGTTCGAGCACCAAAGACGGAAATATTTTCATCTCGATCGTCGTTACAGTCGACGGAGTGCTATCGATCTGATGTCTAGGAGATCAAATTACCCAGAAACCAGGTTCAGCACATATAGAACGCATCCACGGGTATTCACAGATTTTCGGAAGACTGGCTATGAAGATCAAGTATTCAATCCCAATCATCATCATCATCTTGTTTGGATGGATTATCTTGCCTTGGTTTGAAGGCTGCCTGACCTTTCGTATCTGCCATCTTTTCCCGAACGAGAACATTCGACCGTAGCAGGCGTCGCTCTAGCTCCCTAGTGGTAAACGTATCTGCACTACGACCAATTCCCTCGAAGCCTATTATCCTATCCACGCCAACACCATCAATGAAACTTATGACGCAAGGAAGAACCTGGACCTTCAGTTTGACGACCAGGAAAGGGGCGTTGTCAACGTTGATACGGAGGAAACGTGTATCAAAGTGCTTTGCTGCCAGATTCTATACATGATATTAACATTATCCTTAGTTGTTACGTTTTGCTGAGTTACAGTACCTCCAAGTGCGAATCCATGATATGACATCGATTGAAGTCCGGTTTGAAAAAGTGTACAACACACAACTTAGTGGAGGTGGTAATATCCATCAACGCCTTCTCGTCTTTGATTTCTGTATAACTACCATGTTCTGACTTTCTCATATCCTTCGCTCGAGTATACTCTTGATGCAATTGTTCCAGTCTCTGGGCACGGAACGCATCGAGCTCAGAATCATCTTCAAGAGCGGATATTAGAGCATCTTCGTCCTCATCAGAATCGGCTCCAAGATTCGTTCTGTCGACGATAGCAGCAACTTTGGGGTCTATGGCAGACATTATATGATATCTCTTTGCTCTTGGGGGAACTGTGTATGTGAGGTTGCACTAGGTTTTCTGTTGACAAGCTGAAGTGCGGGACACGATCGACACGTCGTTTATCAGACGCTAATTACGCGACTTCAACGGTCAGAACTCTGAACTTCAGGGAGTCAGGGGTATCACAGCGGATGCGGGAACGTATGGAGGGCTTCAGCTGATATTCTTCGGGAAAAAGCCACAAAGCTCAAAGAGATACGGCAAATTTCTGATTGTGGAGTGTTTCATGCATCTGTGGAATTGGTGGATATCGCCCGTGTGGGTAGTAGGTCGCGTGCAAAGGGAATTCAGTTGCCCTGTACAGTAAAAGGATTTATAAACTTGTTCATAATATAATAGATTTCTGTGGGCTAGTTTACGAGTATCTAAAAAAGGTTGATGAACTTCATGCTAATCATAACTATTCGGAGAGCTTAAAGGAGGTTTGCTTCGTTTGTTTCAATTTGCTGGAGAGCCGCGATTACGAGGCGCGAAACGACTCCAGGGGTCGCTCTCAGCGACGAACGAAGAAATTTACCCTTCGCCGTCCGCTTTTGGTTGAGCTGTGGAAAGCCTCAATTTAATCTCCTCAACGCACCTTCGGGACTCCTCAAATTTTTCGTGACCTGAGTCTCTTTTGACATCAGTCTCCCACGTTGGTGTCGTCCGTTCGTGTAACCTCTCGTATCCCATCCTCACGATTTCCCTGACGTGTGGGAGAAACAGCCCCTTACCTCGTCCTTACATAAACTATTCGCAACATGGCCGACGAGAAGAAGAGAGATGACTATCGGCAACCTGGGGAGGAGAACAGAATGGCGACTCCGCAAATTGGAAAGCATTCGACAGTCAGCAGTCCTATCATACCCATACTGGCATACTGTGGCTCGTCAATATTGATGACCGTGACGAACAAGTATGTTCTGGCTGGGAGAGACTTCAACTTGAACTTCTTCTTGTTGGCTGTACAAGTATGTCTTAGAATACTCTTCGTAGTGTACTCATCGCTAATAAGACATGTAGTCTGTGGTATGCGTAGTCGCAATTCAAACATGCAAGCAGCTAGGAATCATCACGTTTAGAGACTTTAACGCAAATGAGGCGAAGAAATGTGAGCAGAGACACCAATATATACCCATTTACCAGTTCTAACCTAGCATTCTAGGGTTCCCCATTTCCGTACTCCTCATTGGCATGATCTACACGAGCACAAAGGCTCTCCAATTCCTCTCCATCCCGGTGTACACTATTTTCAAAAATCTTACAATCATTTTGATCGCGTACGGAGAAGTTTTATGGTTTGGAGGTTCTGTTTCAGGAATGGCCCTCTTCTCCTTCGGCCTTATGGTGTTTAGTTCAATTGTGGCCGCCTGGGCAGATATTCAAAACGCCCTATCCAATTATGGCGGTGGTTCCACCGAGGCTTCGGAGCAGATTTCTACCTTGAATGCCGGATATGCTTGGATGTTGCTGAATTGTTTCAGCACCGCGACCTACTTATTGACCATGAGAAAGCGTATCGTGCTTACTAAGTTCAAGGATTATGACAGTACGTGTGCTTCCACTTGAACCTTCTGACATAGTATGCTTACTTGCCATTCTAGCCATGTACTATAATAATTTACTCACAATCCCTATCCTCCTCGCTGCATCGATTCTCGTCGAAGACTGGTCCTCTATTAATATCGCCAAGAACTTCCCTGTTGAACAGCGCAACCTTATAGTCTTCACTATGGTTCTTTCCGGGCTTTCCTCCATTTTCATCTCCTATACCTCAGCGTGGTGCGTTCGTGTGACCACGTCGACAACATACTCCATGGTCGGTGCGCTTAACAAGCTCCCAATCGCTGTGAGCGGTTTGATCTTCTTCGATGCGCCTGTGACGTTTGGAAGTGTCTCTGCTATTATTATTGGATTTATTAGCGGACTCGTTTATGCTGTTGCTAAAATGAAGAAACCAGCACAAAAGGATATACTCCCTACTACGAAGCCAACGATGAGCGCAAGCAGCCAAAGCATGCGTGACAGCCTCAAGGGCTGATTTCTCTTTGAACCGGAGTCATGTTTTATGCAAGAATATGGATGGTGGCGTTGAATTGAACAATTCTTTCTAGCAGAGGCACGACCATTTATCAATTTCTTGCTCCTTTGAAGCCGTTGCTGTAGCTGTATTTGCTTTATCTGCTCCATCCTATGGATCACCCAATTCTTTGAAAATTTAATTCTTGTATTTGTTGTATAAACCTTACGGTTTCTTTAACTTTGCTCTTTGAACGTTATAGATCACGGGGGCTCATGGTTTCATGTTATCTCTTTTTATATGCTCAAGTCAGGACTTGTGTCCTATTTTCTCCGACTCATAATTTCTTATTAGGGTAGCATATGGTGTTATATATTTAATCAATCTAAGCATAATACTGAAGTATGTTGCATATTAGTACAGGCCTGTGAGTTTGACAATTTCACTTCCAGTTCCTTTCTCTACTCTCCTTAGTCATAGGGAAGTTTGCATCATCAATTCTCATTGTCGATCATATAACATGTATCATCAATAATCAGTATTTGTAAATCTCTATCGAGATCATAGTCCGCTTAGATCCGCTATCAGTTATCTATCACCTCTTCCGATTCGTCTATTTACGTACTAGATTAGGTGGCGCGATCATGATGTCATCTATATCCCTAGCCACAACATGTGATGCTATCATTCAGTGACCTATTACTCCGAGCTCTAGTATATATTTCTTTGGAGTCTAACGTGAATTTCATGCTCAAAAATTAATTCTCAAACCAAAGACTACTTTATCATTAATCTGGCCGACGTAGTACTAGAAGTCCAAACAATTACAATGGCATCCAACATCACCGACGCTGCCAATACCGCTGGCCAGAAGAAGGGTACCGATCCCACCGTATGTTTGTATCTCGTATGTTCAAAACGATCAGGTAACTGAAATTTTGCAGAACCCAAGTATCATCTCTTCAGAGGGCGCCATTGGAAAGCAATTCAACCGTATGCCTCTACTCCAACTCTGGGCAGGCGAAACACAAAACACTAACCCGCTGAAGCTGACGGTTCCCTCGGAGGCATGGCACAAAAGATTGGTGGGCCTCTCGATAAGGACGGTATGATCGGGAGCCAGTTCGATGCCTCGAAGAATGGTATTGCGGGACATGTGGAGAAGGCAGTTGATGGACCAAGCAACCCTACGCAACATTGAGGGAGGGTATATGAAGTTGAAAGATATTTGTATAAGTTAATAAATAAAGAACGATAGCAAAGATATCAAATAATCTACTAGAATGGATCTCAAGATGTGAAGTTTTGAATATTCTGGAGATAAGAAAGGAGAACCCGTGTTTATGAGACGAAAAAGACTGTTCACCCTACTGTTGAACAAAGCCCAGGTATGCCATCTTGGATACAATGAACTGTCTTTAATCTTTCAATAAATGTTCTTCTTTCGGGCCCAATGGGAGCCGTTCTGTCTCTGCTAAACTTAAAGACTACTTGCTGAACTTTCAACAACAGTTATAGAATGGAGAATAATGTGCGTCAACGTTATGGATTTTCTTAAAACTCGATGATCACCGTAGTACATCCACATGCTAACCAGCAAGAGACGTACAGAGCAATACTAAGGTATCTCTTCTATTGTCAGGGTAATCCTAGCGTTCTGCATGATAATTATCAAGAAAAAGTTTCCGGCTCGACTGTATAGGTCACTTGACTGTACTGAATAATTCAGCAATTGTAGCCGACAGGAATTGAACAAACGGCTTAGATCGAATGATAAGTCAGTACACATAGTACACTGCAAGCGTGCAACATGGCGGTGTGCTGTGACCTGATAGGAGACATACTTGTATGCAAGACTCTTCTTATAATGTGGGGAGTTCATGAACTAGATAGACGTGGATCGTCGAGTCTTCGCATTGAAGCACTTACTTGGGTTGTACCTTACTGTACTGTACACTACAAGCCCAGCGGATTGAATATGTCGTACTGTACTACTGTGTACACCTAGGCTGAAGGTGGGGTTGCCCGATGCTTGCATGCCTTGTGTGCCTTGTACAAAGTGATGAGGAGATCATCATGGTCCACGTACTCGGTATGAATGATGAGATAGCCGTTGAGAGATTGTACCCTATTCTCAAAGTCGGGGCAAATGAACATCTAGAACATACGCACGTTTGGAACTCTAATACTAACGAACAGTTCTATTGAAGTCATTCATAAAGCTCACGGAGCTAAGGTACGATATCACTGCTTGTCCATTGTTGAGATGCCTAAGGTGGCGGTAAGGTAGAGGTTTGGGGTCGTGACACTTTTCTGCTACGTAACTGGTCATGGTGGGGTAGGTGCAGGGATTTAACGGTGGGACCGGCTACGGCGGAACAGCGGACCAAGAGATGGGAGGAAAATCTTGAAAGCCAAGCTGTTAGCGGGCTTAGCATTGGATGGGCGGGAATCGAGATATCCATCGATGTTCAGGGCTTATCGTACCCATTCAACGCCGTTCACAACCTTTTCAACACCCAGATTGGTACCCCCGAAATTGAACTAGGCTCTTTGATTCGACATACCGTCTGGAGCCGCTTAACCGTTTGATAGGCAGGTTCTCTGAGGCGAAATATGGCTGTCTTTTACCAGTAACAAGCTTTCAACATCCCAGGCTCTCTGGCACGATTAACCCTCCATTTCCCAGCTAAGTACGCTTAAATTGGTTCAGAACCTTCAAAACTTCTGCCTTGGCTCATGTCAGTGTGTCTTGAGTCGTCATTGGCATGCATGATAGTATCTCTCTGTCTGCCCCGACCGCCAAGAAAGGAATGTAATACCTTCAATAACAAGTAGAAGCCCACGTGCCTGTGATTGCCAACAACTCACTAGTTGCCCATCGCTCGCCTTATAAGCTAGGTCCTGCTCTTTTGTTTCTTCTTCTTTTCTCCCACTTTTCCACCAATTTCCTGCCTCTTTCGCCTCCATTGCCGCCGTCAGAATGGGGAAGAGTAAACAGCCTGAGCTGGAGAACCACGTCTCTGGACAGTCGAACAAACCACTTTCGAAGCCTGCTCATGCTCTATCCTACGCGGCTGTCATAGAGGAGACCAAGGCCAATGCCGACGATGGACTTACCACCCAGGAAGCCAAATCTCGCCTTGAAGAGTTTGGGCGAAATGAATTAGGGGATACGGGAGGTGTTCAACCCGTGAAGATTCTAGTTAGGCAGGTTGCCAATGCAATGACTCTAGTTATGCGCACCACCTTCCTTTTTATGGGGGAGAAAATAGGGCTGATCCGACAATCTAGGTTCTCATTATGGCTATGGCCGTGAGTTTCGGTATCAAATCCTATATCGAAGGTGGTGTCATTACTGCCGTGATCATGCTGAATATCACAGTCGGTTTCTTCCAGGAATTCAGAGCTGAGAAGACTATGGACTCTCTCAGATCACTTAGTTCCCCAACTGCAAGTGCGGTCCGTGACGGGGCAACTATTAGTATCCCCACAGCAGAGATTGTCCCTGGAGATATGGTTGAAATGAAGACTGGAGATACGATCCCAGCGGATGTCCGGTAATTTATCGCCCAAATATACAAACAAGTTCTGTGCTAATAGGGCCAGCCTTGTCGAAGCTATTAACTTTGAAACCGACGAAGCACTTCTCACGGGCGAATCGCTACCTGTACAGAAGAATGCTGAAGCTAGTTTCGACGATGATACTGGACCAGGTGATAGACTTAATGTTGCTTATAGCTCCTCCACAGTGACCAAAGGACGTGCCCGGGGAATCGTTTATGCGACTGGTATGTACACTGAAATCGGCTCTATTGCAGCAGCTCTACGTAAGAAGGATTCAAAGGTAAGACCTGTAAAGCGTAAGCCAGATGGCAAGGCCAAGCCCCATCGTTATGCAGAAGCATATACCCTAACGGCCTCTGATGCTGTTGGCCGATTCTTGGGTGTCAATGTCGGTACACCTCTACAGAAGAAGCTATCAAGATTGGCTATTCTTCTTTTTGGAATTGCAGTGGTGTGCGCCATCATTGTCTTAGGAGCCAACGAATTCCGTTCAGAGCAAGAAGTCATCATCTACGCCGTAGCGACTGGTCTAAGCATGATTCCTGCATCACTTATCGTGGTACTTACCATTACAATGGCTGCGGGTACTAAACGCATGGTGGAGCGACATGTTATTGTTAGAAATTTAAAGAGTTTGGAAGCCTTGGGGGCTGTCACAGGTAAGAACCGTATGTCCCTCCAATTTCGCATACACCTTGCTGATGAACATGTAGACATTTGTTCTGATAAGACCGGCACCCTGACACAGGGAAAAATGGTACAACGGAAAGCATGGATCCCCGCTGTTGGCACATACTCGGTATCAACGACCAATGAACCCTTTAATCCTACAGTGGGAGACCTTAGCTTCACAGCTAATCCACCTAGAAATGAGGATTTGGAGAAATCCGACCAGGAGAACGAGAAGGTTCTTTCTCCACAAGAGCTACTCGAGGACAATGAATTTCTTCGAGACTTCCTCAACGTCGCTTCACTAGCAAATCTATCACATGTTCACAAGAACGACAAGGGAGAATGGCATGCTCGCGGAGACCCGACTGAGATTGCTATACAAGTATTTGCTTCGCGTTTTGACTGGAATCGTAATAAGTTCACCGCCGGGGAAAATCCCAAGTGGAAACAGATTGCCGAGTTCCCATTTGACTCCGATGTTAAGAAGATGTCTGTTCTCTTCAAAGAACAAGAAAGCGGAGAACATCACGTTTTTACAAAGGGCGCTGTGGAACGGGTAATCACCTCATGTACATCACTCTTCCTTAAGGATGGTCAGAAGGAAATGACGGAAGACATCCAGAATGACATATTGGAGAATATGGAAGCACTAGCAGCTCTCGGTCTTAGAGTGCTCGCTTTAGCTAGCAAAGTCTACACAAGTCCAGTCACGGAAGGCAAAGAGATCGACCGCAACGGCATTGAAGACGATCTTATCTTCCGTGGACTCGTTGGACTCTACGATCCACCACGTCCGGAATCTGCACCTTCGGTTGCTGCGTGTCATGAAGCTGGTATCTCAGTCCATATGCTCACTGGCGATCATCCTGGCACAGCTAGGGCGATTGCTAAAGAAGTTGGCATTTTACCGTCCCGCATGAGTGAGATCAGCAAGGATGTAGCAGAATCAATGGTTATGACGGCTAGCAACTTCGACAAGTTATCCGATGAGGAGATCGATGCGCTTCCTCTCCTACCTTTGGTGGTGGCTAGATGCGCTCCTAATACTAAGGTTCGCATGATCGAAGCGCTGCACAGGCGTAAGAAATTCGCGGCTATGACAGGTGATGGTGTTAACGACTCGCCATCCCTCAAGCGCGCAGATGTCGGTATTGCCATGGGTCAAGCAGGTTCAGACGTAGCCAAAGACGCCTCGGATATTGTTTTAACTGACGATAACTTTGCTTCCATTCTTAACGCCATCGAAGAAGGTCGACGTATGTTTGACAATATCCAGAAATTTATCTTACATCTTCTCGCGGAGAACATTGCACAAGCATGCACGCTTCTCATCGGGCTTGCTTTCAAAGATTCCCGTGGTCTATCTGTCTTTCCCCTAGCTCCAGTTGAGATTATCTGGGTCATTATGATCACGTCCGGTATGCCAGACATGGGACTTGGCTTCGAAGTCGCGGCGCCCGACATCCTTACACGCCCTCCTCAGAGTCTGAAACGCGGTGTCTTCACCCTCGAAGTGATGGTCGATATGGTGGTCTACGGCCTCTGGGTCGCGGCACTCTGTCTCAGCTCTTTCATCCTCGTCCTCTGGGGCTTCGGCGACGGCAACCTCGGCGAAAATTGCAACGACTCCTACGACAACGATGCCGGAGAACCTATCTGCGACACTGTATTCCGCGCTCGCTCGACCTGCTTCGCGTGTCTGACGTGGTTCGCGCTCTTCCTCGCTTGGGAAATGGTGGATATGCGTCGCAGCTTCTTCGACATGGTACCCGGACGCACCAAGAGAGAGCTCCTGACGGGCTGGACGAAAGATGTGTGGCGCAATAAGTTCCTCTTCTGGGCTATCATCGCCGGTTTCGTGACGATTTTCCCCACGCTCTATATCCCGGTCATCAACCGCGTCGTGTTCAAGCATGAGGGTATCACTTGGGAGTGGATCATCGTCATGATCGCGACCATGCTCTTCTTCCTCGGTGTCGAGTCTTGGAAGTACGCAAAACGAGTCTTCTTCAGACGACGTGCGGCCAAGATGACCGGTGGTCAGAACCCTGACCTTGAATCTAGGGTCTTTGGTGTGTATATGAACAACCAAAGTCCAGCGAGCACGAGCCAGGAAAATTCAAGTCGTGACCCCGAGAAAGCCCAATGACAAAATTTTGGGCTAGGTTTGACTAGATCCGCAAAGGGGGAAATGCACATAAATTGTTGCTCAACAAGGAGTGAAGGCGTGCAGTTGGTTTGTTCAAAAGTGGTTATAATGGTAGATTCGAGTACAAACCTAGAGTAGAGCACGTCTGGGATACGTTGGTTCATATAGTGGGAGTTTGCAGAGGAAACAGGTGAGTAAGTGCTGCCTTATAGATCATCATATAGCAGATGAAATAATTCAAAACAAAATCGAAAATTTTGAAACAGTTTTGGCCGGAACATGTGCAAATAAGTCGTACAATCATTAGACTTATGGTATCCTTTAACCAAGGGATGGATATGCCTGCTGAATACCAATGAATAACGCTTCCTCAAGAATATGAGCAGAATAATCAATCGGTGCGAAAATGGGTAATGCAATTTAGAAGGGAGCCTGAAGTATTATCATTCCTCGTTCAAGTCAATCCAGTGACTCCTCCGACTGCACCTTTTGCTGTCCCAAGCTTTCTGGGTACCCCCTCAACCTTCTTCTGCACATCCCCCGTATTCGCCGTCTTCTCGACCTGATCCGTAGCGTTCTTCGTATCCGGCACATTCTTGCCTCCCGGGACATTCTTCTTCACCCCATTAACAGCACCATCCACCTGTTCCACCCCACCCTTCTCACCCTTCTCACCCTTCTCACCATTCGTCTTTTTCTCCGCACCGGCTTTCTCCCCGTCCTTGCCAGATTGCTGTTCTCTCAACCCACCCATCAAAAAGTCTAATCTGCCCCTCGTCAAACTGTTCAACTTATCCCCGATCGCGCCGCCTTCCGGCGCACCACCCAGCTCATCCTTATTCAGCCACTTCAGGAGATAATAACCGCCCAGGCCCCAGAGGAAGACAAAGGTCGCGGCCATGGTCGTCATGAATACGGTAGGCAGCACGACGAAGAGGGCGACGAGGACCATGGCGGCTGTGAAGAGGAGGGCAGCGAGCAGGGCGACGAGGAGCGAGGTTAGCAGGGAGAAGACGAAGACGGTGATCGTGAAGACGAGGAAGAGGAAGATGGGGAAGCCGGTTAGGGCTATGTTTGTGAGGAGGAAGGCCTAGAGTATGTTAGATGGAGGGACTTTGCGTTTACGAGGAGGGACAAACGGCTAGTTTGGGGTTGTTGAGGGCGAAGGTTTGGAGCTTTGTTAGCACTTCTGCCCGCTTTTCGGGTGGGAATATGCTGTCTAGAATGTTTTTGCCTTTGCCTACCACGTTGGAGGCGAGGCCTTGTACGGTGTCGAGCACGGCGGCCATGGTGTTGTATGAAGGAGAGTGAACGACGGTTGGAAGAGTGAGGATAGCGTGTTCGCCAGCCACACATGGACCTTTAGCGGTTTATGTACGGAGGCACTTGGAGGTAATGGATAATTAGATAATAAACCACAACGGGTTGTTGTGGAACGTTATAAAGCATTCACATGATGAAATCCTGTTTCGTGTATTATTCCCGTCTCAAGCTTGAGCAGCCGCGGAACGTCGTCACCGCTTTCAGTGCGGGAGCATGGGAAACCGAAGAACAGCCGACAGAAAAAAGTTCGGCGTCCCGCAGCTCTGACTTCTGATATCGGTGTACAATATCGCGAGTCTACACCTTAGCAACTGCCTTTTGATGTAATGTCGGAGAAAAAGAGGAAGAGACAGAGTGACCAAGGGAATGAGAAACCAGCGAAGAAAGCTGCGACGCAATTGTCCGCGCAGCCTGCTCCGGGGACTGTAAAAGTTACTGTTGTCCCAAACTCTGCGGAACATGGCCCTATAATTGGTGAGAGTCGAAATCATTAAGGTGTACATATAGCTAGTTCTGATCATTGATCTTATTAGCATCGACCCCGGGTCTTTCGTTCCCCAGGAATATCCTTCTGGCCGCATACAAGAAGAGAAAAGACCCGACCTCAAGACATTCGCTACCCAACGAAGTCCTCCTCCAGTCCTCCGCACATCCCCGACTCGACTATACCGCGAGAGAAGAATTAGAATGGACCGGAGGGCTTCTCAAACATTATGTGGGCGTCTATGATGGTCAGACCGGGGAGCTTAAGGTTATAGAAGCACCCAGGGTGGTAGTGAAGAGTACATTGCGGAGCGAAACAGAAGAGATGCGCCAAAAGAACAAGCAGACCCCAATCAAGCCAACAGTACGTTGCCACATATAACCCCCCTTCCCCCACCTCTCTAACATCTACAGAATATGGCACTCCGTCAAGAACTGGGTATGGAATTCGGCACGAAGAAAGCGAAAAAGGCACTAGCTTCGATAACGGAGAATGCGATCACACCACGCAAACCCAGAGACGCAGCCAACACTGATACCCCAACCGTCGATGCTCTCGACGCAGGCGCCAAAGCAATCCTCCAATCGATGCAAGCCAGCACCTCCGACATGCCCTCCCGCGACGCCATGAACGCAGCCGCCGACGACGCAAAACCACGGCCCAAAGCCAACCTCGACGCGACGACACCGGCGGAAGCGTACCCCCTCGACGCCCTCATCAGCCCCGACGAGCTGCGCGCCGTCGACATTAAAGCGTGGCAGGACGCCGTGAAAGCGGGCGAAAACGTACAAGTAACAAGCCGATTCGTCGCTAAACGGCTAGACGGCATCGGGAAATCGAAAGACACAAAGAAACTCAGGGTCCTGCGATACGTCTACATCCTCATCGAGTTCTACAACGCGCTTAAGGCGAACCGCGACGGCGGGAAGAGACTCCCGCAGCGGGACGAACTGCGCAAACGCGTTTCGGCCTCCGATGTCCTCCTCGATGGCGTCAAGAGGAAGTATGCCGCCGGCGCCGCATTGACGAAGTGGCATGTCGATAACCTCATGACGCACCTGGCCGCTTTGTCTCTGATCGTCGACGAGTTTGAGACGGACTTTTGGGACTTGAGGGAGGATTTGAGGATGGAGCCTAAGAAGTGAGTTCCCCCATTTCCCAGTTTCCGAAATCATTTTGTACCACGGGGAGGGGGTTTTAAGGTGTGGATTGAGACTAATGAATACCTACCTCACAGGATGTCCCAGTATTACCACGAGATCGGGTGTAAAGTGAACCCCCTGACGGAGAAGGAACGCACAGCGAGGGGCCTCAGCAAGGCGGAGGCAAATGTGAGGAAGGTCGCTAAGTTGAAGCTTCCGTTGAGTTTTCCGAAGCAGAGGCAGCTTGCTGCGAGAAGGTGACAGAGGAGTGGATGAGTCGTGGTTTCCGTAATCGGGTAGCGTCCATAGCAGCGAGCTTTGGTCCGCGTAAGGTATATAAAGTAGCTTCCCAGCACGTTTGAACCATATCCAAAGATCGATCACGTTACAACAAACAGAGTGACGATTACCAAGTATTAAGATTGAGTAACCAAGGTAAACAAGGATACTAAGATTCAGCTCCGCTTTATGGTAGTCTACCTAATACAACTCTTCCATCCTCATCTCCATCCCCATCACCTCCTTTCACCCACCTCCCTCAAAATTCCCTCCCATCTGAACTCCCAAACGCCGCAATCATAGTTATCGTATTCACAAACCCCCAGGGTCGTATCCTCCTCCCTAATAATTACAGCGCCCGTCCCTTATCCCCTTTCCTCGTTTGGAGGGGAAAAAAGAGGTCAAGGGACGAAAAAGTGACGAATGGTATTAGAAATTAAAAATAGAAATAAAAATAAAAAAAAAATAAAAATAAAGGAAGACTGGGGGCCTGAGACCGGGGACCAGCCCTGACCGACTCCTTTTTCGAAATGATGTAGAAAGGAAAGATAAAGAGCGCTGGATGAGATAGCGGAGCAGAGGAAGGTGAGTGCGGGTGGGTGAGGTATATTACTTCTCTCTCCGTGCGCCACACGATGGAAAATAGTGTTCAGCTCTATGCCTTGACTCCCCAGACCCAGATGATTAGCCCCGTTCACTTCTCCTTCTTGGTCTCAGTTTCCGTATCAGGCTCATACGTCCTATCGTCCTCGCCCTCGACCTCCTTGACGATCTTCTCCATCTCCCTGACCTGGCGCTCCCATTCGTCCTTGCCCATCTTGAGGTCCTTCTTGAAGAGCTCGTCGTTGGGCTTGCGGTAGCTGCCGCCCATGCGATCCCACAGCGTCGTGAACTGGCCGTAGTTGTAGTTGAAGTAGAGGTGGTGCATCGTGTGGCAGGCGGCGCCGTTGATGATGGGCGAGTCGGCGACGTACTCGCCATCGTGGATCAGCACCGTCCAGATGTTGATGAAGACGAAGAAGATGACGTAGGCGTGCTTCTGCAGGGGGAAGAGGAATGGGAAGGCGTGATAGGGGATTCCCTGAGCGAATCCGTCGAGCGGGTGGAAGGCGTGGCTCGCGTAGGGCGTTGGCATGATCCATTTGTGGTGCGGCTTGTGAAGGTGCTTGTAGACGGCCGGGTGGTGGAGTCCCCGGTGGATCCAGTAGATGAAGAAGTCGGTGAAGGCGATGAAGAAGGGCCATTGCACCACGTTGTACCACATACCGGGACCTTCCTCAGTGGTGTCGTAGATGCGCGAGTAGCCGCGAACCTCGGCGAGGAAGATGGGTGCGGTGAGAATGGCCATTCCCGGTGTGGACCAAAGCGTGGTGCTGATCTCTTTGCGCATCTGGTTCTTAAGGTATTTAGGGTGGTGGATGGTGGATTTATCGAAGACGAAGACGTAGGAGAGTGTAGCGCAGACGAAGTATATTATTAGGCCGAAGACCCTATGGAGATTCAATGTAAGCAACTGGCTTGAGGACTTTTCTGTGTAACATCGTACCATGTTATTAGGAACAAGCTTATCAGTTGTCTCATAGCGTTGTCTCTGGGCCATTGGCTCATGTAGGCATAATCTGAGGGCTCAATGGAGAAGTAATGAGTCGCTGGTTTGTATTCATAGTTCTTATAGGCTGTTGGCACCTCCCGAACGCTCGAGTATGTTGAATTGGCGCGGAGATTGGAGAAGGCATTGTGTGCTGCTACCGAGGGATAGGCATAGGCGTATACGCGATCGAAGAAAAAGCTATCGAAAACCTCGAGTACGACGTCCATTGCAGCAGAATCGTTGGGGATTGTCGCCCCCTAAGAAGTTTTATGCGCAAAAGAGGTTGAAAAAAAGGATATACCAGCCAATCAGACTGGCTATGGGGAGCTTCTTGTTGAGTATATGCGCGGTGTAACGCTAGGCCAACAGTTTCGGATTGAAGTGGTTTGGGTCTGAGAGGATAGAGAGGAGAGGGGATCAGAATATTGAGAGCCTGATGTTCTATTTTTGAGGGATCCTCAGGTACGAAGGGGCGGAAAAGTAGTTGTGGAGGTGCTTTTCGTGTTAATATAGGGAGAGGGAAACAAATTTGCTGTGTCGCTGCTCCGTAGAGTACATAAGCGGTAAGGGTCGAGCCAAAGGGGTCCCAGGTCCACTCATCGACACAAACGTTAGCACACGAAGTTCTGCCGCTCAAGGCCGTGGAAGGCGACCAAACCAATACAAGATAGGTCAAGCCTGCACCCATTTCAAGGGGAATTGTCCAATTATCATAAAGTTTGCCATGCCGCCTTTCTGCACTTCAACAATTTGTGAATGAGATTAAAATAAGAGAAGCTTTTCTGTTCGACGGCGGTCAGTTCAAATTGACTCGGCTTCTGTATTTCCGTGTCAGCTCACCTCATGAACGTGTATCCCACCGAACACTTATCATCTAACATAAAGAGAACGGCTGATGCAGGAAATATCACCACATCATCATGTCGATGAACGGCCTCACCGCGTGGCAACCGTCTCACCGAACTCATCTCTGCTGGCTACCTTATTTTGCAAAGAGCGGGGTGATCAACGGGATTTCCAGGGATGAAATAATATCAAGTAACTTTGCCATCATCCAAGTGAGGAAGCTGCCCAACTTTAGAGCTTCAAGCTTCACCTTTTCCCGCTTCCATGACTCCCGTTCGCCAATACAGTACTGTTGAGCTCTTGAAATAAAGAGGTGGAAAATTCTCCGCCAGGTACCTGAACGCGACCTCAAAACGTTTGCTTGGAGCGGGGTCGGATGCGGTATCGTCCTATTCCCGAACGTAAGAGCTAAGAATTGAAGCTATTGAACGAGCTCCTGTCGAAAACTCGAAATACGGCCTATTTCCCATCTGGTATGTGTGATATCTCCTCCATCTTGCAGCGGCCCATTGTACAGGCTTTTGTGCCTTTCCTAGATTTAGGCCAGCTTGGCCAGCTTGAGTTCTCGTGATGCGAACTGTACAGCTCCTGTAGTTGCAAGTTGGGGCTTGGAAGGCTGTTATAGCTGAGAGTATGGCTTACAATAACTGCATGGTTCGCGCCATATGGCTTGTAGAGACATCTTCCTTGATTGTACAGTACACTCACTACTATACAATACACGAGGTCGCTTACTCTCGGGTGCGAGTGCTCATGGGGGATATTGAGCGTCTGTACAGCTCTGATGGAGCTCCACCCAGCTCCTCCCAGTTCCTCCCAGCTCCTCCCAGCTCTTCCCAGCTCCTCCCAGCTCCTCTCCCAGCTATGAGAGTACTGTGCAAAAGGATAGCTCTCAAAAGGAATCTCACCATTATCTCCTCCATCACTCACTCCCATTAATATCTACCACTGATATCTAATATGCCATGGCGACCTAACCGTGCCACAACATCTCCCCTCCCATCGCCTGCGGCATCGCTGCCATGTCTCTCATCATCCCAAGTACCATGCTGTACAGTAAGTACACTACACCTACTACTCGTCCATCCCCCGTCATGCATCCTCAACAACAGGATAATTACGCCACCTGCCAACCCATCCATCTCGCCGCTTCCCCATCCTTATCCCCTACCATCTCCACAAAATACCATACCCATCATCCGAATATCTCACACCCCGCCATCTTATTCCCATCGCATCTTATCTGCATCCCGTGGGGTGCCCAAATCTCACGCAAAACTCACAAGCGGGCACGATCACCCCAAAGTCCCGAGATCCAGCAAAACGCGCCCACCGCATCCAACATCCACAAAACGCAAAACTGCAGTCACCATTGCAGCTTATAGCCCTTGTTACATTCAGTACGGTATGGTATGCGCTCCGTACATATATTTCCCCCCCTCCCCTCCCTTTTCCCGATGCAAGCCTCGTCACCGGTGATAAAAATCTTCGACGGCAAGGGAGCTCACGCCCGGCTTTCGATATTTCCATGTGGACGGAGTTGGGTAAAGTGGCTTCCGTATACCTTACAATATGGGCTGGTTTTGGATGATGGTGAGAATGAGGAGGATGCGCGCTGAGGTGTATTCACCCCGGTGACGATTCCGCGAACAGAAGAATTAATGCAGCGCATCAGGGTAGCTACCTAGGAAAGGGAGCTGAAGAAGCTACAAGTGACATATCTCCCCCGTTAAGGTAGCTAACCTAACCGTCGAAGCTGGTTCCCCAACCTAACTTACCTGCCTTAGAACTAAGATTAAGTATTGGAGGTAGTGTAGTGTAGTGTAGTAGTGTACCCGGTGCTTGTCAGATCCGATGGTGTCATCAGTCCGCCAGCACGCGGCAAAACCCTAAGCCATCCAGAAGATCCTGTGGGCAGTCTCGGGGGGGTCTCCCTCTGATCCGCGAGTCCCGTGGGCTACCTTATGAAGTAGGGTAGGTAGGCTTACTCACAGCTTGTTCAATGTAAGGTAAGGTAAGGTAAGGTAAGGTAAGGTAAGGTAAGGTAAGGTAAGGTAAGGTAATGCGAACATGCGGTTGAAAAGAAGGGCGCAACAACCTAAAGTTACAGTAAGGGAGGGAAAGCCCGCTTTTTTACCTACCTACCTTTGACGGCATTTCTCCATTGGCCATGTTTCCTAGAACTTGGTTGACAACACCAAACAATCCATCTGATCGGCTTCATCCTTTGTAGTTCTACTTGGTAACTACTAGAAAGTTAGGTTTCGTTTCAACCTGTCGGAAGAGACGTTGCCCCGATGCGGTAAGCTAAGGTAAGAGATAAGATCGATTTTGATATCCGTCCCCCCCCCATCTCGCACACCAAAACGGCGCTATTACGAAAAAGTCTGGAGAAAAAGACATCTGCGATCTCGCATATCATATCTGCACCCGCACACGCCCGTGGCACAAATATAACCGATCGCTCCAAAAGCGGATGAAAGAGAAGGAAAAAAGGGGAGCGGGACACACTCTCTGATATCCTCAAAATCCTGTTGTTGTTGAATGTTGAGGTGTCGTTGATGTATTTTCAGAGAAGTGTAGAGCCTACGATAGCCGGAGAACAATTCCGGGTGTGTTTGATACCCTCTTGACTTTTCGAATAAGGGTAGCTTCAACTGTACATATATCTACTTATATCAAACAAAGATATGCGGCATCTGTAATGTATACATCGAAAACCGAGAAAGATAAGGCGCTTGAATGCAGATTGACGACATCGCCTGCGTTCTTAGGGTATCCCTTCCAAGGAGAAAAAAAAACGGTTGACCTCCCACCCACGCATGTGAAACGGTTTTTTTTTTTTTTGGAGTATTTGCGTTCTGACTGACGGACCCACTCTAAGATGCAAGAAAGGTGCTATCGGACCGAAACGAATCCATTCCCCCCTCGCGTGATGAAGAATAGTACAGTTGGCAAGGTAGAATGCGTGTGACAAAAAACAAAGAGGTTGGTATGAAAATGACAATAACCATCAGCGCTCTCCACCCAATACACTTCCAGTGTAATATAAATGCTCCGTTGAAAATAAGACAGCCGCGCAATATGTTGAGAGTAAAATCACAGCCTGATACCGATATGAACAAGCAACTCCTTCCTTACAATATCACAGTAGTGCCAGGAACCCCGTGAAGGGATATGGTCCCACAAAACTCCAGTTTCGCCTCAAAACGCTGCTTGAATGATGTTTGTCGTGAAATGATTCGTAGTTTAGTCGTATATAACGCGTCTAAGGGTAGCTAGAACATTTTCCGCTCCGGGAAAACCAGGTCGCCGAAGGATGATGCGTCCATCCCACCGTCGAAGTCGAAGGACTCTTGTTTTCGGCTAACCTCCGATTCTATTGAGCTCGATCGGCTCCGGTCGCTATCCTTGCTCGACAGACGCGAGCCGACCGAGGTTGACGTCTGGGATGAGCCGATGGTGGAAATGCGACGGTCCTTCCCTCGGCCTTTGATGCCCTTGTTCGAATTCTTGTATAATGATGCGAAATACTCCCATAGCTCCTTATCTTGAGCTGAGACGGCATCCCCCTGATTCATCGTTGCGAATTTCAAGGTCAGTTGCCGAAGAGTAGGAGCGTGGAATTTATTTTGATGTGACTGGAGTACATTGTTAGATGGAAGTCACGTGAGAGATTCAATTAAGCGACTATACCTTGAGATTACCGAGCTGAGTAAACTGCTTGCCGCAGTCGTCGAGTCGACAAGTAAAAGGCTTGATTTGTTGATGAACGATTTTGTGTGCTCGGACGTTCCCGCGCTGGGCAAATGTCTTGCCGCATATTTCGCAATTGTACGGACGTTCTCCAGTGTGTCGACGCTCATGGGTCTTTGAAGTCATGTTAGAGATTATAGGTAGAAAATATCTTCAACCATCTTACCTTGAGATTTCCCAGTTGAGAAAATCGCTGTCCGCACGAGGGTTCTTTGCATGTCTATTCTAGGTTAACATCATCCAGCGGATCTATTCAGTCGTTGGAACTCACGAATGGTTTAACCCCTGTGTGTGCGCGCGTATGGATGTCTAAGTGAGTCTTTTGATAGAAGCTTTTGCCGCAATCGGGCATGCTGCACTGATATTTCTTTCTCGATTTCTGAGTACCCTTAGGAACAGGGCTGGGTTCCTCGACAGGTGCCTTTTCGATGACGTAAGCACTGGGCCTTCTTACTGGTGGTTGAAATGTCGGTTGGGGAGGTACCTTGGGTACATTTGGTTGTTTTTGAACTGTCCTTGATTTTGACTGTATGGTCTTCATAAGAGTATCAACGTCAGTATTGAAGATGATACCGCTCTCGGATTCACCAGAGCTAGAGCTCTTGTAGTCATCCACGAAGGATGAATCATGCAGTAATTGAGTCGGCTGGATAGGTGATGTAACCTCCTGTTTGACAGATGGGCTTCGGTTCAAAAGTGGAACAGTCGACCGCGAATCCATCGGGTGGGATATGGTATTCGATACATTGTTAGCTCCAGGGTAGGTGGCTGCATGTGAAAGATTAGCGGAGTAATTGAAGTTGTAGTTTGGTTGTAGGTTGTATGGATGTGGTGCCAAAGTCTCAAATGCAAATGCTCCTGGTTGGAAAGGAGCAGAGGTTGCGAATGTCTGGAAAACTGGCATGGTCATTTCGAGCGGTGAGGTTTGGAAGTTATTTGATGCGGTGGAATTAGGGGTAGGTCTAGATGTTGATTCGAAATATGTGTGTGGAGACATTCCTTCAATACCAGATCCAGATCTTCGTTGCCAAAGTTCTCGTGGTTGTGAAGCAACAATTGCTGCCATAACTTGGCGACGAGAAGGGAATTAAACCTTGTGGTGATGTGATCGATATCAATGACTGTCCACAACCCGTTATGTACAGTTCAAGGTAGTTGCTGTTTGTAGAAGTACTCTTCCAGGGAATATGTATATAGATGATAATCAGCGTTTAACCGCGCAGTTTCATGCAGAAGGATAATGTAGAAAACAACGCGTGGGAGTAGGTCATGAGGATGAAAGGATATGCTTAATGCTTGATTGAGCCCAACAGAGTGGATTGTGGAGGTGGAGGAGGATGTTATACACGAGCAAAGACCTCATCCCACGAGTTTCCACAAGTACAAGGGATGACATCTTAGTGAGATAAATTAGGGGAAGAGAGGTCTAGGAAGGGCTAGAGACGGGGGTGCTGTAGCCACGGAGATCGAGGGCTACAGACAACTGCAGAGTAGACAAGCAACTCGCTCGCTCATGCAGCCGGTCTGGGCATATCAGCCAAAGCTTTACTGGTTTCTGAAAACGAGATAGGATAGACAAGATGAGATCTCTAACCCTGCCATGGGTTGGCACAGACTGACAGTGGTTGGGTACCGTAAGCGGTAGAGGTACAAGTAGGAAGCGGGATGATGATATGAACGTGACAGGGACTGTAGCAACCATGATTCTTAGAGGTGAGAACGGGCCGGGGATGTGGCTTGCTTTGGCTCTCCTGCACAAGAACGCAGACGTAAACGCTTAAGGAGGCTTTTTAGATCGCTCATGGGGAACGGACGCTCCTTAGTCTGATGCTCTCCCTTGGTCTCCCTTGGTCTCCCTTGGTCTCAGGTTTTGGACGCTTCCGCTTCGCCTTTTTCTAAAATGTTCGAGTGGGGGTAGAACTAATTGGTCGCGAATTTTGTCTGCGCCTGGTAGATCGGCGAAGCCACTTTTATCAATCTTGCAATAATAAACACCGGTAGTCAGAACTCAGAATAACAATTATGCGATTTTGTGTTCATATGGTTGCATACGCAAAACGTTTCTTATCCAGAAGGACCATTACTGAAACGGATGCAATAAAATGGAACTGTCTCAACAGGGGGTTGTATTATTCGGCGGTGGAATAAAGGATAGTGGAGAGTGGAGAGTGGAGAGTGGAGAGTGGAGAGTGGAAGATGCGTTAGGAGAAAGGAATGGATATCGGCGGATAGCGATTCGATATGTCATCAACATCAGTAGTAAGTAACTTTACCAAACGGTATCACGGATCTACATATGGATATGCCAAACAATCCCGAACTACTCCCCACGATACTGCAGAACTTGCTACTATCATTTCTAGATGAAGATCATCTATCGTTCTTGTGAGCATCAATCCTCTCGAACGCTCGATATCAGCGCCTTAATGGGATCCTGAAAGTCTGAGAACAGTCTTTTTATGTGTACGAAGTAACATACCTTACCTTTGGGCTGGACCTCGCCGAGTCACCAGATGTTCCATTTTATCCTTGTGCTCATCCTCGCGCTTAACCAAGCCAAGTGTCACTCTGTTACGCTGTATGCGCTCCCCACACTCCAGGTCTTTTCAGAGTTGTACAGACACGTGCCTATTTCGTACATTGGGCTCCAAGAAATACGTTTAAGGTAGCCAGCGAGCGGAGAATTGGGAGTCAATTTAGGCCTTCATTTGCACGTGTACGGCGGCTGTCAAACTTTCGCTTGCTAGTTCTGCTGCATGCCTTGACGAGTTCGTTACAGCATCTCAAAACATCAAACTGTTTGGACACGAAACACTACGGAAGATTGGTTCTCCGTTGATTATTTCCTGCTGTTGAGGTGATAAGGCTTTCTTATTACCCAAAACCGTTACCATGCCAGTGGTTAAGAATTACCGTCCGATTGGGCAAAACAATATACTCTCACCATTTTTATAGAAGAAAATCTATTGCACTTTAACTGATTCAGATATTTATTCTCCGGGCAAGAACGGTCTATACATTTTCGAGCCCGGCTTGTGCTCGTATGGGTAGTTAACTTTAAAGGGCAAACTGAACGGATACGAATACATACTGTGCTTATGGATACACTACATATTGTACAGTACAGTACAGCACGGAGTACCTCCACAAGAATCCTACCGTTGCTCATTTCCTGGCAATCTTCATGCGAACGCCTGTGCTGCTGCAGTACGGTATCCTTCAGTCTCCTCTTCAATCAGAAATTCAGAAGCCGTGCCTCTCAACGCTTTTCCCCCTCACCTTCTCCGACAGGGTTGCTAAGTACGGGTTGCATGCCGTGCGCGGAGTCGCTCGAGATCCTTTATCCTTACTGTATCCCAAAGAAGAAGGCTGCATTTCCAGATGATGATTCGCCCCGCAGAGATTTTCTGTATATAAAAAGACGCATAAGAGTCAAGATCCAGGTAGGAGGTGACATCTGGCATTTCGTCGTATCTGGGATCTGGTATGCTTCATGTCGTCGTATCAATTAATTCCACTCTACTACCCAGCAAGTTGTGCAGGCCTGGAGTGGCTCGAGTAGTCGAGGAGTTGAGTGGATGGCCATGAAAGCCCACATTATCCTCACCTCTCAGTTTGTTGCATTGGCTGCTTGGCTATCTGTGCTCGATTTTGAATAATAGCATTAGTTAGAGGGAACTTGTCCACTTGCATCAGCCGCTGGCCGAGGGGCACAACCGCTACCGGACCCCAGGCTCCCCAGCCTATCACCAGAACGTGATGCTTCCTATAATCCTATTATTCTTTTACAACTTCCTTTTCACTGGTCATCCCTCATCAGCACCATAAGCCCAAACGCCACAGTCAAAACCCGACGTACCAGCTATCCTTGAGCTTGCCAGCATCTCCCACGTCGGGTCCCAGAGGCATGGTACCGGCGAGACACACGCTTCCCCATTTACGCCTCCGTCTCCGCATCATAACTATTCAGGCCTCCAGTGTCCAGGCCCCTTCAGCAAATCTGTCTGCACTTCTGCACAATCATTCACTTACAGTCCGGATATGGAGGAATATCCCGGACATACTGTACGAGTTGCTGCCACACTCTACGAACCCTCCATCATCATGACTTCGACGTCCTGCGAGCTTGTCATGGTGCCAGACGCAGCACCGTTGAGACCTCTCCTCCGGTGCTCAATATCTCAATCTATCTGAAGAAGTCTGAAGTGCGGTTAATTGTTGAAACTTACTGCATATTACCCTTGCTTCTACTGTACATACTGTATGACGAACCAATTGATGACGGGAGCACCATGACTTAATTGCGCCTCGTAATCATCTCACCAGCTTTCGGTGGATACTTGTGGTTTCCATTACCTATGGTTTATAATGGGTCCATCGTCCGGAAATCAAAACGTGCGCATGCTGGACTGCTCTTTTGGTATCTTGTTTCCGACGGAGAGTACCTTGGAGGCTGATATGCGCCCTGGAACCAAGATCTAATCTCTGCCTATACCCGCGAGTTTCCAAGACGACATTTTACTGAATTTGTTGCTTGGTTGGCTCTACTAAACGGTCAAAAGAGCAATCACATCGGAATGTCAGACTGATATATGCAAGTCGCTCAAAGTAGGTTTTTATCCTTGTAGCTCAAAGTCTTTACCTTGCTTCAGTGTAGCGACTTACAGTACGTTCTGTCTATTCCATTCTGACACTACTCTGACATTTTACGTCAGATAGAGGATATCGTGGTCTTTAGTTTATTTGCTTAATCCGTTTTTGCTCTGGATTTCAATAGTAAGACGTAAACATTCGCAACCTCTTTTCATTTAGCACTTACTTTAATTTTCTTAACCGGTCATTTCGCTATCGATGGTCACATTCCGAATTTCATAGCTCAGGATGTTAAGAGCGAACTATCAACTTGTTCCAGGCTTCACCAGAGATATCCGTCTTTTACTCCCAGGACATCTAGGCAATTCTATCAGCAAGATTTGGAGCTGGAGGTTGGTCGAGCTCCATTCTTTCAGCTGATGGACCAAGGGACGAAAGGACCAGAGCATTGCAAGACATGGTTTTGATAAATTCACGAGTAATCTAGCCCATCAGTGGCAAACTTACCTCATCGTTACTAGGATTGTATAGAACGGTGTATTACCCATTTCCGTAGAGAGTAATAATGAACTACCAGCGTCTGGGTCAAGAGCGGCCAGGAAGCCTTGTGTCATTGAAAAACAGCAACAGTAGTGTCGATCACCGCCTCATTCAAAAGTACAACCGACCAAGTTACATCAAGGTCGCTCTTTCAACACCGCGATCTCACATGGGATTCCCGCGGAAAATAAACGTGGAGAGTCACATACGGTAACTCAGTTCCCTTCTGTCATTGGCTAGGAAACTTACTAGTATCCCCTTTGCCACCCACGATGATGGTCCTAGGCAGCCTTGAGTACACGGAGTCAAATGAACAGACGAGAATGGAGCCACGAGGATCTTGTGTAACTCTAGGTCGAAATCGATCTATCAAGGTACTCCTTAAAACACCAGCTCTAAACGATCGACAACAACCGCGCGGCAAGGGGTATGCTCAGGTTCTCACAGTCTACTGTCTCGTATGCATCTTCGTACTAAGAGCACCCCACTTTCATCTAGTTTTATTGTCTTTTCTTACTATTTTCACCTCAAGGTACCCTTTGAGTCTTCCATACTTGTTATATCGAGTGGTCTCTGGGTCCCTGGACAGAAGCTTTGGTGATAAGGCTCATATTGTCATTCTTCCGCTTTTGGAAACGGGTATTTGTGTCTCGATTCTGTTTGATCTGATTGATCACATTGAACCATGAACGTCCCACTCCTCCCACTATTCGCAGACGTCGCCGTCAAACCTTCCTGGCAAGCTTGAGACAAACGCGTAATCGGATCAGACCTCCAGACTTCGCTTTTCTCATAGGGTGCGAGACCATTGCGCTAATACGATGTTCCTCCTTGTCTCAGGTTTTCAGAAACGCTATCAAGCTGAATATTCAATCCTCTCACGGCGCAGATATATCCTCATTAGCACATTTGTTCAATTTCACGCTTCTTTCCTATATCCTATGAGATGTGACGCTCCACGAATGTCATTTTCGAATCTCTCAATACAATCCTCTAATAGATACACGGAACCTCGAGGTTGGTTGGAACTATAACTCTTCAGGAAATTTTATCCATGCATTCTTATCCATGTCCCCAAGGTAGGCTCCAGGCTTCAGGGTACATCGCTGGGGGATAGCATTTGATCTTCGGAGAAGCTGAATTATTATTTTCGAAAGCCTCGTACCCGTACCATGCGCAGATAGAATGATACCGGGTGTATCTGGAAGTTTGTGTGCACTGGCGATTCCTGGAATGCATATATACAATTTCATTGTTGGGGAGACTTGGTTCATGAGCAACTCCCCCCTCCTCCCCCTTCCTCCCCCGGGACCGCTATTACTGACTAGCGATTTTAGCCAATTGGTACCAGACATCATTATCAGCCATCCCAACTCAGCCTTATGATCGGGATGCTGGAGATGGGACCTGCTTTCGCATCAAAAATCATATCAACATCTCCGTACTGTATCTTTGCACCGGCAGGGATGCTGGAAGGAGATTTCTTTACATATTTGATTGCAATTCTCAAGTTGGACCAGATCAATCCCAAAATTATATCTCCTATCTTGATGTCTTTAGTATATCTAGATTTCCAAGAGATGTTTAGTTGTAACCCCCACGCTCAGATTCAACTGTGATTGGTCGAACTCAATCCAACGGCAGATACCGATCTAACCTGTCAACCCAAGAAGATGGGGAAGTCGAGGATTGTCCATGCATCCGGTAGAATGTTCACATCTCGCTTTGCCGTGCTTTCGTCTGAGTTTCGTCCTCCTCTAACAGGACATCGAATCCGCAGTAGCTTACCCCTTATACTCTCTCCTATATTGAAATGGAGACCAACATGTGGGAGATCTAACACGGAATACAGTACACCATGGACAAGGCCATATCCCATAAGACAAGAAGTAAACTTTACCAGTTAAAGATAAACATCAAAATTGTGCTCTTTGGAGGTGGTTCTTAGTCTCCAAACCTGCACCTTATACTGTACAGGAATACTTGTATGGTACTAATTTTGGTGGCTGTGAGACATATCGAGCATGTTACCGACAATGCGCAAGCTCAACTGGCCTGAAATCTCATGGTTAGACCTTGATCCCGTAGTACGGTAGGAAAGTCATTGCTATTCCATCACCTGCTCATAGCAACGCCCTTGGCAGCTGCGAAGAATCAGTCATCCACAGTTAATAAACGAGACTGCAAGTACGCAGTAGAACTACAGGTACGTCCATCCTCGTCCGCTCTCAATCGTTCTAATGTAACCGAAAACTAGTAAAAGACTAGGACTACTCATACAGTACTGTATGTACCTTAAGACCATACTAAGTCTTGGACCAAGGGAACCCCTTGGACGATAAACGCCTTGCCCTGCTACCGTCGTCCATTATTACGAGCTAAGCACCCCATGAGCCAAAAATGGACCGACGAATCGGAATCGGCCCGCGGTCCTTTCCGCGTTCCTGGCGGGAAGGCGAAGAAGGAAGAGACCCCACCGGGCCACCGCGGACTTGCGTCCCGAGCCTCAGTAACACGATTCAAGCGTTCAAAAACTCAATAACTGACAATGCATACAACCACGAAATGCAAAGGAGACGTCGTATGAGGAGTTAACTACTGTACTGCACTGGGTACCTGCGGTCCTGCAATGCTATGCGCATCAGCCGCAACAAAATATTCCACGGCGAACGCACGTGCGACTCGAAGTGCATCCTTCCCCAGCCGTGCTTGCATCCTCTCAACAAGATAAACCTCTTTTCCCTGCTCTTTCTCCAGGGGAAACAATCCCATATGAGCGGTTCGCTCCTTCTCTTGTAGATCCAGATGCACAGAAAAATTTTAACCCTGGTACGTCACATTCTGGAGGGATCACTTCTGGCGTACTATCTCAACCAAATTAAATTTTTTCACTACTGCAGAGGAAATTGACGATGGATGACGGTCATGAGGTAGAACAGGTAAACCGGGCGCGCCACAGCCCAGTTCCTCTGCCACTACTGCTGGTAGCGGCCACTTCTGAGGTTGGTGGACTTCGCTGCAGTGGGAGCAATACAAGCAGAAATCCTTCGGACTTTAGGGGCGCGGCTGTCGGCTCCCCTTGCGGATCGGGTAGTCGCTTCGGCCCAGAACGCCAGTCAACCCCAAGCCGTCTTCTACAAACGGTGCAAGTACGATTCCATCACCATTCCTCCTCTTCGATTCCAAGGATCTGAGAAGAAATTTTCTTCAAGGCGACGGGACGGCACGAACGGCTCGTTCCCTACTTTGTGCTACCAGTACGAAGTACCAAATTTTCATTTGTGGAGGAGGTGAGGAAACCGAGATTGAGGCCTTCGATGGGCTTCGAGATGTGATGTTCGCTGCAGCCGGGAAACTCTGAAAGCTGAAGCTGTTCCCAAACTGTTTACTGGAACTGTTGAACGGTGGCGCTTGGCGGGAGACCGTTTGGTTACACCAAAACGGTCATGTTCTCCAGACCTTGCTGAACTTTCAAAGCCGAGAGGAATCGCTGCCGTTGGGTAAGGTAATGAAGTGCACGATAAGAGGATCAGTGCTAGGACAGCTGTCAGAGCTTCCCTAGTTCCTAGCACGCAAGCAGGTAAGCACCATCGTGAGTTCCATCACCAATACTCGTCATGATTATCCTTTGAACTGGCAGAGTTTTCAACACGTATCTAGCGGTTGGAACTACTACATCACTCACCTCTGAACCACCACTACCCTTTCTAACCCCCCATCTGTATCTAACGACGACGCCCATACCCACAAGCTGCGTGGCTTCTATTGTACGAAATGATATTGTCTCTCAACAAACCACAACGGCCATTTCACAACCGCATCTCGGTCCACATTCTCCCGTTGCCCTACTCATAACCAAGTTTTCCCCCAGCTTTAACCCGTTATCCTCCCCCAGCTTTATCCCGTCGTCCTTCCCCAGCTTGAACCCGTCATTCTCCCCCAGCTTTACCCCAGCATCCCACATCCCACATCCCCTCTGCAGCTCCATACCAGCGCCCTGTTCGGGTCGTCTCGAGAGCGAGAAAGCGTCGATCTCCTATTTACCCGGCGAGACGTCACAGTCTGATCACCAGAGCACGGTGGACACGGTTTCCAACTTTGTGGGTTCAAGTCTTGATGGGGCGTCATTGACGGTACGGGATAGGGTGGAATGGACCTCGTTGCGTGAATTGACGCTGAGGTTACATAAGAGCACCGGTTGTAAATTTGGTTGAGCGTTTGGTTTGTATGCGTCGGATGGGGGAGACGTATAGTATAGTGTATGTGTCTAGGAATACTTTGTACGCGTGGTCCACGTTACAGTACCACAGGATCTTACTAGCTCGTTGTCGGAATGACATAGGGCTACCTAGGAAGGGAAGAGAGTAAGTAGTTCGGCTGGATACGTGGCAAAAGCGACGATGGGCAGAGTTGATGTGGAAGTGTTATCTCAGAGCGAGGGGATACTGGATATCGGCTAAGTGGGAAATACGTGTTGGGGTATGAGGGCACTATGATTGATCTCTGCTAGAGTCTACATAGCTTAATGATATAAAATGATCCTATGAGAGAATGATACCTATAAGAACCCTGACATCACCAGATGCCAAACCCATAGCGCATCCGACATATCGATTCGTCCCGCGCCCTGCGCCCCATTTTCCCGATCCTCCGCGAAAATGATAGGAGAAATTCATCTAGAAGAGTGACCGAAAACGATGAAAGATTACCTTGTATAGTAAAATGGATTTTCTCGCTCGCTGGCTCTGAAACAACGAATGTCGCTGATACCTTTCGTTCCAACCATCTGCCGGTGGTACCTGAATCCCGATAACAATGATGAAGCGGCGTGACGAGCGGATAGATCCTTGAGGTATTCCCCTGACGGGGGCAGCTCCAGACTCTGATCCTACAAGACAAGGGACGAGCCGCCGGCGGTGAGGCAGCCCGCTTGCGTAAGTTTGTTCTACTACGGGCCATGGTACTCGCGGTATCTGTATTGATCCCCGTCAGCACTCAATCTTAGTGAAGTATGAAGCAAGCGGCGAATATAAAAATGATGCGTGGCCAGCAAAAGGCGATTGTGTAACGCGAATTCGCACCAGGTATTCAAGATCGAGCCAAGCTGGTTATGTAAGACAAATGTGACCAGCCCTGACGCAACGGAGAGCGGAGAAGGGGGATGGAGAAATGCATCTTGCATAGAGCTGCATCTACAGCGTGGGGGTTGTGAAATGCGGGAGGGTGGGATGAGAATAAACACGGATTGCGTGATTAGAGCGTGGGGGTACAAGCGACAGCGAAATAGAGGGAAAGTGAAGCGAGAAGCAAGCGCGACGGCCGCTTTAGCCCACCGCAGCACGGCAAAGCCCGCCAAGTGAGTCGGTCTCTGCCAGGTTTGGCTTCCTCAAGGACGACAGCGCTGAGAAGGACCATATGCAAGGCGACGATGTGAAGGAGGGTCAGGTGCATAAGTGCGCTGGTAGGTGGGGAATAGGCGGGGAATAAAAAAACTTAGATATTCGAGCGACCCGAGCGCAGAGATACTGAAGAGGGTGTACGAGAGCAACTCCCACACGTCGGAAACGAGAGAGTGTTTTACTCAGGTAAGGAAATGAGAAATACGAGGCTGAAGATTGAGAGAATATCGGTACTGACCTCCAGATTCTAGCGCGCATATCGCCGCTGCCGGTTGCGAATAGATTACCGCTGGGTCCAGGAGCGACGGAGATGACTACAAAGGAGATGGATGTGTTAGCACGTGCTACAGTATCTCAACAACAGTCGATCGCCTTAAAGCCTCAATTTCGCGCCCCACACTGTGGCTTTGTACAAGAGAAGTTGGTGCGACATCCATGACATACCTGAATTCTTGTGCCCTTGAAGCATGAGCTGGGCGACGCCGGTGGCCGGATCCCAGAATTGTACTCCGCGATCTTTCGAGCCGCTGAGAACCCACTGACCGTTTGGTGTCAAAGCGACGCTCAAGACAAAGTCCTATAACATCCAATCAGCAATGTAATGAAAGGCCACGGTGAGAACAACTGGTATGAACAAAGTGGAAAGAGGTACAATCGATTCATGTGGAATAATGAGGAGTGTGCCTTACCTTGTGACCTTCGAATGTCCTGATGCACTTACCACCCCGAGGACCGCCTCCTGCGACAACACGGGGTGGTGCACTCAATTCCCAAAGTTTGATAGTCTTGTCTAAGCTGCCACTGACAATGTCCGTGCCGTTGGGAGCGAAAGCAACAGAGTACACGCTGTCCTTATGACCAACTTCTCCTTCCAGGCGTTCCACAAGGTAACCAGTTTGAGTATCCCATACTCGAACACTCTTGTCGAGGGAACCTGCTGCCACAAAACGGTTATCAGGAGAAATCGCAACGGTAGTAACTCCATCTTCAATCTGTAGAGAGAGCATTTGCTGATTGTTCTCAATATCCCATAGGCGTACCGTGCGGTCACCACTGCCGGATGCGATCATGCGCCCATTGCGAGAGTAGTCCAGAGAATAGATGTCTTGATCATGCCCGGTAAATTGATGTTTAATAGATCGGCTATGGATATCCCACACCTACGATCTTCGTTAGCTTCATGTCGAAAATACACGATGCGTAGAATCTCACATACCCTGATGATTCTATCCTCAGCGCCGGTGGCGAGGAATCTTCCATCGGGGCTGAAACAGACGCTACGAATATACAGATCACCATCTTCTGGAATATTGGGATCTTGTAGATGCGTCACTAGAGAACCAGTCTCCACATCAAATATCTGAGCAGAGCGATTACAACCAGTAGCAACATATCTACCGTCGGCACTGAATCGGACACAGCAGACAACACTCTGGTGTGGAAGGGTATGGACCAAATCAACATCAAGAACACGTCTAGTCTTAGGATTGAAAATCGCAAACCAATCCTGTCCTACACGTTTGAGCTCATCAGGCATACGTTCCGGGTCCAAGTCAGAGAGAGAATTGCCCACGTCGCGCATTTCAAACTGCTGAGATGGTGGATGCTGCGGTGGGATTCGAGAGACTTGACTCTGCTGCGGAGGAGGGGTAGGTCGTGGTACCTGTGGAGAACCAGGATACGGTGCTGCTTGAGTTTGTTGGGGAGTAGCTGGGCCTACTGGACCACGCCCTGGGCCAGCACGTGGCTTACCTGGGCCGGGTGATGCGGTCGTCTGAGGTGCCTGTTGACCGTAACCTAAGATGAACGTTAGTTGGACTATGGAAGAACAACCCCATGTTCCTATTTTAGACGGAGGTTGTCGGCTTACTTGGGTTTTCTAATTTCACGGTCGTCCGAGGAGCGTTCATTGGATACTCACCATTAACAGGGCCGGGTTGATAGCCAGGGAATGGCGCGTGTGATGGAGGTCCAGGAGCTGGATTCAAGCCTGGAGGGCCATGAGGCATTTGCCCAGGCAGCCCTTGGGACTGAGGCTGTTCCTGGGGTGGAGGAGCGAGTCCAGGTCCACCATGAGCGGCCGCACCTGCCATTATCCCACCGAAGAGGTTGCTTGGACCATGACCGATTGCTGGAGGAGGTGGTTGCGAAGGACCAACGTGTGAGCCTCCAACGTGCGATGATTGACTAGCACCTCCACGTGCTTCGAGTTCCCGTCGAAGTTGGGTGATATCCTCTTCGTATCTAGCTCCTCGTTAGTATCAAATCGACGTGTGAACATTGTTTTTGCGGTCGTGGTTGTACATACTTGGCCTTCAAGGCAAGATGCTGCTGCTCAAGTTGAAAGACCTTCTGACGGACTAAGTCCATTTCTTGAACTTGCGCATGGACTATGGATCGCTGTCAGTAACATTCGTTTGCAAGCTTTGACGTTCAATATAGGATCATTTCCAAAGTAATGCATAGCAAGTAATCTAAGCTGTATGTGGACTCGAGTAAAATTGTACTTTCGGGTTACTTTGCGCGGACAGATAATGGGTAGTTACATAGACTTTACGGAATACTGTAGAACTCACGTTGACGTTCATACTCTGTCGCACGCCCAGCTTCAGTATCGAATTCCTGGCGAATGCCTTCCAAAAGCTCGGTCAATCGGTTATTTGGCGCTCCCGGCACCATACCGCGATGGGCGTTATACATCTTTCAAAATGGATGGCAAACAACAAACTGTTGGTAGGTATACCGTGCTCCACGCGCAGTTTATATAGACCTATAGGAATGGGCAGATGAACCTCCTGATCATAAAGCTCAATCTATCGCGCCTGTAGTCGTGCTCGTCTGGTAGGGGGCTTTTGTCGTGTGGTTCCAACGTCGATGCAGTCAGACGGGATACAGGTAGAGAGTTATCAGACGAGGCTCGCGATCCCTGGGATTGGACGAGTACGGGTCAGAATCTGTCGCGACAATGTGGTTGATTTCGGACGAGATGGTTGAGGGGGTTTGGGGGGGAGTGGAGATGGAGAATAATGAGCGAAAGGAAAGCGAAAGAGCAGCTCAACCTCAGGCGGAATGATTTGGGAGTCTTGGAAGATCAAGGCTCAAGGGCTCAACCTAAAAGAAGTCCAGTCCAGGGCCTCAAGGCTGTTTGGCCTCATGGCTTGGGGCGTAAGTTTCTCGGTAATGTAGACCCCTGCTGGATGCGTTCACGGACCACACACGTCTGTATTGTGGAACACAAGCACCTGTACTGTGTTACGTACGGTAAACTAAGCGGGAGTACGACATACAGGTCGGGTTATTGTTAGTATTACGGTATTTTATGGTCCGTTTCTTATAGACAATCAAATCAAGCGTCTAAAGTAGCATCATTCTGTACTGTACTCTTCTCCGTACCTGTAACTAACAGCTTCTAGGTAGGTTCTTGTAAACTCGGGTAACCATCCGACGGGAGAGATCCATGCGGCGTTCTTACATCGACCAATCGGTCCCAGTAGTTCTATGGTAAGCGATCTGCCTGTCCTGCCCAATGTTCATCCTGTTCAGGATTAACGTCAGATCGTTCATTCTTCGGCTATACAGAGGTATATTCATAAGAGACAACCACCACCCATCATCTTCTCATCATCCCAAAGTAACGGGGCCGAATATTCGTCGTATCAACAGCAAAGTAACATGGATTAGATGTCTCCTTGTGCATCCTCCTTATGATGATAGACCATTGGAGTAAGTTCATCATGATAGAATGAATTGAACCGTGTTTGATACTTGAAAAATGCAGAGTTCTGTAAAAGAATAGAGACACTTCTTGATAAATCATGCAGGAGTATCACGCGTAAGTATTTTCGGAGGGCTAGGTGTCCAATCTCATACCGTATCCTTCAGCAAGTCTTGACTCTTCTTGACGGGAGTACCATAATCGACTACGCTCCTTGCACTGAGCTATTTTCATCCCATCTACCTCGTCCATTTCGTCCTCCGTGTACATAGGTTTCCTTCTAGTCACGTATTCACTAGAAATAGTTAGGGATACCATGCGTGAAGACCCCTCCAAATATCATCCGCGGGATTGCGCCTGGTATACAGCGGATACGCCCAATGCCCTAGAGGAGCTCCTTCACGGCTTTGAGGCCCAATCCTCAGTCTCGCATCTGAGGAAGCTTGACGAAGCTAGGTCTTCCAAGAAGCACTCAGTCGATTTGCAGGTAAGAATATCTGTATAACCAAAATGATTCCGACAAATGCTAAGCTTGCATGGATCACGCAGCCGCTTTCTAAGGTATCTCCATGTCCAGAGTAGAGGAGGATATGATACTACTAGGACTCGCTATTCACGATAGAACATATTGCACCGACCTCACGGTCCAAACGATCAGCCGCTCACCTAGGACGTCTCACGGCGACCAAGGACATGACGCCACGGCGGACTATGTCACTTTTTATGTACGAAAGTATGCTGGAGAGCATCTATATAAGTTCATCGGCGCTGGTATCGCAGAGAAATCTTTACAGCTAAGCCCACAACTCTCAACAAAACTGTGGTGGGAGCTTGACATTGTGTCTATGGTCTTTAAGAAGCAGCCTGTTCCATCCCAGGAAGAGGAAGTTTACACAAGTCCTGATGAAGAAGCGGATTCAATGGCTAGAAAGTGTATGATATGAAGCAAAAACTCCTACCTCTTCTTCTCGTCGTGACATTCCCTACGCTGGCGCTCAACGCGGCTTAGATCTCCGATGTAAACGAAGTAAAAAGAGTACGGATGGCCTTCAAGTGTACAATCATACAGGCAATAGGCGCTGGTTGAGGTTGCAGAACAGAAAATTCTCAGAAGCAGGTGTCCGCTGGTCAAAGTCTAATAACCGTAATGGAGAAATAATATCCACTTCCAACTGACATGATGATAGGCACTTCGGACCAAACCAGCAACCCCAACCACAGATTGGATATCGGAACGAAGTCAAAGTGGATGTAAGTAGCTTAATTAGGATGATATTATCTCAACAGTATGCTGATTCCGTGAGTCAACGCACTTGGGACGCGACTATGAAGTTCGCCAAGTCTCTCAAGAAACGTAACACCCGCATAGCATTTTTCAACAGCACACCACAGGGTGGTGGAGTAGCCTTGATGCGACACGCTTTAGTCCGATTCTTGCGCTTATCGGTGTAGATGTCAAGTGGTAGGTATCATTCGCCCGTTACCGCGTTCATTATCTGAGTCAATTACCTTTAGTTACGTACCGAACCCCAAACCAAAGGTTTATCATATAACTAAGACAAATCACAACGTACTATAAGGAGTAGGACCGCCTAATGAACAACTGTCAGAGGACCAGATAACTACTCTGACCGCTTGGTGCGAGCGAAACGCGGAGAGATTCTGGATGAAGGATTGGGGGCCGTTATCTCATCATACGAAGGGTGGAGCAGATATCATTATCGTTGACGACACTCAAATGCCTATGTTGGTCACATTAGCTAAAGGGGTAGATCCCGAACGTCCAGTAGTCTTCAGAAGTCACAATCAGGTCCGCTCAGACTTACCAGACACACCGGGTACACCAACAGCCGAAGTGTGGGATTTGCTTTGGAATCTCGTCAAACGTGCCGACCTCTTCGTCAGCAATCCGGTTCGCGAGTTTGTACCTTGTTCCGTTGACTTCAAAACCGTAGGTTATCTACTTACTGCGACAGATTGGCTTGATGGCCTCAACAAGCCCATCAGTGACTGGGATTCCCAATACTATTTCCACATTCTAAACACGGAATACTACAAGGGGAATATACCGGAGTTGGAGTATCCTGGTCGTGACTATATCGTACAGATTGCCCGTTTCGATCCATCAAAAGGCATCCCGGATGTACTTGCCTCGTACGCAGAACTCCGTCGCAAGTATATGAGTAGCATGTCTATTGGCGACATCCCACAACTGGTGATAGCTGGTCATGGCGCGATAGATGATCCAGATGGTACGCGAATTCTGGACGAAACGCTGCAGCTGTTGGACACTAAATACAAAGACCTAAAGAAGGACGTTCTCGTCATGCGTCTTGGACCTATAGATCAGATCCTCAATACTCTCATGTCTCATGCGGAGGTTGCCCTCCAGCTCTCGACTCGAGAGGAATTTGAAGTCAAAGTTTCCGAAGCCTTACATAAAGGAATCCCCATAATCGCGACAAAAGCTGGAGGGATTCCCCTATAAGTCAACCACAATGAGAGCAGCTTTCTGGTTGGGCATGGAGACATTAGTACCGTTGCAAAGTATCTCAATGATTTACTTACCGACAGCGAATTGTACACGAGGATGAGTGAGTATGCCGCAAGTCATGTCAGCGACGAGGTTAGCACCGTGGGTAATGCACTCAGTTGGTTCTACCTCGTGGATACGTTAACGAAGGGGGAGAAGTTGGAGCCCAACTGCAGATGGATCAATGATATGACTAGGGAGGTCGCGGGAGTTCCATATGAAGACAGGGAGACCAAACTTCCTAGGGACGAAAAATTGAACCTACAGTCTAAGTAGGAAACATTTATTACAGAATGTAGGGACCTAAGCAATCTACCAGTGGATAACATAATGCATTACCATCCCTCCCTTAGGTTGAAGTCAACAACAAAACCTCGCTTTAAAGCCATAGAATGCCGTAATTGAAGAGCTTATGGGCAATAAGGTAGTAATATGATGAAGACGTAATATCTTAAAGAACTGCCTTGTCCAAACAGTCCTTGATCTACAAAACGGAATATAATAACCCAGGTGTGCACCAGCATTAACCTAATAGTATTAATTCAGTGCATACTGTACTCTGAGGCTGGTGAGGTGATATTGTTGCTTAGTCAATGGCTTAGTCAGTTACTCAAATACAAACGGTGAACTCGAAGTCCAATTCTAAGTGCACCAATCGGTAAATTTTCGGAATTATGCAGAGATCGGATTGTGGCTCAAGCTCCCTGCAGCCGCACAACTCTCCACCAAAGTTTTTCTACCAACCTGACGTCCACTTACTTTCTCACAACCTCAACCTTCTCAACTGTCGCACAATTTATTTACCTCGCGGCGCATTTCTTATTCGTTATTCACTTCTTGACTAATAGAGTAGTCTCTATTCACTACACCCTTACGTCCACACATCTCTCTATTCTCCATCACCCAAAGAAGCCGATATAATGGCTACGGAAGACTTGATCGTTAAACCTTCAAGCGAGAAACCTACCGTTGATGAGAGTAAAATGCCGGCTCTACTAAGGAATTTCAATTCCAGTGCGTTTTTTGTCCTCTGCCTCCCACCTATCTGATCGGTGGTAACTGATGGTGATTTCCAGTGGAAATTCTAAACGCAGACCATACCCCGATCGAAGGTTCTGGCAGCGAGCCGCAAAACCGGAAACTTTCAGATTACATCAGCTATGGTGTAATTAACCTGGATAAGAATTCGAATCCTTCAAGTCATGAAGTAGTCTCCTGGGTGAAGAAGACTCTAAGGCAAGCAAACTTCTCCTTCAAGGATTAACCATCTAACCTGCGCATTTAAAGGGTACAAAAGACTGGCCACAGTGGAACGCTTGATCCCAAAGTCACAGGTGTTTTAATCGTCGCGATTGATCGCGCAACGCGTCTAGTAAAGTCACAGCAAGGCGCCGGTAAGGAGTACATCTGCGTATGCACGTTTCACAACAAGTTGCCTGGTGGGGAAGCACAATTTCGCCGCACGCTAGAAATCTTGACTGGGACCCTCCTCCAGAGGCCTCCAGTTATCTCGGCTGTAAAACGCGTGCTCCGCACGCGTACAACGACTATCTGTGAGGTCCTGGAATACGAGGATCAGCGTAACATGGCAATCTTCAGAGTCGAATGTGAAGCTGGGACATATATTCGGTCTCTTTGTGTTCACTTGGGTATCTTGACCGGTGCCGGTGCGCACATGGAAGAGCTTCGTCGCACCCGAAGCGGCGTCATGGACGAATACACGCATTTCATGACAATGCAAGACGTCCATGATGCTCAGCACTTGTATGACACCGTAAAGGATGAAGCTTACCTGCGCACAGTTATCCAACCCTTGGAAAGTATTCTAGTAGGCTACAAGCGTCTCCTCATCAAAGACACTTGTGTGAATGCGATCTGCTATGGCGCCAAGTTGATGAGGCCAGGCCTATTGCGTTACGGTTGGTTCTGCCAATGTTTTCCAATCAATCCTTGTTACTAACTAGACGTTAGACACTAACATATCTGAGGGTGACGACATTATCATGATCACATGCAAAGGCGAAGCGATCGCCTTGGGCTTTGCAGTCATGGGGTCTTCCATGATCAAGTCTACCAATCATGGTGTGATCGCGAAAATCCGGCGTGTCATCATGGATCGCGATACATATCCCAGACGCTGGGGTCTTGGTCCTATTGCTCTCAAGAAAAAGCAAATGAAAGTTGCTGGCGAGCTCGATGTATGCTTCTATCGACGTCCTCTCTTTTACTTTACTTCAAGCTAATGTTCTTCAGAAATACGGTCGCCCGAACGATAACACCCCAAAGGACTGGATGAAGGATTACAAGGACTATGATGTGCACCCGGACCTAGTGGACTTCGAAATTCCTGACCAGCCAGATCTTCCATTTTTTGATCCTGAGATCGAAAACCTTACCGACCCCGACAACTCTGACCACGACAAGAAGAAGTCCCATAAACGCAAACGAACCGATGAAGGCTCAGATGACAAATCTGAGAAGAAGAAGTCTAAGAAGCCCAAGAAGGACAAAAAGGAGAAGAAGGCTAGGAAGCACAAGGTTGATCAAGCTGCAACTGAAGGTCTTGAGTACGACTAGGTCTTGGTCGCTTGGTTTCCGAATGTTGTTACGTTTTCTTGAGACGATTCATGTTCATGTGCATGTTTGTGAAAGCTGATGGCATGCTATCCGGCGTTCATACCCTGGTTGTGGTCAAGACGGGCGAAAAGGTGTTTTGGTGTCACAGGCTTTGTGCAAGTTTTCTTTGGTTGGATCATACTTTACTTATGGATTGTCCTTCTGGTCGTTTGCGATTCACATTGGTGTTTCTGGACCTGCTTCAATTTCTTGTCTATAATCTTGCCTCTTCTACGAGTAGGCGCAGGTGGCATCATCTTCATGTTCGCCCATTGCGTACATCATTGCATACATCATTGCATACAAGAGTAGATAGTACTTTATGTGCTCTATCAGATCAGATTCAAATACAGTTCTCATCTTTGCAAAAAGCTCCCTTTTAACGTAAACTACTGCACCGCTCTGCTTTCTTCATGCTTTGACTGCCCCGCACCTGAGACTTCCAAGCGAGGCAAATAAGAGCGGCAAAAACCAAGGGGGTGTGCTTGATGGGGGAGGATAGGTTGATGATAGCTAAGGTATCTGCAAAGATTATGGATTTGTTCCTAATAATATCCGTAGTACCACATTATTAGAGGGAGCATCAAGATATGCAGGTCTTGAGCTTGTGGCGTTGGGGAAGTGGGTGTTTATCTATATAATACCCTTGGGGCGATTTCAAGCACGAGAGCACTTTAAGCTATTACATATTTGAGATGAATACATATGGCGCAGATAAAAGACCTGCTTTCACCACATCCTTTTCCCCTTCATTCTTTTTGCGCTCGTTTTATGACTAAGGGACGAGTGGTATTTAATTATTTAGGCAGTGAGGGGACCGGGATAGATATCATAGCTACTTTGTAGCACCTTCCGAGTTCGCTACTGATAGCTACCTTACCTTATTTACCTTATTTACCTTATACCCGCTATCTTGCCTTAACGGACGGGACGGTAGAGGAACAGTACCTTACTTTAACCCACAGTAGCTCTATCTGAATCTGATAGAACAACCTAACACGTTTTGTTTTTGTTTTTGTGGGGTGTTGGACCATTTACATCATTTATCTTTTCCCCTCCATTCTAAATACAAAACTAAACAACCCGGTTTTTTTTTGGTTTTTTTGTTTTTTTGAGGAATTCGGAAGTGAAAGAGGCCTAACTGCGAGATATTTTGTTCAGGGAGCGCATGAGCTTTTTTGCCGGCTTGAGGATGAGGAGGCACGGCTCGTTGGAGAACGATGAGGAGTTGAATGCCGCGGCCTGGGAGGCGGCGAGGGGGGCTGGAGTTGGGGCTGCGAGGGTGAGTTTTGTTTATTTGTTCATTTACTTCTATCGTGTTATGGGATCGCTTTCATTTTTGAGTCGTCGAGGGAATTATGGGTTGAAGAGGGAAGAAAGAGCTTGGATTGAGCAACCCGCGGAACCTTGAGATCGCTGGTAGAAGAGATATCGGGACGCACTATCGGGTTTCTCGCAGATTTCTGGCATTTTACACTGTCTTTGTCTATGGAGGACGTTCGCACATCTATCCAGCGACCAAAAGTTTGGGCGTTCAAAGGGGATAAGAGTGCCGGATTCCCTCCGCGAACACATCTCTCCTCTCTCCTACCAGTCTCTACGTCCTCTTCCTGTTTCACACCCCATCCCATCCATTTCTCATCCCTCATCGAACCATCCTCCGCCTCCTCACTAACACACCACCAGTGGGGCCTCTACTCCGGCATAGCAGCCGGCGCCGCCCACCTCTACTCCCCCATCTACCGAGGCCTAACGATCCAATTCAAAGTGTAAGTTCACCCCCTCCTCCCAGATCCTTATTAACCCCCGCGTTATACCCAAACCCCCTCAAAAAAAAAAAAAAGAAAAAAAAAAAACCTAACCTGACACCCCCCACAGCTTCGTCCAAATGTCCGCAATGGTGATCGGCAGCATGGTCGAAGCGGACCGGCGCCTGCTGGCCTACGAGCGCGCCGTGAGGCACAACAAGCGCATCCGCCGCGACACCGAAGCCTGGCGGCGCTTCGAGAACGATTTCGAGGCGCAGGGGACGCCGGGGGTTGGGAGTGAGGGGGCGGTGAAGAGAGAGGGGTCATAGTCGTAAAGTTGCGGTAGTTAAGGAATAGAACCAGAATCAGAATCGGGCTCGTCGGGTTGCAGTCGGGCAATGGTTTGGGAAGCTGGGCGGGAAATTGTTTCTTCGTAGGACTAGATGGGTGACGGTAGGATGAGGAAGTCTTTTTTTTTTCCCGGCGTTGGCATGGGGAAAGGGAGGCATTTGTTTCGGCGTTTGCGTATAGTACACTACACAGCCTTCTCACTACAAATCACGAAGATCTAACGAACGACAAGGGCACTATAACAACTTCTGAACAGGCACACGTTCCATATTCAACCCTATCAATTCTATCCATAGAAGCAATATACACATATACTCAAAAGGGGGTTCCAAGAAGACCGAACCAGGGCATTCCAGTCGTGTACGCATGTCCCCCACCATGTCAAAATTTCCGTGTACAAAAAGCCCACCCTGAAAGCTAGAAAAAGACTATGCAGTTTTCGAATGAGACCAAGGTATAAAACGCCGATCATGGTAGCCAGATTAAAGGTGAAAGTGATCCGTTGCCTATGTCTATTTGAACACACCAGACGCTTTTGCCGTAACCAAAGGAAAGAGAAGATGACTGTACCGAGGGGAAAGGTAAGGGAAATAGAGTGTACAGTGAAAGAGGGGAAGGTGAAGAAGAGGGTACAGGGGGAAGGGGGATGTGTAATTAAAAGAGCATCAAAACCCAAGATAGGTGAAGGTGCTATGTAGGCCCTCTAGAACGTTCTCGGCCATGATATCGTACTGCTCCCTGGACATACCAAGGCGATTGAGGTCTTCAGTCGAGATCTCCTCATTCGTAGATGCAGCTAAGGATCCCGCTCTCGAGCGATTATGGACGCCAAGGGGCGTAGATACAGACACCGGTCTCGACTGGTCACCCACGTACCGCTGCGTAGCTGCAGACAACCCACTAGACCGACGACCGTCCCCATATATCCACGGCTTAATCGTCTTCTCGGAGACTCTGCTCAATCTTCTCCGCCGCGGGGACTCGGCAGAGAAAACCTATATGCAGACAGAGACACGGTTAGCTAAATTGCCTGACCAAAAGCCATGTCGAGGTCCGCTCCCGAGAACGGCGCAACTACCTCTGCATCGGAATGTCCATCCTCACTGGACCATTCGCGGGGGCTAGGATCGTCGCTGGTACCATCGCCTCCATGTTGGAAATAGATCTCCTGTTCCATCGTCGGCGTACGGTCGATCCGGGCTTTTTCCATGATCTTCTCGATGTCGCCGCCCATCTCGGGTGAGCTGGTATCCGGGCGCTCCGTATCTACGGGCTCCTGTATGCCATGCGCGAGATTGTAGTTGCGCTGAAGGATTTTGGCGAGGCGGTCGACTTGCTTCCCCCACGCGTCATCGACCATGCGCAAGGCAGCGTTGATGTCTTGTTCAGTAAGTTCAGACTTGGAAGGCTCGTCTCGAGACTTGCCAGTGACCCGTTTTGCGATATTTCGTACCGATGCACTCTTCATTGTCATCGTTGACTTGGTGTCATCCTCTTTAGCGCCTTCCACAGATGCTCTTGTCTGATTGATCTGATTGTTGCGGCTTTCGTTCATGTAAGGAAGATACAGCATAGTTGTGTTTTGCTGAAGCGCATTGATCATGTCGGTAAATCCGGAAAGTGTGATTCCATTGTAATCGCAGTGCAATTCCTCTAGAGTTCTGTTGACCTTGAGAATGTCTGCTAGAGTACGCGCTCCTTGAATGCCAAGTCGCTGGCGTTCAATATGTAGGACTCGAAGAGTCTTATTATATTTCAATCCACTCAGTGCTCGATTGATTCCGTCCCCAATTTTGGAAACCTCTAATCTAGAATCTTCTCCTGATAGATTGAGTTCCTCCAGGGTAGTGTTGAGCGCAAACATTCTCTCCATGGCTTCACTAGTCTCATCCGATGCATCACTGGGCAAAGAAGCTTTCGAGATATCGAGATATTTAATAGTGGTGTTCCCTGTCAATGCAACGATCAATTGTTGAAAATAATGTTCCTTTTGGTACTCTAGTAGCTTCAGAGTTAGCATAGATGGTGCGTAGCCCTCAGCGATAGCCTGAACGAAATGACGATGCCCGGCCTCGAGGTAATTTTCACTGATATCAACATGAAGCTTTCGACCCTCTCCGGCAGTTTTAGTCATTGAATGCATCAAGACGCTAATGTCCTTTCCTGAGAGGTTCGTTTTGTCGAGCCGCAGAATACGTAGAATATTTGATTGTGGACTTGCTAGATAACTATAGGTAAATGTTAGATTTGTGGGCCAACATAATAGCATAACCGAAGATGGATATCGTGTAGCGGGAGAGATTGTCGAGCTAGAAATGATCATCACTTACCAAGAAATGGCTTCTATGGATTCTTTATTGAGCATGACTGAACTGAAAGATAATTCTTGCAATCTCCAATTGAGTAGTGTTTCGGTAGAAAGGAAAGGCTCGGGACCGGATGTCCTGCTAAGATATGATAAGTTAAGCTTTCGAAGAAGATCAAAAGGACGAAGCTGAGCGGCAAGCCGTAAAGGATTGATACGAGCTGGGTTCCTTGATATGTCGATGGCTTCTAAAGTTGTGTTTTGAACCTCCAGGGAATCTAGTATAAGATCCACTTGCTGTTCTTGAAGGCCACAATTGCTGATTTCTATGGCACGAAGATGGCACTTCCGTTCAACAGCTGCATCAATGAGAAAATCCAAGTCTGTTTCCCCAAGCCGAATATTATTCAGGACGATCCAATCGACATTGGTGGTTTGAGCTTTACAGAGAGGACAGAGTGCTTCGAGAATGCCGCACCCTGTGTCTCTGCTCTTATTCCCGTCGGAGACGTTTCTTGGATTGCGGGTTATGCACGAAGTAAAATCCATATGCCAGAGTCTCTTGCTTGTCACAGCAAGCGCACGGAGCTCCTGAACTAGCACGCTGGCTGCTTTCTGTTCTTCCACAGGAATTTCCATTGCAACGCCCTTCTTAGTTTCGGAACACAGATGATCAAAGCCAAAGTCATCATGAAGGCCGTTCAATTGGTCGAGAGAAACATTGGCGAAGGAGATGGTATGGAAACTCTCGTTGTATCGTAATGCGCGCATGACAGCAAGTAATTCCACGATCTCATACTTACGTTTAGGATGATAAGGTGTAAGGAGGTCGAAACATGGAGGATCATTAGGAGGCTCTGTAATGCGGTAACTATGAAACAATTAGTGCTATACGTACTTAGAATAACTAAACCATACCTTATGTTACTGGGATCTACACCATATGCTACACAATATGCGGTCAGAGTTCGAGGGAAGCAATCACCGTCAATGGGACGAGCAGTTTGTATCGCCTCCACATGTTCATTTATCTCTTCAGGTACTTTGAAGGTGTACGGCCTAGAACTCCATTCTGGGCGGAGATATTCTTCTTTGAGGCGTAGGTTTAGGGCGATGCTCCGCGCATCCATCGAGGAAATATAGTATGTCTTAGGATTTCGTAAAGGGATCCTGAAAGTTAGCTCAAGAGTATGCCCTTCTTCACCCAACCTGAGGGCCGTCATCGCCATGATTCCATTTGATGAGACTTTGCTTCGAGGGGTAGAGGCCAAACTCGACCCTCTATGCGGAAACTTCACTAAGGACATGATATGGACTTTGTGGACACCAATTGCAAGGATGCACACAGAAGACTCTATCTTTGCCAAATCGTCCGAGGAAGAGTGATCCCCAAGGATTCTTGCATTCCGCTTCACGACTTTATAGTAGGAGACTTCATTTAGATCATAATCATGCTGATATTTGACGTTTCGTGCAGCTTGATGTGTATTCCAGACTGATAACTGTGCTGGCTCCATAGCACGAACCCGTTCTGTCGCACTCCTTATTCGAGCAAGCCAGACATCTCTATCTTTAGGGTTGGCAATTTGTATGGTCAATATCGGCGCGTTGTTTGTATCTTCGTTGAGAGAAGCTACCTCTATAGCAAAATAGGGGCGTCCATCGTCTAACGTATTGACGGCCACAACCTGCTTCAGAAGAATGCCAGTCGCTCTCTCTTCCGAAGTTGCGTCGGACTGAACCTTTTGGAGGTCGGTAAAAGATCCTACAGAAGCGATGGAGCTCTGCCGAAAACTGCTATTTCGTCTAACAACGGGCCCAATCCTAACCATGTTAATATATGAACCTAGCAAATGAACATTGGTGTACTCACACACTGAATGCCAATGCAGCCTTTTCCTTGTTTTTGAACCTTATCAGATGAGTATCTGTCAAGACAAGGTACTCCTTTTTCTTTTTGAACATGGCATTACCTATCTGGATCTCGCCATGGTGCAACACATTTCTTCCGCGCGTGCCGATATCTATTTCGCCCCAGTTTATTGACGGAGGAGTAACCGATACTGCGGTCAAAGGTTCCTCGATATCATCTGAGCGAACCGACTTCCAGGAACCAAAACCTGAGGAGGAGAGACCGCTGCTTCGCGGAAAGGTTTCTTGTCTTGCCGGCGAGAACGGTGACGTAGGGGTTTCACTGTCATCCCAATGGCTCTCAGTGTATCCACCTGGGCTTGACGCGCCACTACTAAAAAGAGACGGTGTTCGTCGCTTCTTCAGGAGGTTTGATACCAGACTTAATTCTGGAGTGGGGGAGTTGTCGTCGCGATCGCGATTTGGGAGGATGGTATTTAGTGAATTACGTCCGAATATGGAGGCTCTTTTACTGAGTGAATTACCGTCTCCAGAGCTTTTAGACATGTTGCCGCGAAGACTGATGAGGTCAATCTGTCAAGGCACGAGGTGTTGAGCGTTGGTCGGGGTTTTGCGGAAGTATGTGTGTAATGGATGAGGGTAGAGGGAAACAGAAATGTTGATTCTACCCGGTTACATGTGTACAAGAAAGTGCACTCCAGCAGGAAGCGCGACCACGGGAGCTGTCACGCTTTTGAGGGTCGATTACGCGGGAAGGTGGACGCATCATATAGCCGTTTCATCGAGACAGGTGAAGTATACAGTGAAAGTTAGGACGATATCCGTTTGCGAGACGCGTTTGACATGACGAAATGTTAAGTTGTCGCAAAGTTGTCACTTATTATATACAAAGTGTGAATGTTACGTGGTTAAAGCAACAAGACGGGATGAGGTGTTGAGTTCTGAGGATATTACGGATACGCATGTCATTGTCGTTATCATTCGTTGTCGGGGGGTCGGAGGGGGTTCCTTATCCCTTATCCCTTGACCTTGCCTTACCCTAATAAATCCTACGCTTTCTCTCCCGTAACTGGCGCAATCTGGGAATCAACTCCGCAAACCCCGGTCGATCTGAGAATTTCCCTGTTTGCATCCTTGATCCCCTGTTTGCATTCCCAATTGCTAGCCGATTGCCGCCAAAAGATACCACACAAGGCGCACTTAACATTGTAAGGGTGCTTCCATTACAGAACGGTACCGAAATGTAATGTACTATACCGTATTGGGGACTCACCGTTACGTCGTTCGGCCCGCGTCGCGTCAACCCCCGAAGGGAAAAGTTTCTAGTAAGGAGTGCTCTACGACCACACTCAACATTATACATTAAAATCATTCTATTGTACATTTTCAATGCTTCGGCGCACAATCGAGTGCGCTCCGCTCTCTAATTCTAGATACATATGTCTGTTCTGCCAGTCGAAACGGTTGCTCCAACATCGTAAACCATCATATCTCGTTTCCCGATGCACTACCATACGCTCCTCATCAATCAGTCCAACTGCATTTCGCAATGACAATAAATCCTCCTCAGATGATAAAACCGCCTTAAGTGATAAACCCTCATCAGAAAACAAATCTTCCTCACATATCCTTCAGTCCAAGGAAGCAAAATCGAAGCCATCCATATTGGCCTCGAAAGGCTTCAAAAAGCAAAAGAGCAAGAGCAAGAGCATACAGAAAGACGACTCACAGACTCAGGCTGACGGCGAAGTTGGCATCTCTCTCAAAGAAGCTTTGACGAAGCATGCTCAAGGGGTTGAGGCGCAAAAGGAGAAAGTCACACTAGAAGGGAAGAAACATAAAGGGAGAGAAGGGAAAAAGGGATTACCTGGAAAGAAAAAGATAAAAGAGGAATTGCTACCGTCAATAGCGGAAGAGGATGGAAAGGATGTTATCAAAAGTGAGGATAAATCCAACGGGAAGAAGAAGGGGCGCGTAAGAGGAAAGCCTAAGTCTAGGGCGGACCTTCCCTTGGAGAACAAAATACGGAAGATTAATGCATATTTCAGACCTCGGCCCAGATACTATCTTTCAGAGCGTAAAGAACCTAGAGTTAAATACACACCCCCCACCCCGATAGGTGCTGCATCCCCTTTGTGGCCCGAAGAGTTGAGATCCTTGGATATCCAAAAAGTGTCTGCTGACAATTTGGATTTTGAAGCGATTCCTGTTGAACAACCACCCGTTCCAAAACTATCTTATGGGTTAGACCGCGTTTTATTCAACCCCGGTGTATATAATCTTCGCGATGCACGATCCCGCGTCTACAATTTCGACCCGTATTTGGAAGATGTTATGCCTGTTCATGAATTCAATTTCAGCTCGCTAGGTCTTTTCATGCCCCCTTCCAAGGATCCTTCACTCGCCCAGATTGCTAGAGATAAGGGTAAAAGGTATATTGGCTCCACTTCAAGCATGAGCGGTGTCCTGATGCACTTCCATTTCCTATTATCCCAATGGCGTGATCTCAATTTCGAAATGTTATCCAAAGCATTTGGACCGGTGCAAAGTGTACAATTTACAAGTACATTCAAAGCCCCAGCCGCGATCATATTACGCTGGAGGAACGGTACTTATGCAATCGACGCAGATAAACAGTTCGACTCTGGTAATATTCTGTCTATGTTAGGAAAATCCTTAGAGAAACTTTTGACGCTTCCTAAGGAGGACTACGAGCGTTATCGGAAATCACATTCAGACCAAATCACTCAGGAGGAACGCGCGAAGCCGGAATCATATCACTATTCTGGTATGGGTGGTGTGCTTGTGCGGTCTCAGTTAGATGCGTATGATCCCAGGTTACCGGGGACCGGCATGTTCGATCTCAAGACTCGCGCAGTTGTCACTATTCGAATGGACAGCGCCGACTACGAGAAAGGTCTTGGCTACCAAATCAAAGGGCAGCGAGGTCTATGGGAGTCTTATGAAAGGGAATACCACGACATGATCCGTACCACTATGTTCAAATACTCACTTCAGGTGAGAATGGGCAGAATGGACGGTATCTTCGTGGCATATCATAACGTAGAACAAATATTCGGGTTCCAATACGTTGGTTTGGAAGAGATGGATCTTGCGCTTCATGGTCAATCTAATACCACGCTTGGCGACGGTGAGTTTCGACTGAGCTTAGATCTCTTCAATAAAATTCTAGATAAAGCGACAAAGAAGTTCCCAGAGCAGTCTATCCGTCTACATTTCGAAACTAGGACCTCGAAGAAGGTGCCTTTCATGTATATCTTCGCCGAGCCAGTGACAGAGGAAGAAGCAGAGAGTATCCAAAAGACGCAGAAGGAGAGGGTAGACGCTTATGAAAGGAAGATTCTTGGATTACATGAGGATGGAACGCCGGTGACATCTTCTGAGAAGCTTAAAGAGGAGTGGAGGGCTATTCAAGCTCAGGTCGACACCGAAATGGAGGAGGAAGAAGACCAAGAATCATTGAGTAAAGATCAGGGTAGTGAGGAAGCAGATCCAAAGCTCCGTAAGTGAATAATGATTCTAAATAGAATTGGATATTAACCGTTCATAGGCGATCACGACGAGGAGCGTGCAATGACAGAGGAAGACGGTGAAGAAGATGAAGAGGAAGACGAAAATGAGGACGATGAGAGTCAACGGAATGCCGTTAGTGAAGATGCTGATAACGAGAACGAGGTTGAAGAAGATGATGAGAAAGGTTCAGAGGAGGGCAAGGAGGAAGAGGTCGCTGAAGAGGTTAATGACGAAAATAATATGGAAGAAGACGATGTCGGCGAAGACTCGAAATACACAGAACCCGACTTGGAGATATCAAACTCAGGGTCAGAAACCCAGAACGAACAGCACAGCCCTTTCTCAGAAGCCGTAGACCCTCAAGAAGCCGCTCCTTCCCAACCTTCACCCTCCCAAACCACGTCCGGCAAACCCCTCCTCGCGCTCACCCTCACAATCCGCAACAAAGTCGACGACCAATACGTCGCTCGCCCGACCAATCTCTCCCCTGACCAGAAGTGGGAACTCGAGTACCTCCTCACCGAGATCAGCAACGAGCGCGTCGCCTGGGGCAAGTACCACCAGGTCCAGGACAGACGGAGGAACGCGCTCGATCCGGACAGGAACTCAAGCGAGGACGAGGGGAAGCTGGATTTCTTCCGCAGGCAGTTGAGGGATTTGGCGGATCAGGGCCGCGTGTGGAAGCGCGCGAGGGATGAGGTCGATGAGAGGGTGGGGGAGGCGGTTGTTTGGGTGCCGGATGTCCAAACGACGAAGGTGGGAGAGGGGAGCGCGGGTGAGGGCGAGGGAGGGGGCGGTGGGACTACCGGGGAGGTGGAGGATGTGGAGAGTTATCTGAGGTGGTTGTATGGGGAGGGAAAACCGCGTGGGTAGGGCGGAGAAGACGTGGAAATGCGTTGTAATGTTGTAATATATGCAAATTATCCTATAGACTTGTATACTCGATATGCGCGTGCGTTTTCGAGCCTCAAATCATCACTTTGAATCGCTTTTACTCTCTCGTGTAGGAGCACCATACTACTCCTTTTCCAGCTTGGTGGTTATGACTTCCTTCTGTTCGATAAAGGGAAACGGGCAAGATATTGTGAAAGATGTAGGATAGAGACTAGATGTGTTATTGAAAATGACTAGCGAGTATCCATATGGTATGGGGTGATGATGAGAATCCCCTACCCAGAAACACTAGGAAATGTACTGTGTAGACTGACAGACACGCTAGCTGATTTTGCGAGACGCCGTTGGGAGGTGGGCCAATGGTGGTAGTTGGATTGGATAAGGAGTTTCAGTAAAGGGGGAAGTTCACAGAAGAAGCAAAACTTCCCTGATTCATGCATAGTCACAGTAACTTTTATGCAGTTGAGAAGCTAACGGGTTTGAGAGCAACCGGTGTGAGATTACTTTCTAAAATAGATCCCTTAAATCCTAGGTGGGTTTCCATGTGTGAAGAGAAGAGGATGAGAGAAAAGAAAACCTCGTAATCCAATAATGTTTTACATCCTTGATCTAAGGAAAGATGGATGGGGAAGTGTGAAGTGAAGGTACCATTCATAAAGCATTGGGGAATTGAGGGTATTATTGCTAATGTACAACCATGTGGGAATGAGGAAAAGGAGACCAGGCAACCGTTACCAGAAGATGGGCTAGGAAGACAAGAGTGGGGATTATGAAGCCCACGATAGAAGGATATCTGGGGTCTATAGATGAAGTGCTAAAAGAAGAATCTAACCTTGCAGATATGTCCCTTGGAAGAACTAAATAGAGCGAGAGAATCGTAAGCGTTGTGAACCGTTAGGAATCACAGAAGGACGGTGGACAAACCTATGCCATGAGCCTTCCTATGGTAGAAGTAGAGTGTCTTCGATCATTTTGGCGAAAGCCCATTTCTCCTCTACCGTCATCCGATACTTTTCCTGTACAAGTATGCAATATGTGCTCTTTGGAGGATTTGTACTTTTCGTTCCATTAGAGTTCCAGAAAAACCATGAATCGTCAATAATGCGTTTGATGCGCTTCCATAGCAGATATTAGAGGCTAGCAACTCCGGTGTTTCCAATCAACATGACCAAGGGGCTGAGTCCATAGGTTTCACTAGGATCAACGGGACGCGGGATTGACTTCTACTTCTCCGGTGAGTACATAGCCTGCCTGATGTAGATTTCAAGTGACCGTATTCCTTGCAAAAACTCGAAGACGAAGCTTGAAAGCCACCTCTGGTAACCACCCCAAGAGTCGGAAATTCTGATGTCGATGTGTAAGCGCTTGATAAGATGTGAATGAGGAATTGACAGCACCATGGACTCGAACGCGGAGAGCTCATGGGTTGGATACCCGTCCGTAACGAACGTACTCGTACCATAGAAGACCGGTAGGTTCTCATAACAGACCTGGCTATAGATCCTCGATATTGACACATTTAGTCCTTTAGGTTTAGGGTATTTTCCAGGTTCAGCGTGTTTCTATTCAGCTGGAGACCAGCAACATTCGTGTAGTGCTTCCTTAGATCCCATATTCAGCGTAGAACGGTCTGATGGATCAGCGGACCTAAAATGGTGATACATGGCTAAGAAGGAACCCTGGCAAAGGTAATGTTGAATTGACTGTGGGGCAGAGAACGTTAAAATGGTCGACACAGCGACCATAGTATGCATGGAAGCACAAACGCTCATCCTCACCCTCATCGAGACGGATACATTCTCCGCCAATAGCGTATTTCCAAATGATATCCCTAAGCTCTCGGGGTAGATTTAAAAGACGAGATTGTGTGAAATTGTGGTCAGATCTCACTGCTGTCAGTGACCTCTATTCATACATATCCTGTGAGAAAGACATACTGCTTGCGTAGAGCAGGAGTGCGACCTTGAGTCGGAATGGGCGCACTTTTTCGTGATTTCGAAGGCATAATACGCTCGAACCTGTGCTAATGCATGTTTATAGTAGCATTTATAGTAAGCCTTATAGTAAGAGTTTGCTGTAGGGGTATTCAGTTTTGCGACAGGTCAGTGATCCTGTGGTGTAGATGAGGTGGAACTGTCGAAGCTTCAGAACTGTGGAAGAACTGTCGCTCTATTTAACACGAACAAGAAGTGACTAGAACTACTGCAGCCAAGGCAATTCTAACTGGTTATTCGTCACTGTTCGTAGTCAGTCGACCAATCGAAAAATCACTTTGTTGCAGTATAACTGTCCCGTTTGAGCAGGATAGTACGGTAGTACATGGAGGAATGAGTCAAAACTCGAAACTTACCTTAGTTTAATAGCCCATCAATATCTTTAAGTGGTGAGTGAGATATTTGTCTCACATAGGCCCTCCTTGTCCCGCGTAAATATCAAGGTACTGGTTTCCCCATCCCGGACTTGTGGGGACTTGGTATGGGATTGGAGAGAGCAGGCCAAATTGTATGCCAGAGTGATGGTGTGAAGTAGTTTCCTTGATCGATGTCGGAAGATGGCTGGTTTACCTGAATGGGTTTTAAAGGAGTGGTATAAAAAGGGGTCACACAACAGACGAAGTAGCAAAACGATTCCACAAGCCACACCTCCAACTCCCTCAGAAAACGTCACAATAAAAAGATCGTAAACTGAAGGCATCATAAAGAGCAAATAAAAAAGATAAAAGGAATAAAAAAAAAGGTTGAAAAACAAAACAATTAGGCCCGTAGGCCTCCTTGAACCCCCGGACGGGTCTTTGCTGCCGCTGCTCCATTGACCTGAGGTTTACCGATAAGCCCGCCTGGAGGGAGTTTCGAACCGACGACGTTTGCGGGGATTGTAGTCAGACTGACTAACCGCTCTACCATTGAGTTAGTTCGAAAGTGAGCGCCCGTAATTTGTTTATAAAGTAAAGTAAGGGGCCCCCTTCTCGGGCAGATCAAGTTGATATCAGTTCGATTCCCGGCCAACACATCTTTTGATGATTTATTCCGGCTCTGCTAATTTCAGCGGTGGGCCCTGCTTTACTAATTTCTATTATAAAAAATTGTCTCTTGTTAGGGTGCTTGAGCTTTTTCTTTACTGAAGGGATTATGATTGAGGTAAACATCGAAGCAGAACATATATCAATGACTTCAATCGATACACCTAGCTTTATCTTCCAGTATAGGGGCTGATAAAGGACTAGGACAAGCTTGAAGTGAAGTTTTACTGGGCTCAGAGTCGCAGATCAACTATGACAAGGAATAGACTTCTGGAACATCTCGAAAAATAAAGATAATACTTCTTCCACATCCTGAGGGTGCTACTTTGGAAAATTTGAATTGTGATCTATGTATGAACTACTATTAAAACCACATACCAAACCTTAATGATATAATAATCTCCTAAGCAATACTAACGAACCGCTTATTCCACTTACCGAAGCGAACGACAAAGGAAACCAAGCTCCTTCTACTTCTCCAATACACCATTGAAACTCAGCAGTCCACTGAATCAGCTTTTATGCTCATGTCCAAGCTGAAAGTCTTCGTGACGGATAGTCAACTATTCTCCCCCGCCTCCGTATGCGCGTGGACGGCGCGGGCGGTTCAACTAATGCGCTATAATCTCATCAGCAAAGTCACACAAAACACGGAAGCAGAAAATAAGACAAAAGCCAGAACAACCATGTATGAACAAAGAGACGACTCACCCCCATCCGGCCTCTTTCGGGCCCTCCTCACATTCTCTTGTATCTAGCACATCCTGCCCTTTCTTGCCAGCGCAGTTACCCTCTGTGGGTCGATTCTGAAGTTTACAGACTTGTATATGGTCGTCTGGAATTTTGGGGTGGGAGATCGTCTGGAGTAATTCAGGCGCTTCGATGAAGGTTGTGGTCATGCCGGCTTCGACGTGGAATTCGATGTGGCAGTGGACTGAAGGAACTTCAGCACGGTGGTTTGGGAGGAGATGAGGGAAAGGGAGAAGAGAAAGGTGTAAGGAAAAAAGGAATGATAGAGAGGAGACAGGGGAGAATGGAGAATGTGGAAAGACGAAAAGGGGCTAGGGGAGTGGTAATGAGGATAGAGAAATGAAAAGGCAAACATACACAACCATATCCCCGGCCTCTCAGCTTTAAACCTTATAACCACCCAACCGTTTGGAGGAACATCAACAGTATCCCTCCTCATGGGCCCTCTCCTAACCCCAGGGCTCAAACCTCCCCATTGGTTTACATCAACCACTCCATTCCATGTCCCACTGCCTCGTCCTACCACTTGGAAGTGGTGTCCATGGAGGTGCATAGGGTGCGCTGCTGTATCTGCGTTATTAACGACGATTTGAATAACTTTACCTGCGCGGAGAACAGTTGGTTGGACTCCTTTACCGTAGACGGCCGGATTGGTGGCGGAGGTCCCAGTTGTGAGTGCGGTATAAAGGGTTGGGACTTTTTGATGATGGTAAGGGGCATCACCAAGAGCGATGCTGATTAATGTTAGTATCATGCTAGGGAGAGGAAAGGGATAAGGTGAGTATTGATATTAGAGGTCAGAACTGAAGAGAGGTGTGGGACTCACCGCGGTCCAATATTTGGGTAGTATATCAGTTTAGGATTATAAGTAATAGTCTGATCCACAGGCTCAAGAAGGGGCTGGTTGTCTGTCGGTTGGAAGGTAATGTCGTCGGCGAGGGAGAACTCTGTGGTTCTCAAGGGTGGGGGGTTGCTAAGTTTGGCACTGTAGCTGAGAATCCCGTTGCAGTTAAGCTTTGAAGAAGATGAATTGGCTTTGAATATGGCGGTATCCATGCGAGTAATGAGTCCATAGTTTCTTGTTGCGTAGGGCTTCCCGGTGATAAGGACATCGTAACGTTGACCAGGAGAAATACGGATCCCGTCCACTGTTCGGGGTCTCACTATACAGAGGGGTTAAGATGGTAACTCTGTATTCAGTCTGTTACTGCTTACCCGGTATACTATCAACAGCAACAACGGTCAGTTGATGGCTATCTGCATGAACATGTCAGTTCATATTATATATCGTATGTAGTAGAGAAATAAGCTAACCAAATTGGACAAAAAGATGTGCAAGAGCTCCTATATTAATTATGCGTAGCAAGAGCTTCTCCCGCGACCTTATAGGGATAATAGTGGAAGCAGCATCATTGACGATACAACTATTTGGGATTGGTTCAATTCCATTTGGATTATCTGGTCCCAGATAGGAATGAAGTAAATATGGCATCTGATCATGGTACCTGATATGCGTCAACAACCGAAAGGGCGACTTATAGTTAAGACGTACCAATCTGAGACGGTCATGGTGAATTCGCTTGATGCCTCGTATGAATTTTCGAGACGGCGGTCGTGAATGATCATAGGCCCTCTAAGGCCGTCGGGATATTGCCCGTGATTATGGGCGTGCCACCAATATGATCCGGCCGGGTACGCGGTAAATGTGTAGGTAAAAGTGCTTCCGGGTGGTATCGGGCATTGCGTCATCTCCGATGCTCCATCCATACTGATTGTACCTTGTTGATACATGCCATGCCAATGGATACCGGTTGTCTCGTTACCAAGTGAGTTCTTGACGTTGACGACAATGGTATCACCAACGTCGGCCTCGATACCTGGACATGGCCATTGACCATTCACTCCAATGACTGGGCGAGTATACCCATCAGGGCTAGCAGAGACCCACGAGATATCCCAATCGAGAGTAATCGTCTTAGCAAAGCATGGTGTAAGAAAGGGTAGAAGGAAACTAAGCCGCCACATGATGTAAACGGGTGTAGCTTGAACGGAATTCATAACTATAGACAAGAATTGAATACAAGGAAATGGCCCAGGGTATTAAAGCGAATACTGGAACTTGTGACTCTTTATACAAGGGGACTCGGAGTTACTCCGTTGAGTGAGACAACACACAATCGTTGTCAGTAAAGAGCGAAGACCGACCTTAGACAATGGCTGGATTTGATGACGTCCACCAGCATCCCAAGATGCCGTAGCTAAGAGGGATACAGTGAGAATAGATAACAATGTTCGCCGACTGAGGACACCACGAGTTTTAAATTTATTCTGGACTTGATTCCCTCTATAGATGGTGGCGCTACTACCCAATGTCTCACGGATGATGCCACCTCGTGGGCAACGTGGATTTGGAATAAATAGCATCGAGGATTCATGAAAACACATACTCTTTATATATTACTTGCCGAAAGTAACTTCATGTGGGCATGTTTGCGGTAGACAGCATGGAGACGAGACTTTGAGTGGAACAGAAAATATGCGAGGGATGACTGAAGGTATGGAAGTCATACACTAGGATTATAATCGGTTTGCCGACTCATATATGCGGTCCCGAACGTAAGAGTGACGAATCGCAACTATAGACTCCGAGTTAAATATATCCATGTCATCGAAGTGAGGCTTGTTTTGGCATGTCGGTATCGCAAGAACCTGCTTCTGCCGCTGAATGCATCATGGGTAATGCTAGTCTTCAAAGTCTCTCGATTGACATATTCGTCAATTTCAATTTCAATAGCAGTGGATATATTGGATTACGTGTCACACTGCAGGTTTTCTCCATCGTGGTCGCAATAAACTCTTCAAGCCAAGGGGGATGTGGCAGACGCCATTCCGATAGTGTACCCTCTTAATCGGGTGTGATTTGTTTCACAGGCACATGCGAGAACAATCAAGTCGTACGGATGTTTCAAGGGTGTCAGAGTTTCAAGAACCGGATGAATGGTTGTGTGATCGCACTGCAGCACAGCGACGGAAGTTCAAAATCCGACTGAAGCGAGGGTATCTAGTAGGGTGATAGTGATTAGAAGAAGTAAAGATTGTGGTAACGAAATCTAAGAGTCCGAGAGACTTAGGACTTTTAAATTTTACATTGATCTATCATCCAACTTGAATTTCCGAATGGGCGAGCGCTCCGATAACTTGCGTAGACGCCGCGAATCTGTGTGACGTCGGACTATCATTCCGTCCATGCCATCCTCAATTAGTATAGATGTCACTATTGTCATAAAGGCCATGTACTCGCTTTCTTCCCAGATGAGCTCACCTTTCTGCTGTTCTTCCTATCCTACATTGTGAACTCTCAACTAGCTGCAAGTTATCACATCATCTCTCGACCATTTAGGATTAAGCATCGCAGCTCCCTATTTTGTAACCGTTCTTTTGGATCAGGAGACTTCAAGTCCACTTCTGGACAACAACGCCACCCCTCTTGAAATCAGACATATCACCTAGCTTCTGTGCCTTGTCTTTAAGCTCTTTGCTCGGGAATGTCGTCATCAAGGCGTAACCCCTTTGCGTACTGGCGGGACTTGCCCTATTAATGAAGTCGTAGACGTCGCCAATGGTATGTGAGGTATTGAAGCGGGAACTCAAACGGGTCCCATCACCAAGGCGTATCTGGAGAGTCACAGTCGGCTCAGACTCATTGATACTGACCGTGGGAGTGCTAGACGAAGAAGGGACGGAAGCGGCCGGTGCAATTGATGGTGCGGGAGCCTGAGAAGATGAAGATGCGGCAATGCCGGGTGTAGGGCTCCCTAGGCGTTGCCCGGACCCAGAGAAGGGCTTATATTTTGATTTTGGCTTGACGTAGTCCTGGTCTCTGTGAGCCTGGAGATCGACGTCGATCTCTTGGCCGGGCTCGACACCGAGCAGTTCGAGCGGTGCGCGACCTTCGTTGATCATTTGAAGAGTCTGCGCATTAGCTGGGTCGTCGTAGCGGTAGAGCTCACCGTCATCCACGGAAAACCCATCACGCCAGAGATGCAGTGTACGATGAACGCGAGGAGAAGGTTGCGGTTGGTTCGAAGTGGGATCTGGAATCGCGCGGCTTGGAGCGTCGTCGCCACCAAGGGTCATGCCAGTACCTCTGAAGTGCGAAGAAGGTCGTACATCGTCTCCACCGGGTCGTTCTACATTCCTACAAAATTCGTAAATCTCTGAAATAGCACATGTATCACAACTTTATTTACCTCTGTGCACGCTGCAATACTCTGTTGACTAAGTCTTGGGCGTTCTGACTGCCCGGATTTTCCACTGCCAGGCCGGATTTCTCACCTCCAGTATAGAAGTCCTGCCTATTCTCATCATCATCGTCGTCGTCGCTGTCATGAGCATGGCCGTGACTGCCTGATCCTCCTTGAAGGTCGCGTAGCGTCCTAAGCCCTCGTTGTGGTCCTGGTGCCGCTCTCGGTGCGGAACTTGAAGAGGCAGCAGCAGAGGGAGCTGGAGCGCCGCCCAACGTGCGTCCTCCGCCCGATGATGGAGCTTCCTCCATTAGCTCATCTTCTTCTGCCTCAGCCTGTTCTTGTGATTCCTGAGTCTCATAATAGAGAGCAGTAGCGTTAGCTACATCCCAGTTGCTCATGGAGAGGATATTATCTGCCTGAACGAAGAGTGTTAGCTAAAGCTCCAGAACTACATATTCAACGGTGTAAGTCGTATTTGGACATACCTCAACAGGAGGGACTCCAGTTACGGAGCAGAACTGAGAGATTAGAGCATCCCGGTCTGGGGTGGTGGGGCGCTCCATTCGTATGTAGGTTCAGAAACAGTGATTGAATTTAGAGGCTGAAGGTAAATGGTGGAAGTATGTAGAATCGAAGGTAATGTTCGGTGGAGATTTGAGAGTGAGATGGTGTTAAAGGTTGAGTATCGGAGCATTGTAAGAGAGTGAGGGAAAGAGCTTTATGTTGGTGGTGTCAGCTACGCAATTTGATTAGAACGAATTAGTCGGTGCCTTAAGAGCCAAGGCCTAGGGTTGTAGTATTGGGCCCGGATCAAGCTTCGGCAGCCCGAACTGACGGGAGCCGCCCTCTAGCCGGTACCATAACTTTTGACGCATCCCCGGTCCCTCCTGTGCCTTCAACAATTCAACAACCACCCAAACCCCGACAGACAGACACGAATCCAATTCCACCCAGCATTCGTTGTAAGGTTCTTATCTTTGCGGCGGTCCGCTTTAAGGGCAATATCTATCACTATGACCTCTGAATCCCGTTCACACTCGATCAGGATGACCTCTCATTCACACGAACATCGTCAAGAGCTGTCCGAATCGGGAATCACCATGCACTCCGACAGCGAGAACTACGATGGAAACAACGAACTCTCGTCCTCTCCTCCTTCGTCAAACACAAATAGCTCTCCGTTGATACTTTACTCTCCTCCGACCCTGTGGGGACTCCTGCGCGGTGCCGCTATCAATCTATTACTCCCGTTCGTGAATGGCCTGATGCTTGGCTTTGGCGAACTATTCGCGCATGAGATCGCATTCCGTCTGGGTTGGTCAGGAACAAAGGTACGGCGAGACGAAGTCTCATATCTCCATATCATGATATAACCCGTACTGGAATTCGTATACTCCCTCACCAGATACTCAACCCATTCTCCATATCCATAAGACGAAACTAACAATAGTGGTCATTCTAGATCTTTCCTAGCTACCGCAACTCTCATAGGATCGGTCCCGGCGTTGAAGTCCGAGGCAACCCGATCCGACGCAAGAGGAGTGATGATGAAGAACTAGACCAATTGACGAGCCTGGAGTAAGTTTGATTACGGGGCTCGACGAAGGCTTGGATTTACTCTAGTCGACTGTACATATGGCAACACATGCCTAAGCGTTTAGATATCTGAGGATATGCATCGAGCGAAGGATTGGCGTTATGAACATCTGTACGACGTTTTGAAAAGGACTTCTTTACTTCACGGCAGCATATTTCCGGGAGGAATTGTATTTAGGAACTCAAGTTTCAACTACTACTAAGGATATATTTTACTACATCATCCAAGTGACTTTTCTAAATATTTGCTTGTGTATGTGTTCCCAAGTTGAGTTCAAAGAAGTGGGTGATCCTACCTAGACGCGTATTCCTTGGCATCGTGATGTCGCGGAGAACGGCTGGAGCTCTCTAGAACTGAATATCAAGCCCAACAATGATTCCAAGTAGAGGCTTTCAGGCCGCTCAGCGGGCATTTGGATCATATCGAACATCTCTAATACCTTTGTCACAATATCCAAAACCGTTCAGACAGGTACAATCATCAAATGCGACTACATCGCACCTCTACTTACTATCCGTATAGTTCTCGAGCAGATCTTCACAAATTCCCAATTTCCCCTCTAAACCTCGAATATCACCATTATGGCCGCAACAATGCCTACGAAGACCTCAGCTAGGAATATCTAGGGCTATCTTCTCACCTCGATTTCAGTCCACTTCACAGTTTCGTGCAGCTGCCGCATCTACGCCGCATGAGCTCAAAGCGGAGCCTGCGGTGGACGCATCCCCTTTACCTGACATGGACATGATGAACCTCACTGGAGATAACCTAAAGAATATCCCAGAGGGCATTGGATACCTCAAGAGCTTAGGATTGGACTACGGATGGGGTCCCACCTCTGTCATCGAATGGACCCTCGAACACGTTCACGTCCTCTCGGGTACACCTTGGTGGGCTTCAATCATGCTCACAACCCTACTGGTGCGACTATTCGTGTTTCCGCTTTTCGTATCTGCCTCGAATAACCAGGCTCGTATGCAAGCTGTCGCCCCCATTGCGAAACCGCTGCAGGAAAGGATGAATGAAATCCGCATCACTGGTGATATGAACCAGATGTTCAAGGTCAAGGCACAGCTTAGCACTCTGTACAAAGACGCGGGTGTGAGTATGTTTGGGGTATTCCGTGCACCCCTCGTCCAAGGTGTTCTTGGATTTGGGACTTTCAGGCTTTGTCGCGGCATGGCTAACCTCCCTGTTCCTGGCCTGGAAACTGGAGGCCTGCTCTGGCTCACAGATCTCACTAGACCAGACCCTTACTTCCTCATCCCAGTCCTAACTTCCTTGGTCTTTCACTATCTGCTGAAGGTAAACTCTCGCAGATCTCTGTCTTATCCCTGATGATCAAGCTAACATAAACCCCCTATCTAGAAAGGAGGTGAATCAGGTGTCCAAACGGGCGTCAATCCCGCCATGCAGAAATTCATGGTCTACGGTCTCCCAGTCATAATGTTCGTCTTTTCCATCTTCCAACCCGGCTGCCTTCAACTCGTTTTCTTCCTCGCCCCCTTCTTCGGCCTCATCCAATCCTGGATCCTCCGCACCCCCTCCGTGCGCGCCTTTTTTGGCATCGCCCCCTTACCACAGAGAAGGATATCTATCCACTTCCCAGAGCCTTTCTCTCGCACTAGATTCGAAAAAATCTCTCAAGCAGCGGCTACCCCTAATATTACCGTCGCTGCTATGGAGGCGGAAGCAGCAAAGGGGAAAGATACGATAATTGGCGCGAGGCTGGACGGCCCTAGGAAGGGCATCATCGGTGGCGCAAAGGCTGAGATCTCGGGTATGACGCAGGAGGTCAGCAGGTACTTCAAATCTACGATGGAGAAGGCGAGGAATAGCTCGCGCATGAAGAAGGCCGAATTAGATAGGGAGAAGGCACGCACGGATGCTTACGAGAAGAAGAGAAGGAGAGAGATCGAGGAGGAGAGGGCGATGGTTGCAGAGTTAAGCTTGGAGGAGAAGAGGGAGGGATTGGAGAAGATGGAAAGAAAGAGGGAACAGCAGAGGTTGGAGGCATTGAAGAATTGGCAGAAGAGAGGACGTGTGGACTTGAAGAGAGGAAAGTCCAAAGGCGTAATAGGGGCAGAAGAAAAAGAGATCACGTGAAGGGTAGGGTACGGGGAATTACTGTTCCCTATTGGTTTGTTTCATATGTATAGTATTTCTGTACATTTACGTTGCATATCTGGTGTTTTACTACTATTGAATATCTTCTCTTTGTATATTACAATTTCCACTTCTTCTCTCTTTGGTTCTTGTACGCCTCGAGGAGCTCCTATCACTGTAAAGTACATCTGCTGTGACTCCAAGCACGCACGAGCAATTCTCAAGATGTCCTGACTCGTACCAGAGTTCATTAATTATCCGTTTCGTTCGGGTAACCCTTGCAGACTTTGTACGTCACTTATGTACAGTGGATGGTCCCAGAGTCTTCTTCGTGGCCCATTCGTATTCAAAACCCAATATGCTAGCTCATCTACCATACCCAGATTCTCGGCTGAACGAATGCAATCCAAACATCGTCACTAATCGGGATATCCCAAGAGCGATCAAGATGGCATCTCAACTTTGGCACTCTTCCTCAAAAGCCCAGCTCCTAGCACATTAACCCCGTTCTCAGCTGGTGGCGGGTCATCTATTTTGGCCTTCTTTCTCACCAAGCCCGCACCAAGATGATTGACACCATTAGCCTCCACCTTCTCAAGTACCTCGTCCTCACTCTTCCTCTTCTTCCTTACCAACCCTGCCCCCAACGAGTTGACCTCGGTGTCTTCCCCTTCCTTCCTCTCAATATTATCCACCTTTTTCTTTTCCCTCACTCCTAGGACGGTCGTAACCGCCTCCTCTGCTGACGCTGTATCTGAACTCTCCTTCTCAAGTTTTCTCCCCACAATACCCCTCCCCCACTCTTTCCTTCCTGCCAACACTCCAACCTCCTCAACCCACCGCCTCGAACTACTAGCCGCGAGGGCCATATTCGAAAAATCAAGCTTTAGCAACAAGTCCGTAGCGCGTTTATACGTTTTCTCGGGCAGCAGAAGCTCGCCCCGCCCGGCTTGGGGCCAGAGATAGTATGGTGTTCGTTCTGGGAGGTTGGGGGTTACTGAGAGTGATTTAATGCGGGGAGGACGGGGGAGGATGGGCCCGGTGAGTTTTCTCTTTTTAAGGTTGGGTTGTGAGGAGGTTCTCGTGGGTGCGTTGGAAGGCTGGGACGACGGAGGGGTGGGGAGGGTGATGTCGCTTTCTTGGCTGTTGGGTAGGGAGGAGGAAGAAGGTGTGGATGATCGTTGACTTGAGTTTTTCATATCGGTATCAGGGGGCGTGAACACCACCCAGATAAACCCTACAAGTCTCCCTGAAGAGCATTCCTGTCTAAACGCCATCATGTCCCAGAACTGCTCCAATGTCTTTACGCTTGTCCACTGCCCTGAACTCCGGCTGGCGGGGCTGTCGGTGATTTGACTCCCGGTGTTGCCATCGTGGATTTCTTCGTCAAGCTCAGAGAGGAAGCGGGCTTTGGGATCGTCGGGAAAGTGGGGGACGAGGCAGCGGGGAGGTGCGCTGGGAGTCGTATTGAGCTCGCACAGGGGATGGCCATAGGCCCAGCGTTTTTGGGGCGGGGGATCTGAGCGGACGGTGGCGGGGAGGAAGCGTGTGGTCTCGTATTTGTCAACGCCGGGCACGATAACGTAGCCCTGAGCCGTTGTTTGGTCTACGTTGTCTGGCCCAGGAGCTTCTAGATCAATGGAGCTTTGCTCAGGAGCGTATTTCCGAATTACTGGGTCGAGCACTCGGCACCACCACTTTACTAGGCCTCGATCATCGAGGACATGTTTGGTCGAGTTATCGATACTTCCGGGGTATAGATATTGATCTTGTGCTCTTGCGAAAAGCGAGACGACTAGTCGAACGCTAGGTCGTATTCGATGCTTAACAAGATATGATATAAAAGTGCTCGCGACCGACTTTATAGGAGATCCATGCGATCGAGGGAGCTGTAGTAGGGAGAGGTAGCCAGTCGAGTCGGCTTTCGAAACGAACAGAGTGGTGAGGTGCTTTGTAGTATAGATCAGAACCTCAATCGCAAATGCAAATAAATTCTCCCCATCTTTATCATCACCAGGATTCAAGGAAACGTTCAGAAAGTGAGATTCGCAGTAGGTCTTTTCGGGTCTCGCGCCAGGCGGAGCGGAAAAGATGGCCGGACATTTCGTAGGTGGAGTGGAAATATGACAAAATTTGAAGGCTATACCCTCAGGCAGATTTTCCGCAAACTGTTCCAAAAGTGGTTTTTCTTCAATATCCATAGCCGCTCAATACTATCCAAAAATGATCCTGAGGACTAGAGATGGAGACTCGGGGGAGACGCGAAGCGGCGCGATCAACTTCCCGCCAAGACTCGGCCAAAGATTTCCATCTTCAACCTCACTCCTGTCTATGTACCATTAAACTCTACAGCAATTTGGGCAGCTTCCTGCTTACGATTGTCTCTTCTTGTTCAATGGCATCAAAACCGACATGCCAACTTCTGTTGCGGAACTGTAGGTCCTCTCCATCTCTCTCCATTCGCTCAGCCAGTAAACCTATCGCTGCAACCCTATCCCCTAAGAGTTTATCTCAATCCCGATCCTACGCTCGCGATACTCCCTTTCAGGTGGAATCGCACACGCCAAGATGGCAGAGACCTCTCAAGGAGTCACCGCACGAAGAAGGCTTCGTCCCGCAACAATGGCGTCGAACACCTCCAGGTATGGCTGCGCCTGTATCGACGAACATAAGAACAAAGAATAGCATATGGGAGGTCAACGAAGACCCACGGAAGCTAGATGATGCGTACATTAGGATGCTAGGACATGGTGGAGAGAAGATGCTGCAGGAAGATGTTAAGTGGTTGGCTGTTACACATAAGAGCTTTGATCATGGAAGACGGGGGCAAAACAGTCGGTTGGCATTTTTAGGTTAGTTAGAGATAAGAGATATATTAATCATGGAGGGATATTATTTGCATTTAAATCTAGAAGGGAGCGCTGACATAGTTTCGGAAATAGGAAAACGCATAATAGACCTCCAAGCATCCTTATACCTCCTGAATACTCAAGTGCAGCCCACAATCGCCGACCCGCATGGACGCGAACCCTTTCAACACCCCGCTTTAACAGGTCTCAGCAAGCTGACTGATGAAACCAAGAATGCCGTTGTGGGACACACTAAACTATGCTCAATCGCATCGATGTACGGCCTGCTTCCAGTAACAAGATGGAAGCCCAGAATCGTAGGTTTATAGTTAACCTCATCTCAAGTAGCACTGGCTAATATTCCATGTAGGTCGACGATCTAATAATATCAGGATGTGACGTGGTAGTAGCACAGACATTGTGTGCCATTATTGGTGCGCTCTCGTTGGAAAAGGGCGGCGAAGTAGCAAATAACGTTGTGAGAGAGAAGATACTAGATCCGATGCGCATTTTATAATATGTTTCGGAGGGTGTGTTGGAATAGATATTGTATTATAGTACGGCTATCAGAGTATGGCTGTGTAAAAAAAAAGACAACTAATCCCAGATCCGTAACATATCGACCACAACTACTCATCTCGTCGTTGCGACTCGCCGCAAATTAAGCCTGTCACTTCATATCCAGGAACTTCTCTATCAGTGGATGATACTTGTAATCCGACGCGAAGTGCATCCAAGCTGAACCATTGTGAATAAACCTGGAATTTTTATTGTCCTTCCAAGTTTCCCTTCCTAGGATACCTCGGATTCTTAGCTCATGCACCGCAGCACATTCACCTGAACACCACCACAGCCGTATAGAAAAATTCGATTAAGCTCCACTCGTTGCTACGACGAATAATTGAAGAGTTATCCTCTTTGAACGTAGTCTCTAGGTCCACGAAAAGGGTATATGAGATAGAATCCTACAGGTGTAGGATATGGATGAGATTGAACATACTACAGGAGCGGTGTGAAAATTCGTCTTGAGCGCTCACCGTGAGAATCAAAGTTGGTTACTGGATGAGACGAAATGGAAATACATTAATAGGATGATACAGAGCACTAATACATAATCGTGAATCCTGTGGTAGCTTCTCCCGTTTAAGGGTATGTTGATTGCTCCAGCACATGGAACCAATCCTTTGGTTAGTGAATTCTTTTAGCGACAGTAAGACCCAAGATGAAATTTAGTATCAACCTAATGCTGAGGCAACCGTGGGGTGCAAGTTGAGCGAAATCATTGGGAGCCATACAAAGGGTGAGGAGCCGTACGCTTTTTTTTCTTTTGAAGACGCTCCCGGGTAGGCAAGTCAGGATCGATCAAGTTGGAACAATAATTGTACAATTTTCTCGACTCTTTATGATGCGATTCCTTCTCGGAGCCACTTACACAATGCTTCAAATCCGTGTACTTAAGATGATCTTATGGGCCACCTTGCAGAAAGATATTTCACTATTCAGCCAAGAAGATTATACAACACCACTATCTCCAAGCTTAGCATCCCTCCATCATTGTACACTCGAGATCCCATCGTACACAAGTCCGGTTAGTGTACCTATGTAATTATGATCTTCATGTACTTGATACTGGGACTGTAGAGAACACCATCCCGTTTTAGTCTTACGTCTTGTATTATGAGCTCCGGGAGACTTGAAGAGAGCTGAAAGAAAAGATTTTCCTCTACGACGATCTTATAATCCTTTGATAAGAATGTGCGGACGAACATAGTAACTGAAAGATTATTGTGTATCTACTAGTTCACATGGTGATAAGCTATCATTGGGTTTACCGAGATAGGTATTAAGAAAATGGTCCAACTGAGAGACGAAAACCTTAGTCCAACCGTCTAAGATCTTTCATAAGTAGCTTTGATACGCTCAATGCGCCTAACGCCTTCAAATTAGGGTTTAAGTCAAGGGGTAAGCTTTGAAATGTATTCTTCCTTCCAGTTCCAAGCACATTTCACACGCTCCCTATCTTGAGAACTATGGATGAACTTGAGCTTGAACTGCACGAAGAGAAAACAAAATGAGCGGCTAAAACCTTGGACGTAATTTTCTTGCATGTCGAATGTGGACCATGAGATAAAAAAAAGAAGATATATGAGATTTTTTCATGATGACCTTATAATCTACTAGCCTTTATTTTGACCGTTGGTTGTATTGACTGAGGTCAGAGTAGACTAATGTTGAAGTTAGAGGTTGTGAGACATCCCGGCGATAAGGTTTTTCCGCAACCTAAGTAGACGACAAGCAGTCGACCCCCCTTTTTCTTCCTACCTACCTTCTGCAATGTTCGGATTAGGAAGCTGGATAGTGCATTGATTCAACTAATGTACTCCTGAAAAAATCCACATTGATTTCTTCCGTGCAGGTTCGGCTGCCCTCGCGTGCACAGAAGACGAACAGTTTGTCGGATCTGAAGTAGTTACTGTACAGTACTCCACGCTCAATGAGCAGGTCAAACGTCCACGAGCAAGTACAGCAGCCCGCAGGACTGATTATGCTTACCACCTAAAACATTTATCGTTATCATCTCCGAAAAGGCCATGATAACCAACTAAACGAGCTCATCAGGCTTGGTATCCTGTAAAGAGTATCTCTGGGAACTGTATATCGACAAACTAGAATGCCTATGAAAACCATCAAGAAGGACATTTTTTCTACCGCGTACTTTACGACAGATACCTCATTGGTTAGGCCAGATAAGCGAATCAAAAGGTAAAATTACAATCTCGGTTTAGCACGAAGCATTTATATTAAATTCGACCAGGATTAATAGAGGGTATATCACGTGAACGGCACGATCTCGACCATCTCAACGTTCTTCTGCTACAACCCTAGCAAGATTCTAGTGGGCGCGTGGGCAGTTTGGGCCAACATCCCCTGATATATTCTTGCTACTCCCTTATTCTGTAACCTAGATATGGGATTCTCTCCGTCTTAGGTTGTACCGCAACCTTCTCCGTCTCTCTGGAGTCCGAATCAAATGCCGAGCGCCAGCACCTATTCAGGCTTAACAATTCCTAATCTCCGACATGGAAATTCAACTCCAACGGGACACTGGGACAGCATGGACCGAGTTTCAACAGTCTGATTTGGGTCGTTGGAAGCAATCTTGCCGATCGCTCGGCCTACCCGCAGATTCGCGAACAATCGTCAGGGGAAATATGAACGGTTGAAGCGCTGAACAGCGTGTGGCTGCTGCTTTCTAACGCCTGGACAAAGCTTGATACAGCAGGTCATCCACAACTACCACCAGCCCTGTAGCGTCGGACTTCCCAAAAATGTCCTCATCATAAGTAGGGCACGCTTCTACGTCTTCCTGGCTCTCGTGCCTATGGATGTGCGTGAGCATCTGCATGACCTGAAGGGATAAGTGTGATATCAAGAACACTGATAAGGACCTTAGATAACATTCACTACGAGAACGACCCCCACTTGCGGATGGAAGCATAGGGTCACAACCCATCAAGAAATAACGTGAAGATACAACATCGAGCGCGGGGCATCTATCACTAGAACCGACGTCGGCCTTCAAAACGACACTTTACACGTTGTTACCATATCTGGACGTTGTATAGCATCGTCGCGTACAGGGCTCTTAGTGAGCGCGTACCTGAATGCACGTGGGGTAATGCAGGGTGTTCTCCACTAAGCGGATGATAGACTCCCATGATCCCCTCCTGCAGGTGATTTGAACCATGTTCACATCTCCCGTCAACCTCGAAAGGATACAAAACCCGGATCAGGAGGGCTCGATAAGCATCAAGCGACAATCATAGCTCCGAACTTTGATGTCTTCTACCCCTCTATCCATAGATAGCGCCACGATTTGCGCCCAAGGCGCTTGGAAACAACCCACTATTCGCCTTAGATTGAGATCGACATATCATAGCCTGTCGACGTTTGGATGAAAATTAAAGCTTCTTAGCTGATTTATCTTCAGGTAAGTTGAGTTGTTGAATTGAGCTTTTTCTAGTCATAGTAAACTCATCGGTAAAAAGTTCCAAATCTGCACTTCCACTACTAAACACGCGGACATATTCTGTGTTGAACCCGGAAGACGTCACTTCTGAACAGTGCGTTCTTATCAAGCTGTTTAATTTCACGAGTTACTTTATTCTCTCCTAACCGAACCCAGTTGCTCAGTATATACTCTCTGATCCTTGTCGAATTTAACCATCAGTCTCTTTACTGTGTCAAAAAATACTACATGGTTATGCCGTTATGGAGGCTAAGACCCCTCGTCCCATGAGCTCGAAATTAACTGAGACCCCTTTACGTTCCCGAGCCACACAACGGGATACGTTTCATACTGCTCTATCACGATGAGCTTTACCCCAAGCAGTGTTTAGCCACTTACCCCTCAGGCTACCACCTAGCAAAGTATGGTTACCTTCTCTGTTGAGATATTCTCCTCTTTTATCACCTTCACAATTTTGTATAGGAATGTACGGTCCCTGTAAGTATAATCTGACCCATGTCGACGACCAGAAGTCAGCGCCAAAGTCCATGGCATTTAGAGGTACAGTGGTATCTTAAGGAGACAGCGGGTTGTACCGTCTGTTAATCTTATGTTTCAATGCATCTATGCAATATGGTAGTATGCCATAGGTAGGTGGTCAAAATCTCAATATAAATATGTCTCTACTCTCCAGCGTTTTTGTTCTTCATCCAGTCATTCCAAGTCAGACCCAGGACAACATCCAGCATGCGCTTCTCAATCTTCTCTGTTCTCAGCCTTGCGTGGCTCGCATCTGCTGCTGTGATCCCTAAGGATGCTCAACCTACCACGGTTGATGCAGTTAACCTTGAGAATGGGATCGAGGCCCGTGCTGCATCTGGGTTGAGATCTGTAGCGTACTTCACTAATTGGGTATAGTAACCTCATGATATCCGCCACATTATGATTTCTTGTTAACAGTCGAATAGGGCATTTATGGACGAAACTACCAACCCCAACAAATCCCCGCCAACCAGTTGACGCACATCCTATACGCTTTCGCCAATGTGCGTCCTGAAACTGGTGAGGTGTATTTGTCGGATACGTACGCGGATCTCGATAAGCATTATCCCACTGACTCCTGGAATGATGTGGGCACCAATGTCTATGGGTGTATCAAACAGCTCTTCCTGCTCAAGAAGCAGAACAGGAAGTTGAAGATTCTTTTGTCTATCGGTGGATGGACATACTCCTCCAACTTCCCCCAGGCCGCTGCTACCGCCGCTGGAAGATCTAAGTTTGCTTCCTCCGCTGTTACTTTGCTTAAGGATCTTGGTCTTGACGGTTGGTTTTCACATTACTCCTTTCATTGTTAGCATTTGCTCACAACTCTTCCAGGTCTCGACATTGATTGGGAATACCCAGCCGATGACACACAAGCAAATAACTTAGTGTTGCTGCTGCAAGCCACAAGACAAGCTCTAGATAACTATTCCCGTCAAAGCGCCAACGGCCAGCATCTACTCCTCACCGTTGCCAGTCCAGCCGGCCCCGTCAACTACAACAAAATGAAGCTCAAGGCCATGGACGCCTACCTTGACTTCTGGAACCTCATGGCATACGACTTCTCTGGTAGCTGGGACACCATGGCCGGCCACGACGCCAACTTGTACGCATCCTCAAACAACCCGAATAGCACGCCCTTCAATGCCGACCAGGCTGTGCGCGCCTATATTGCTGCCGGTGTCCCTGCTAACAAGATCGTTCTCGGAATGCCGCTCTACGGTCGCGCCTTCACTAACACCAACGGCCCCGGGCAATCTTTCAGTGGCGTCGGTGAGGGTAGCTGGGAGAACGGCATCTGGGACTATAAGGCCCTCCCTCAGGCGGGCGCAACTGTTAGCACTGACAACTCCATTGTGGCCAGCTGGAGCTATGATGCTGGAAAGAGACTTTTCATCTCTTATGATACCCCCGGCGTTATTAGGACCAAGGCCAGCTATATCCAGAGCAAGGGTCTTGGTGGTGGTATGTGGTGGGAGCTCAGCGGTGACAAGACCGGCGCCGATAGTTTGGTCAGCACCCTCGTCTCTGCAGTGGGTGGTACAGGCAGCTTGGACCAGAGCGCAAATCTGCTCACCTACCCGGCCTCCAAGTATGATAACTTGAGGGCGCAGTTCCCGAACGGTAGGGTGCCTACCAATGGAACTGTCTCCCGCTAAGCCTCGAGCTTGTCCGAGAAGATCACTGACGGGATTTTCCTTCGTCTTTCCAGCTCCGCTGGAAACCCTTTTTTTTGCATTGGGTTGAGGAGGGCGTAGGTGGTTGGTTTTGGGTTTGAGGGACTCTAATTGGAGTATGGGACGACTCTCGCTATCAAATCTCTTTCAATTTTCTGCTCATATTCTTCAACATTTTCGAATTTCTTCTTCTACATACTTTGACTTTTACTTCTCGCTCTCATTTACGACTATTGTCTCCACTTCTACTGTTTATACATTTCACTTGTCTCTCATTAATATCCCTTATCTTTGGTTTTGGTTCTGGTTTTATGATGTAAATACTGTTGATCTTCTTGACTTTTTAGAGACGAAACTCCAATATTATAAGTTCATATGCATGGACCAGAGTGTTTGATGGTAGATGTCGTGAAGTTCAGTCGTGCAACTAAGCTCACACATGATCAGTATCGCGTCCTCTTCATCCCCCCAATACCTCTCGAGGAAAGCGTGGAAACTATTTAGACCCTTTTCTTTTCTTTAAGAATATATATACATATGTGGATCTGAGTAGGATTGCAATGGCATGTACAGATGTGTCGAGGAGTGCTAGGGACTGCGCTATGCGTGTGCGTGATTTGGTCATGGGAGAAAATAGAAAGAGGGCGATACAGCGAATTTAGTGCTTAGTACGGAACTGCCAGGGAGGTCACGGCACGAGGCCGTACTGTATTGTACAGCATGGGACACGAGTGCAGCGGAAGCGTGCATACGACTGTGTACGGAGGTATACCGGGGACGTGAGTCGATATCAAAGTATCATGTAGTGACGAACGAGGATGCTTAAGCGTTTCATGGTGCATTTCTAGCAGTGAAGTATCTCACGGAGATGACATTTCATTCAGTCCCTCCTCGCCTTCTTACTCCTCCCTTGTACCGCTTCTCCGTTCACAATACCACCACCAACATTGTCATCCTCGTTCGTCTCCGTTCTCTTGTTCCCCTCCTTGATCTCATGTACCTTCATATCCACACCGACCCAAAACCGTTTCCCGCGCCACGTGACCGTAACACCTCCCCAAAACGCCCAAAACCAAATGGGGAACGCCAGTGCCTCTCTCCCAAACCACGCGGGAAACCATTCCAGAAACGTCCTCCTGGTAAAGCCCTTAGGCGGCCTTGCAAACGCCGGCGTATCCTCATCAACTTCGATTGAGGCAGCCGAATGGAGGAGGCGGTACAAGCTCCAATCGAACGCTGCCCAGATACTAACACTGAGCAACCAGAAAGCGGCAAAAGCAGTCCACGTCGGAGAGACGTGTAAATTGGAGTGGACCCAAGGTATCGTGGTGACGGCAAAGGCGCCGTAGAGCGAACAGAGGAGGCTCTCAGTCCCCGGCTCCACCAGCGTCGCGAGCGTGACTGTGAACTTCCTCACTCTGAGCCATCTTACTCTCCTTGCAACATACTCTTCCACCGCCATGTGAGCCATAGGTTGGAGTGCGAGGTCGCCGAAGACCATGGCGTGTTTGCCTAGTTGCTCTCCTTCCTTTTCCTCGGGAACGGCATTTTTCCAGAGCAGATCGCCGATGAGATGGTCTTCGCAGATGTTGTCGGAGAAGAAGTCGATCCCTTCGGCACGAGACGGGTTGGTGCGGGTCAGGGCGTCGAGATGCGAGCGCCGGAACATGTTGGACTTGCCGACGATGCAGGGAGCGAGGAGGACGGTGTTGATTGCGGTGTAGAATTTGGCGTGCGAGGAGGACATGAATAACTCCTCAAGTCTACCACCACCATCTTTCCATATCTCAAACCCCGCACTATCCCCCTTACTCGTCCCATCGAGGTTTGCGGTGCTTGTCGACGACACCGGGACATCCTCCTGGCGGTGATCCTGTGCAGAGAGAAGAGCTCGTGATTCTGCGCTGGTAGCCGTGCCGAGGGTATCGATCACGAGAGGAAGGTGGTGTACGAATTTGTTCTTTCCGTTCCCACCGTAGCCGCAAAGTGTATCTACCATTCGGCCCGCGGCGCCTTTTCCGACCCAAACATTGCAGTCGATAATCCAGATCAGATCGCCCTTCGCCTCTCGATACGCACGACTCATATTCCTGATCTTCGGGTTTGGTCCCAGTCTAACCTGCCTGCTGTCCTCCTCGCGCAACGCCGGATCTTCATCCTCGATCAAGATCCTAGCGTCGAAGCCCGGGAAGTCCTTGAGCAGCTGCTCGAGGACCCGTAGGGACGCATCGTCGCGTGTCGACACACAGAGGTATATGGTGAGTTTGTCGCGGGGGTATCTCTGCTGGAATGTCGCGGCGAGGCAGTCGTAGAGACTCGGTTCGAGGCCTTTGATCGGGCGGATCACGGTGATGTGCGGAGGATCGACATCATTGTCTACGGTACACGATGCGGGAGCGCGCGGGGAGGAGTAATGTCGACGGCTGTATGGATTTTATCAGTATTGCGCATTAGGTTGAGATCTCTCGATGAATGTAAGGAGGCAGACATTTGGATGTAGCCGACAGTGCAGACAATCGCTACCGCGATATACCAGATAAGGCAGATAATCGCGAAGACCTCGAGGACCATTGGTTTTGCAGGGCCATTGGAATAAGAAGCAATGCCGTATAGGTAGACAAGCTGCTCTAGCACCATGTGCTGTATATATAAATTTATTTATCTACGAACATGGTGAATGCGGGATGCCCAGAATTTTGGAGCTCAGCTCGTCATTGTCAGCATTGGTGGCATCACGTGCAACCATGGAGCAATAGCGTGAAGGAACCAAAATTTTCATGGTATTGCATTCATACAATGGGTATATAGTGGAAAATGAATATCTATAATAGAAAAGAAAGTGAAAGAGAAAGCCACCCAACTCCATGAAATTCCCGACCATTAAGTTTTCCAGAACATAACATTCGGCTTCTTCTTGCTCTCAACACTCCCTTTATCGTCGATCTCGAAAGGCGCAAATTTAGCCTTTCCATGATTCTCCTCAAGCTCTTGCTGCTTGATATACCTTCTCCTCTTCCACAAGCAAAACAGGCAGATTAGGAGAGTGATGAATCCACATCCGCCAACAACTCCACCTATCACAGCTCCGATGAGGCCTTGTTTCATGAACTCTGACTGTTTGGGTCGAATGTACGCGATGGGGACAGACTTCGGGCAGAAAGTTCTTGGTTGGACATATTTCTGTTCTACAATGGCCTGCGCAATATGGAATTTATAAGCATCATAGTCCACCATTAGATATGCCTGGCCAAGAAAAGCGGTTCCCAGATAGAATGAAGTGTTATCTCTTTTCTCGCGAGCAGCAACAGGTGAGAGCCCGCTGTTGTTGAACATGACGTTGCTTGGGACGGTGATTTCGAGGCCGGTATTAAGTTTCACGGTCATTGTTCCGTTGAATGGTTTGTTAAGTCTCAGCGACTTATCAGGCTCATCGGTTTCTACTGCCGCCAGTAGATCCATATAGTTCTGTGTGATCTCATATGGAAATGAGAAAGGATGTTGATCTGTAGTCAATTTTGCATTGAAAGTATTGCTTCCTTCCGGTAGATCGGGAAATCGTGACCTGTCAAGCAGCGACACATTGCGAACGAGACCAGTTGAATCGTTAATCACTATGTCTGAGACAGTGACCTCCAGAGGATACGTATCGCGAGGATCCATTGTGAAGTTGTGGACTTCGCCCTGGAACCGGCCGACATCGTATCCTCCAAAGGTGACACTGCCGTTGATGACACCAGCAGCTCTGTCGAATCCATGTCCAATAAATAGAGAGAAGGTTCTTCCTGCAACCAGACCATCTTTGAAGAGTTTCTGAAGTAGAGTTGACTCCAGACCCATCCCTACGACACCTGGACTCTTGTTTCCCTCTGTGACTACTTCTACGGGGAAGCTGGTCACATTATTCTGCGTCGGTCCATCCGACTCAAAGTAATGAGTATACAGCCGTAGTATATCGGTGCCGAAGAAACTATCATCACCGGCCGATATGTTATCCGTTGTATCATAGCTGTCAGTTCGAGTAAACCTACAGATCAATTAGCAGAAAGCATCCTTAACGATCTATTTTAGCTCTTACGTATCAGATTCTGTCGTCTCGAAATTTCCATTTGTCGAGTCTTCGCAATTCGTGAGGTTACTATTTTGACAGAATTTGAAAAAAGCAACTGAAGTTTCGTTCTGTTTTAATGATGGCCAGAGGCTTTGATTCTGTGCTGGGGTGCCGACGCCTATAAATGATCCATATTGGAAGATGTTGGTGCCGTGTACGATTCTCTTATGTATATCGACGTAGATTGGAGGAATAGCACAGTTGAAGGCAAGGGAGAGGTGAGCAAGCCCAAGAAGGCTTGCTAATGAAAGCAAGCTTCTCGTCATGATTGAACTTGAAAGAAACTCGTTCAAATGTGTCTCAAACACATATAATGAAAGTCAATGAAACGGACTGATTGAAATACAAAGATTTGAATTGAATCGAGGTGTCGAGGATTGACCGAGAGATCTTGCTTCAGGTCTCTGTACGCGGGGTGAAAGGTATATGTTCTATGGCCATCCCAGATCCAAGTACAAACTCAAGGTTGAGGCCGGAAGGAATGGTAGCACATATACAAAGATTGTCAGTTCCGATGGAAGCCTATAATGCACGCCACCATACCGCTTCAGAATGATCGTTCTGATAGGTGGGAAGAATGAAATATCTCCATCTTCTGGACTTTTTAAGCCGCACACGCGCCCCGTCAACCTGGTAGAGTGCCAAACCAAACGGCTCAAGTATCATGTATAAATGGAATCGAAGAAATGTTCTACGTTGATTGGATTGAGCATCTGTACTTCCATGGAGGTTGGTAGATGGGCGCTTGCTGATGTCCTGAGCGCAGCGCCTCCGGGAAGATCACGTCTTTCTAGCGGACCGGGAGAATGTCCCATGCCAGCAAAGAAAATACTTGTTACGTCTTCATTCAATCAGAAGCTTTCGTAATCTCATTGTGCATTATCCGTGGATTGATGTTCTTGCTGACTGTTGGAGTGAGGTTCATCCTGCATCTAAAAATAGAGTAATGGGCGCTTAAAACAAATCAGGGTCGTATGGCAGACAATTATTTCTAGCTTGAATTTGCCAAAACTCAAAACACTAAAAACACTGCGACAAAGTAATATCTTATGCCCATATAACTTAGTATTTCGAATAGCAATATATAGTAAGATAAAGTATTAGTTGCAGTTTTATATACGGTATTAGATTCAACTTAAATTGCTGCTCAGATTCAACTCAAATTGCTGCTCAGATACACGTTCAGCTGAGTGTTCCGTACGGCATCAGATTCGTCCTCAGATTCGGCTCAGATTCATGCTGAGATACGGCATCATGTTCGGCTCAAATACGTGCTCAGAGACGGCATCAAAATCGGCTCCGATTCGACATCAGATACGGCTCAAATTAGTGCTCGGATACGGCTCGGATACGGCTCAGATACGGCTCCAGAGACGGGTATTGGATTCGGCTCAAACAAGTGCTCAGATACGGCAATCTGAAGTCGAATCTATTTATGCCGAATCTATTTATGCCGAATCTATTTATGCCGAATCTATTTATGCCGAATCCATTTATGCCGAATTTATTTATGCCGAATCTATTTATGCCGAATCTATTTATGCCGAATCTATTTATGCCGAATCTATTCAAGCCGAATCTATTCAAGCCGAATCTTTAACCGAATCTACTGTACCAGGTATTTACAGCCCAGTCGCTAATGCACGACTACCACTAGATCAGGCGTAATTGCTACCAGAAATGGGGACGCGCTAGGCCGACTACAAGCAAACTAACGTCCAATCAAGTCAATGTTACGCATTAGCAGCTTGATTACATGATTACATTGAGGGTGGAGATTTAGCCAATTCAAGCTAGTTGTCCGCCGTATCTAACCAATTACAGCGATCTTTGTCAAGGTGCCAATTTCCGAGGCAGAACCCCCTTTACGTCTTCAACAATTTTTCGTCAACACCACCAAAAGGCCGAGGACACCATTCAACACCGATGCAGCCATAAGAACCTGTTACCGTCCGCTCCTCCCCTCTGCTGCTCCTTCATTCCCAAAAATACTTTCTTACTCTTCTTCTTCGCGTCACTCCTTTAGATATTTTTCCCGCTAATTCACTTCCAAGCGGCTTCTTAATTACGCGGCTTGCGAATTTAATTAACGCGACAAGACCGACCTGGACCTCCCGCAACATCCCGTCAGCGTCCGACAGTCTTACAACTCCAGATTCACAATGTCGAAACCCGACTGGGTTGAATTGGGCCTTCCAACGCTCGATAGACCATTTGGATTACACTTATGGCCTATCTTCGAGAAGGCATTCGAGTCTGTCAAGGGGTATAAGCCGCAAGATTTCCGCTTCGTGCAAGGAGAGACGCCCCTGTCGACCTTCAAAGTCACCGCTACCGTTCTCGTATCATACTATATTATAATATTCGGAGGGCGAGAGTTCATGCGCAACAGGAAGCCTTATGAACTCAGCTTGCCATTCAAGATTCACAACTTCTATTTGACTGCAATCAGCCTTGCGTTGTTGGTGTTGTTTGCGGAGCAGTTGATCCCTACTGTATGGAGGAACGGTATATTCTATGGAATCTGTGCAAAGGAGGGAGGATGGACGGATAAACTTGTCATCCTATACTATGTAAGTCCTATGAACCCGTAGGAACTTCCGCGCTGACAGCATCTTAGTTGAACTACCTGACCAAGTTCCTCGAGCTTATTGACACCTGCTTCTTGTTCCTCAAGAAGAAGCCTCTGAGTATGCATATTTCCTGATGATGATGAGATTTCATTAACAGGTTATAGCTTTTCTCCACACATATCACCATGGAGCTACCGCGCTTCTGTGCTATACCCAGCTTATTGGCAATACCTCAGTCTCATGGGTTCCAATTACTCTGAATCTCATGGTCCACGTTGTCATGTACTGGTATTACTTCCAAAGTGCTCGTGGCATTCGCATCTGGTGGAAGCAATACATCACCATTATGCAAATCATCCAATTCGTCCTTGATCTTGGTAACATCCCCAAATTCCTTCTCCCCACCTGATTTAACCCTTGACTAATCCCCACCCCCAGGTTTTGTTTATTTCGCATCCTGGACGTACTTCACTTCCACTTACTGGCCGTGGCTACCTAACTATGGTACTTGCTCCGGGGAGGAATTCGCTGCGATCGCTGGTATTTGCATCCTGAGCTCTTATCTCCTCCTGTTCATCTCCTTCTACCTCGCGACCTACAAGCGTCCAGTTCCCAAGGGCAGGAAGCGTGCCAAGAGCGCTCTTATCGAGATGAAGGATGAAAAGGTCCCAACTGTCAGTGAGGCGAGGAGAAGGCTCAGTCAGAGCATGGGTAGCTCCTCTGCCACAAGCCCCAATGGCAGAGTTACGAGATCCCGGAAGGCGTAGAGATAGGGAAGATATATAAGGTAAGTACCTTATGCATTGGAAGAATTCTGGAAAAGAGTGAGAACACCATTCATCAGATAATTGCGAACACAAAGCTTGTTCAATTCTATACAAGTTCCATGCACCAACAGGGACTTCTCAAGGAATGGGATAGTTCTTTTGGAGAGAAGGGCAATGTAAGGTTCACGCATCATCAACTGCGTATTTCTTTGTAATTACATTCGGTTGATGTATTATGAGTGCATAAGACAATATGTAAAACAGCATGGGAGAAAGGTGTAAGGGTGGAGAAATATATATCATCTTAATGAGGTGTAAATGTCGTTCATACCTTAAAGTAGTCTAAATTTCCCCAGTCATTTTGTACACGGGTATAAAGTCTTGACATCGCGTTTCAGGCCCATTCTATCCCAACTATGCAAACGCTCTTTCCGTCTCAAGTGGTGAGTATTCTCACACCGCACTCTCCAACACCTTCTCCTCTTCTCTCGTCCCCTCCAACGCTTTAGTGATACTCCCATTCGCGCCCCTCCCTCTCGTACCGTCGACCTGCTGCGCTCGAACCGCTTCATCGACCTCTAAAATTCCAAGTCAGCCTTCATCCCAGCATGAAACCTCAACCACAACAGCAACGCAAAAAGCAAAATCAAAAACACACGTCGAAAAGACTCCCTACCAGCGAACTCATCCCCGCCGACCCAGAACCTCATCTTCTCCCGCACAAACTCAGCGAAATCCCACTCCTGCAACTCAAGGTCCTCGGCATCGGCAATCCAGATGTAAGTCTCGCACTCGACCTCCTCGCCCTCCGTCTCTTCCACCCTGCTACCCTCTGCCCCCTCTGCCCCGGCCTTCTTTTCATCGGTAGCCTTGGGAGTTGGGGTCAAGACCCGCACTTTCACCCGCCGTCGCTCGTACTCCGACCCCTCGAATATATCGAGGCGCCGGATGTCTTCGAAAGTCAGGCCTCGGACGAGGGTGCCGCGGACGCTGGCAGTGGGGGTGGAGGAGGGGAGGACGCCGGGGTAGTCGGCATGGCGGACGCGGTGGCGGCGATGGTGGGGGAGCAGGGCGGGCGTGGAGGTGTAGGGGTTTGTGAGGTAGGTGGGCGGGTTGGGGGTGCCGTGGATTACGCGGAAGAGGATGGAGGGGGACATTAGGGTGCCTGGGAGGTTAGTTTGGGGAGTTTGAGGGTGGAGTAGGGGAAAAAGGGGGAAGGGAAAGGAATCGGAGGGTATAGAGGGAATTGGGATAGGAGAGGGTCGGGGGAGGTACCGTAGAAGAAAGCGGCGCCGAGGAAGTCGTGGTCGATACGGATTGTGGACATGGTCGTGGGATGGATTGGTAGGATAGATGAGAAGTCAATGTCCCAGATTAGAGTGGATTGTGGGAGTCGAAAACAGGAATTTGAGAGCAAGATATAAGTATTTGAGTTGGAGAGTAAAGGTATGACAATGCTAAGCTGATCATAAACGTATGAATCGTGAGAGACTGATAAGGAAAGCTTATCGGCACATTCAGCCCTATGACAGCAATAATTTCCGGGGCTGGCGGGCGCTAATGCTGCACTTCCGACTTTCCGTCTCCCTAAATTATTCCCATCTCACACTTTCTTCAACACCAAGTCTCCCAAACAATTCCCCCAATACAGACCTGTACGATATCCCCCAACAGCCAATGCGATAGCGAGAGGGTCTGAAGACCTCGAACACCATCCACCACGGCTTCCCTCTCCCCCTCGCGTGTCGACTGGACATCCGCCTCCTCCGTCCTCACCTCCGCAATGGGCCTCTTCAGCGCAACCGTGAAGCTCATCGCGCCGATATTGTAACCCCCCCTTCCCTTCCACCTCCAACACCCCCCTCCTCCTGACTAACCCCACCCCAGCATCGTCACCTCCCCAATAACATCCTACCTCGACCAAATCCACAGCATCCACCGCACGCGCTCCTCCGCTGGCTTCTCCCTCGACATCCCCCTAATAATGCTCCTCGCCTCCATCCTCAAAGTCTTCTACTGGCTCGGGTCCCGTTACGCGCTCTCCCTCCTCCTGCAAGCGCTCCTCATGATCGGAATGCAGTCTCTCCTCCTGCACGTCGCGCTGCGCAACCGCCCGCTCTCCGTGTCCACGCACACGCCGTTCGCCGGGGAAAAAGCGGAGTCCAGCGGCCGGCTGTACGATTTCTGGCGCTGGAGACCCGTGCGGCCGTATTGGGTGTTCTTGGCCTATTTCACGCTCGCGTTGGTGGTCCTGCAGGTCCTGGGTAATGGATCGGAGTCGTATACGCAGCTTCAGGGTTCCGTAGCCCTGACGATCGAAGCCGCGCTCCCGCTGCCGCAGCTGCTGTCGAACCAGCGAAGGCGCGGGTGTAAGGGATTCAGACCCAGTGTCGTCGTTAACTGGCTCGTCGGCGACGTGTTTAAGTTGAGCTATTTTTTCCTCTCGGGGGGTGGGGAGGTCCCGCTGGCGTTTAAGGCCTGCGCTGTGTTTCAGTTTCTCTGCGATTTGGGGCTCGGGGTGCAGTATTTGG